>JASKMD010000029.1:11194170-11306670 GCA_030144725.1 Haematococcus lacustris
GCCTAGATACAGCCTAGACACAGCCTAGACACAGCCTAGATACAGCCTAGATACAGCCTAGACACAGCCTAGATACAGCCTAGATACAGCCTAGACACAAGCCTAGATACAGCCTAGATACAGCCTAGACACAGCCTAGACACAGCCTAGACACAGCCTAGATACAGCCTAGACACAGCCTAGATCACAGCCTAGACACAGCCTAGACACAGCCTAGACACAGCCTAGATACAGCCTAGATACAGCCTAGACACAGCCTAGACACAGCCTAGATACAGCCTAGACACAGCCTAGATACAGCCTAGATACAGCCTAGACACAGCCTAGATACAGCCTAGACACAGCCTAGACACAGCCTAGATACAGCCTAGACACAGCCTAGACACAGCCTAGATACAGCCTAGACACAGCCTAGATCACCAGCCTAGACACAGCCTAGACTACAGCCTAGACACAGCCTAGATACAGCCTAGACACAGCCTAGACACAGCCTAGACTACAGCCTAGACACAGCCTAGACACAGCCTAGACACAGCCTAGATACAGCCTAGATACAGCCTAGATACAGCCTAGACACAGCCTAGATACAGCCTAGACACAGCCTAGATACAGCCTAGACACAGCCTAGACTACAGCCTAGATACAGCCTAGACACAGCCTAGACACAGCCTAGATACAGCCTAGATACAGCCTAGACACAGCCTAGACACAGCCTAGATACAGCCTAGACACAGCCTAGACACAGCCTAGACACAGCCTAGACTACAGCCTAGACACAGCCTAGACACAGCCTAGATACAGCCTAGATACAGCCTAGACACAGCCTAGACACAGCCTAGACACAGCCTAGATACAGCCTAGATACAGCCTAGACACAGCCTAGACACAGCCTAGATACAGCCTAGACACAGCCTAGACACAGCCTAGATACAGCCTAGACACAGCCTAGACACAGCCTAGACACAGCCTAGATACAGCCTAGATACAGCCTAGACACAGCCTAGACTACAGCCTAGATACAGCCTAGACACAGCCTAGACACAGCCTAGATACAGCCTAGACACAGCCTAGATACAGCCTAGATACAGCCTAGACACAGCCTAGATACAGCCTAGACACAGCCTAGACACAGCCTAGACACAGCCTAGACACAGCCTAGACACAGCCTAGATACAGCCTAGACACAGCCTAGATACAGCCTAGATCACAGCCTAGATACAGCCTAGACACAGCCTAGATACAGCCTAGATACAGCCTAGACACAGCCTAGACACAGCCTAGACACAGCCTAGACACAGCCTAGATACAGCCTAGACACAGCCTAGATACAGCCTAGAACAGCCTAGACACAGCCTAGATACAGCCTAGACTACAGCCTAGACACAGCCTAGATACAGCCTAGATACAGCCTAGACACAGCCTAGACACAGCCTAGACACAGCCTAGATACAGCCTAGATACAGCCTAGACACAGCCTAGATCACAGCCTAGATACAGCCTAGACACAGCCTAGACACAGCCTAGATACAGCCTAGATACAGCCTAGATACAGCCTAGACACAGCCTAGACACAGCCTAGATACAGCCTAGACACAGCCTAGACACAGCCTAGATACAGCCTAGATACAGCCTAGACACAGCCTAGACACAGCCTAGATACAGCCTAGACACAGCCTAGATACAGCCTAGATACAGCCTAGACACAGCCTAGATACAGCCTAGATACAGCCTAGACACAGCCTAGATACAGCCTAGACACAGCCTAGACACAGCCTAGATACAGCCTAGACACAGCCTAGACACAGCCTAGATACAGCCTAGACACAGCCTAGACACAGCCTAGATACAGCCTAGATACAGCCTAGACACAGCCTAGATACAGCCTAGATACAGCCTAGACACAGCCTAGATACAGCCTAGACACAGCCTAGACACAGCCTAGATACAGCCTAGATACAGCCTAGATACAGCCTAGACACAGCCTAGACACAGCCTAGACACAGCCTAGATACAGCCTAGACTACAGCCTAGACACAGCCTAGATACAGCCTAGATACAGCCTAGACACAGCCTAGACTACAGCCTAGATACAGCCTAGAAACAGCCTAGATACAGCCTAGACACAGCCTAGATACAGCCTAGACACAGCCTAGACACAGCCTAGATACAGCCTAGACACAGCCTAGATACAGCCTAGACACAGCCTAGACACAGCCTAGCTACAGCCTAGACACAGCCTAGACACAGCCTAGATACAGCCTAGATACAGCCTAGACACAGCCTAGACACAGCCTAGACACAGCCTAGACACAGCCTAGAACAGCCTAGACACAGCCTAGACACAGCCTAGATACAGCCTAGATACAGCCTAGACACAGCCTAGATACAGCCTAGACACAGCCTAGATACAGCCTAGATACAGCCTAGACACAGCCTAGACACAGCCTAGATACAGCCTAGATACAGCCTAGACACAGCCTAGATACAGCCTAGACACAGCCTAGATACAGCCTAGATACAGCCTAGACACAGCCTAGACACAGCCTAGATACAGCCTAGACACAGCCTAGACACAGCCTAGATACAGCCTAGACACAGCCTAGATACAGCCTAGATACAGCCTAGACACAGCCTAGACACAGCCTAGACACAGCCTAGACACAGCCTAGACACAGCCTAGATACAGCCTAGATACAGCCTAGACACAGCCTAGACACAGCCTAGACACAGCCTAGACACAGCCTAGACACAGCCTAGATACAGCCTAGACACAGCCTAGATACAGCCTAGATACAGCCTAGACACAGCCTAGATACAGCCTAGATACAGCCTAGACACAGCCTAGACACAGCCTAGACACAGCCTAGATACAGCCTAGACACAGCCTAGACACAGCCTAGATACAGCCTAGACACAGCCTAGATACAGCCTAGATACAGCCTAGACACAGCCTAGACACAGCCTAGACACAGCCTAGACACAGCCTAGACACAGCCTAGATACAGCCTAGATACAGCCTAGACACAGCCTAGACACAGCCTAGACACAGCCTAGACACAGCCTAGACACAGCCTAGATACAGCCTAGACACAGCCTAGATACAGCCTAGATACAGCCTAGACACAGCCTAGATACAGCCTAGATACAGCCTAGACACAGCCTAGACCACAGCCTAGATACAGCCTAGATACAGCCTAGACACAGCCTAGACACAGCCTAGATACAGCCTAGATACAGCCTAGACACAGCCTAGACACAGCCTAGACACAGCCTAGACACAGCCTAGATACAGCCTAGACACAGCCTAGACACAGCCTAGACACAGCCTAGATACAGCCTAGATACAGCCTAGACACAGCCTAGATACAGCCTAGATACAGCCTAGACACAGCCTAGACACAGCCTAGACACAGCCTAGATACAGCCTAGACACAGCCTAGATACAGCCTAGATACAGCCTAGACACAGCCTAGACACAGCCTAGATACAGCCTAGATACAGCCTAGACACAGCCTAGACACAGCCTAGATACAGCCTAGACACAGCCTAGACACAGCCTAGATACAGCCTAGACACAGCCTAGACACAGCCTAGACACAGCCTAGACACAGCCTAGATACAGCCTAGATACAGCCTAGACACAGCCTAGATACAGCCTAGACACAGACCTAGATACAGCCTAGACACAGCCTAGACACAGCCTAGACACAGCCTAGATACAGCCTAGACACAGCCTAGACACAGCCTAGACACAGCCTAGATACAGCCTAGACACAGCCTAGACTACAGCCTAGATACAGCCTAGACACAGCCTAGATACAGCCTAGACACAGCCTAGATACAGCCTAGACACAGCCTAGATACAGCCTAGACACAGCCTAGACACAGCCTAGACACAGCCTAGACACAGCCTAGACACAGCCTAGATACAGCCTAGATACAGCCTAGACACAGCCTAGACACAGCCTAGATACAGCCTAGACACAGCCTAGACACAGCCTAGATACAGCCTAGATACAGCCTAGACACAGCCTAGACACAGCCTAGATACAGCCTAGATACAGCCTAGACACAGCCTAGACACAGCCTAGACACAGCCTAGATACAGCCTAGATACAGCCTAGACACAGCCTAGACACAGCCTAGACACAGCCTAGATACAGCCTAGATACAGCCTAGATACAGCCTAGATACAGCCTAGACACAGCCTAGATACAGCCTAGACACAGCCTAGACACAGCCTAGATACAGCCTAGACACAGCCTAGATACAGCCTAGATACAGCCTAGACACAGCCTAGACACAGCCTAGATACAGCCTAGATACAGCCTAGACACAGCCTAGACACAGCCTAGATACAGCCTAGACACAGCCTAGACACAGCCTAGATACAGCCTAGACACAGCCTAGACACAGCCTAGACACAGCCTAGACACAGCCTAGATACAGCCTAGATACAGCCTAGACACAGCCTAGATACAGCCTAGACACAGCCTAGATACAGCCTAGACACAGCCTAGACACAGCCTAGACACAGCCTAGACACAGCCTAGATACAGCCTAGATACAGCCTAGACACAGCCTAGACACAGCCTAGATACAGCCTAGATACAGCCTAGACACAGCCTAGATTACAGCCTAGATACAGCCTAGACACAGCCTAGACACAGCCTAGATACAGCCTAGATACAGCCTAGATACAGCCTAGACACAGCCTAGATACAGCCTAGACACAGCCTAGATACAGCCTAGACACAGCCTAGACACAGCCTAGACACAGCCTAGACACAGCCTAGACACAGCCTAGATACAGCCTAGATACAGCCTAGACACAGCCTAGACACAGCCTAGATACAGCCTAGACACAGCCTAGACACAGCCTAGATACAGCCTAGATACAGCCTAGACACAGCCTAGACACAGCCTAGACACAGCCTAGATACAGCCTAGATACAGCCTAGACACAGCCTAGACACAGCCTAGACACAGCCTAGACACAGCCTAGACACAGCCTAGATACAGCCTAGATACAGCCTAGACACAGCCTAGACACAGCCTAGATACAGCCTAGATACAGCCTAGATACAGCCTAGACACAGCCTAGATACAGCCTAGATACAGCCTAGATACAGCCTAGACACAGCCTAGATACAGCCTAGATACAGCCTAGACACAGCCTAGACACAGCCTAGATACAGCCTAGATACAGCCTAGACACAGCCTAGATACAGCCTAGATACAGCCTAGACACAGCCTAGATACAGCCTAGATACAGCCTAGACACAGCCTAGACACAGCCTAGACACAGCCTAGACACAGCCTAGATACAGCCTAGATACAGCCTAGACACAGCCTAGACACAGCCTAGACACAGCCTAGACACAGCCTAGATACAGCCTAGACACAGCCTAGATACAGCCTAGATACAGCCTAGACACAGCCTAGATACAGCCTAGATACAGCCTAGACACAGCCTAGACACAGCCTAGACACAGCCTAGACACAGCCTAGACACAGCCTAGATACAGCCTAGATACAGCCTAGACACAGCCTAGATACAGCCTAGATACAGCCTAGACACAGCCTAGATACAGCCTAGATACAGCCTAGACACAGCCTAGACACAGCCTAGATACAGCCTAGATACAGCCTAGACACAGCCTAGATACAGCCTAGATACAGCCTAGACACAGCCTAGACACAGCCTAGACACAGCCTAGATACAGCCTAGATACAGCCTAGATCACAGCCTAGATACAGCCTAGACACAGCCTAGACACAGCCTAGATACAGCCTAGATACAGCCTAGACACAGCCTAGATACAGCCTAGATACAGCCTAGACACAGCCTAGACACAGCCTAGACACAGCCTAGATACAGCCTAGATACAGCCTAGATACAGCCTAGATACAGCCAAGACACAGCCTAGACACAGCCTAGATACAGCCTAGATACAGCCTAGACACAGCCTAGACACAGCCTAGATACAGCCTAGACACAGCCTAGACACAGCCTAGATACAGCCTAGACACAGCCTAGACACAGCCTAGACACAGCCTAGACACAGCCTAGATACAGCCTAGATACAGCCTAGACACAGCCTAGATACAGCCTAGACACAGCCTAGATACAGCCTAGACACAGCCTAGACACAGCCTAGACACAGCCTAGATACAGCCTAGACACAGCCTAGACACAGCCTAGATACAGCCTAGATACAGCCTAGACACAGCCTAGACACAGCCTAGATACAGCCTAGATACAGCCTAGATACAGCCTAGACACAGCCTAGATACAGCCTAGACACAGCCTAGATACAGCCTAGACACAGCCTAGACACAGCCTAGACACAGCCTAGACACAGCCTAGACACAGCCTAGATACAGCCTAGATACAGCCTAGACACAGCCTAGACACAGCCTAGATACAGCCTAGACACAGCCTAGACACAGCCTAGATACAGCCTAGATACAGCCTAGACACAGCCTAGACACAGCCTAGATACAGCCTAGATACAGCCTAGACACAGCCTAGACACAGCCTAGACACAGCCTAGATACAGCCTAGATACAGCCTAGACACAGCCTAGACACAGCCTAGACACAGCCTAGATACAGCCTAGATACAGCCTAGATACAGCCTAGATACAGCCTAGACACAGCCTAGATACAGCCTAGACACAGCCTAGACACAGCCTAGATACAGCCTAGACACAGCCTAGATACAGCCTAGATACAGCCAAGACACAGCCTAGACACAGCCTAGATACAGCCTAGATACAGCCTAGACACAGCCTAGACACAGCCTAGATACAGCCTAGACACAGCCTAGACACAGCCTAGATACAGCCTAGACACAGCCTAGACACAGCCTAGACACAGCCTAGACACAGCCTAGATACAGCCTAGATACAGCCTAGACACAGCCTAGATACAGCCTAGACACAGCCTAGATACAGCCGACACAGCCTAGACACAGCCTAGACACAGCCTAGACACAGCCTAGATACAGCCTAGATACAGCCTAGACACAGCCTAGACACAGCCTAGATACAGCCTAGATACAGCCTAGACACAGCCTAGATACAGCCTAGATACAGCCTAGACACAGCCTAGACACAGCCTAGATACAGCCTAGATACAGCCTAGATACAGCCTAGACACAGCCTAGATACAGCCTAGACACAGCCTAGACACAGCCTAGATACAGCCTAGATACAGCCTAGACACAGCCTAGATACAGCCTAGATACAGCCTAGACACAGCCTAGACACAGCCTAGACACAGCCTAGACACAGCCTAGACACAGCCTAGACACAGCCTAGACACAGCCTAGATACAGCCTAGACACAGCCTAGATACAGCCTAGATACAGCCTAGACACAGCCTAGATACAGCCTAGATACAGCCTAGACACAGCCTAGACACAGCCTAGACACAGCCTAGACACAGCCTAGATACAGCCTAGACACAGCCTAGACACAGCCTAGACACAGCCTAGACACAGCCTAGACACAGCCTAGATACAGCCTAGATACAGCCTAGACACAGCCTAGACACAGCCTAGACACAGCCTAGACACAGCCTAGATACAGCCTAGACACAGCCTAGATACAGCCTAGATACAGCCTAGACACAGCCTAGATACAGCCTAGATACAGCCTAGACACAGCCTAGACACAGCCTAGACACAGCCTAGACACAGCCTAGACACAGCCTAGATACAGCCTAGATACAGCCTAGACACAGCCTAGATACAGCCTAGATACAGCCTAGACACAGCCTAGATACAGCCTAGATACAGCCTAGACACAGCCTAGACACAGCCTAGATACAGCCTAGATACAGCCTAGACACAGCCTAGATACAGCCTAGATACAGCCTAGACACAGCCTAGACACAGCCTAGACACAGCCTAGATACAGCCTAGATACAGCCTAGATACAGCCTAGATACAGCCAAGACACAGCCTAGACACAGCCTAGATACAGCCTAGATACAGCCTAGACACAGCCTAGACACAGCCTAGATACAGCCTAGACACAGCCTAGACACAGCCTAGATACAGCCTAGACACAGCCTAGACACAGCCTAGACACAGCCTAGACACAGCCTAGATACAGCCTAGATACAGCCTAGACACAGCCTAGATACAGCCTAGACACAGCCTAGATACAGCCTAGACACAGCCTAGACACAGCCTAGACACAGCCTAGATACAGCCTAGACACAGCCTAGACACAGCCTAGATACAGCCTAGATACAGCCTAGACACAGCCTAGACACAGCCTAGATACAGCCTAGATACAGCCTAGATACAGCCTAGACACAGCCTAGATACAGCCTAGACACAGCCTAGATACAGCCTAGACACAGCCTAGACACAGCCTAGACACAGCCTAGACACAGCCTAGACACAGCCTAGATACAGCCTAGATACAGCCTAGACACAGCCTAGACACAGCCTAGATACAGCCTAGACACAGCCTAGACACAGCCTAGATACAGCCTAGATACAGCCTAGACACAGCCTAGACACAGCCTAGATACAGCCTAGATACAGCCTAGACACAGCCTAGACACAGCCTAGACACAGCCTAGATACAGCCTAGATACAGCCTAGACACAGCCTAGACACAGCCTAGACACAGCCTAGATACAGCCTAGATACAGCCTAGATACAGCCTAGACACAGCCTAGATACAGCCTAGACACAGCCTAGACACAGCCTAGATACAGCCTAGACACAGCCTAGACACAGCCTAGATACAGCCTAGACACAGCCTAGATACAGCCTAGACACAGCCTAGACACAGCCTAGACACAGCCTGGCGGCAGCCCACCCCTAGCACAGGAATGAGCAAACAGCTCCAGCCTGTCTTCCCTGCCCTGCCTCCCCCCCTCCTGTACCCCCTCCTAGTGTGTCACAGCCTCCCTCCGCCGCTCCCTCCACCTTCACCTCAACTGACCCCTCTTCACTCCCCCCCCTTCCCAGCCTCCCCTCCCCTCCCCCCCTCCCCTACCCCCCAGGCGCTCATCTCCTCCGCCAACTACGCTGTAAAGCGCTCCACCTTCATCCTGTTCATCAACGACCGGGCAGTGGAGTGCGGCCCCCTGCGCCGCGCCCTGGAGGCCACATACGCTGCAGTACTGCCCAAGGCAAGGCCCTTCACGCCCTAGGGGGTGACCAGGGCTGCTGGCTGGGTCAGGGGGGGCCGGGTCAGGCCAGGGCCAGAGGCAGCCGGGGGGCAGGGGTTTGAGGCGAATCTGGAACAGGGGGCGGGTGGGCAGGAGCAGGGGCCTGGCTCAAGTGGGGGGCAGCAGGTGAGGAAGCAGCCAACCAGCGGCCGCATGCGCTTGCATGGTCCCATGCAGGCATGCAAGCCGTTCCTGTTCCTGGACCTGCGGTTGCCCAGCCGGCACGTGGAAGTGAACATGCACCCTACCAAGCGTGAGGTCGGCCTACTGAACCAGGTGAGAGGGAGGAGGGGCCACACAGGCCTACCACATCCCCTTCCCCCCTGGCATGCGGGGGGTGTAAATGCCTGCCATCCCCCCTCACACTGAGCCTGTCCACCTGTCAGACGATTCACCCTCCGTCCTCGTAACAGGCGGGTGAGCAATCAGGCGGTGCGCTTAGCCCTCCCTGCCCTCCACCTGCCCTCCACCTGCCCTCCACTGCCCTCCACCTGCCCTCCACCTGCCCTCACTGCCCTCCACCTGCCCTCCACCTGCCCTCCACCTGCCCTCACTGCCCTCACCTGCCCTCCACCTGCCCTCACTGCCCTCCACCTGCCCTCCACCTGCCCTCACTGCCCTCCACCTGCCCTCCACTGCCCTCCACCTGCCCTCCACCTGCCCTCCACCTGACTCACCTTGCTCCGCACTGCTCTTGACAGTCAATGCCACCTGCTCCGCACCGCTGGTCACTGGACCTCAGCCAGCCGAGCCTTTCACCCCCTGCAGCTCCCATGCCGCCCTGAACCTGACCTGGCCCCCTGTGCTGCTGCCACCCCCGCTCTTTAGCCTCATCAACACCCCACCCTCCCTGCCCCCTCCTGTGCTCCTACCCTGGGGCTTACTTAGGCTTAGCTGCTGTCTGATCTGATCTTCCATGTCATGACATGACTCATCCTGATCTGATCCAATCTGGTCGAATCTAATCTGCTAGATGTGACCAAATCAGATCTGGTTTGCTTCCTGTGCTGCACCCTGCTGAGGGGCCCAGGACGAGGTGGTGTCTGCTGTGCGGGCAGCAGTGGAGGCGCGGCTTACGGCCTCAAACTCCTCACACACCTTCACCCAGGCTGCACTGCCCTTTGCCCCGCTGCCCATACAGCTGCCAGGTAGGCTATGCTCAGCCCTGCCCTGTCCTCAACTGCCTGATGCCTTCCTGATGATATCGAGGGCCACCTCCCCTCCTCCCCTCCTCCCCACCTCCCCTCCTCCCCTCCTCCCCTCCTCCCCACCTCCCCTCCTCCCCACCTCCCCTCCTCCCCACCTCCCCTCCTCCCCTCCTCCCCACCTCCCCTCCTCCCCTCCTCCCCTCCTCCCCACCTCCCCTCCTCCCCACCTCCCCTCCTCCCCACCTCCCCTCCTCCCCTCCTCCCCACCTCCCCTCCTCCCCACCTCCCCTCCTCCCCTCCTCCCCTCCTCCCCACCTCCCCTCCTCCCCTCCTCCCCTCCTCCCCTCCTCCCCTCCTCCCCTCCTCCCCTCCTCCCCTCCCCTCTTCCGACCCCCCGACCCCCCTCTGCCCCCCTCTGCCCCCCTTTGGAGCAACTTGCCAGTCCCCTCAACCTATGATGAGCACCCCCCCCCACACCCCACGGCCCACCCCACCCCCTCGCCCCCTCCCTGCCCCTGCCCCTGCCTTGCAGCCTACCCACAAGGGACGCCCCCAGCGCTGCCTCCCTCCCGCTCTCTCACCCAGCACCTCAGCGACCCGCCCCCAAGCCCCGACCCTGGCAGCGGCCCCCAGCCCCTGAGCCAGCAGGTCGGCAGGACCCAGCCCACCCAGTGGCAGCCTGCCCTGAGCCAGCCAGCGGCCAGCGCCCAGGCCTACCGCCCGGACAAGCTGGTCAGGGTGGATGCCAGGACGCAGTCCATGGAAGCCTTTGTGGTCAGGCAGGGCAGTTCTGGCAGCCAAGCGGGCAGAGGGGGGGGGAGGGGGGCTGGGGGGAGGAGAGGGGGGGGGAGGAGCAAGAGGATATGCAGCTGGACATGGTTGCGGCTGGGGAGCGGGGGGAGGGCCTGGGGTTAGGGGAGGGGGAGGGGGCCGGGCAGGGGGAAGGGGCTGGCGGCAGAGAGCGGCAGCTGCCTCCCCCCAGCCGGCCCCCCCCAGGCCGCTGCCGCTAGAGCAGCCATCCGCGGATCTATCCCCCGCAAACGCGCCGCCCCTGGCCCTGCCTCCCACCCCTCCCTGCCCCTGCCTATAGCCCAGGGTAGCCAACCCCCTCGACCTCGACCCCCTGGACCTCGACAACTACCAGCTGACTGGGGCGGGGGGAGGGGAGGGGGTGGGGGGCGAGGGGGGCCCTGCCTGGTGGCTCTGCTGGGGGCACCTCCGGAGCCTCTCATCGCATGGAGCTCATCCGCAGTGGCGCCCCCCTGGGTGTGACCTGTGAGCTGGATAGTGTAAGACAGCTTGGGTCCGAGTGTGAGGCCGCGGCCCACCCAGGCCTGCAGGAGCTGCTGAAGGGCTGCGTGCTGGTCGGCATGGTGAGGTGGGGGTGGGGGGCAGCGGGGGGAGGGCAGCGGGGGGACAGGGCAGGGGGCAGGGCAGGTTACTCCAGTTTGTGTGTAGCCTGATCCTGGCAGCGCTGGCAGCTGTGTGCCCCTGCCGCCCCCGCCCCCTGTGCTGTGTGTCAGGCCAGTGAGGTGCAGGCGCTGCTGCAGTACCAGACCAAGCTGTACCTGGTGGACCTGGCCTCACTCAGCCAGGACTTCTTCTATCAGCAGGTGATAGGCCCCGCCCGCCCTGCTGCCCGCCCGCCCTGCTGCCCGCCCGCCCTGCTGCCCGCCCGCCCTGCTGCCCGCCCGCCCTGCTGCCCGCCCGCCCTGCTGCCCGCCCGCCCTGCTGCCCGCTCGCCCTGCTGCCCGCCCGCCCTGCTGCCCGCCCGCCCTGCTGCCCGCCCGCCCTGCTGCCCGCCCGCCCTGCTGCCCGCCCGCCCCTGCTGCCCGCCCGCCCTGCTGCCCGCCGCCCTGCTGCCCGCCCGCCCTGCTGCCCGCCCGCCCTGCTGCCCGCCCGCCCTGCTGCCCGCCCGCCCTGCTGCCCGCCCGCCCTGCTGCCCGCCCGCCCTGCTGCCCGCCCGCCCTGCTGCCCGCCTCGCCCTGCTGCCCGCCCGCCCTGCTGCCCGCCCGCCCTGCTGCCCGCCCGCCCTGCTGCCCGCCCGCCCTGCTGCCCGCCCGCCCTGCTGCCCCGCCCGCCCTGCTGCCCGCCCGCCCTGCTGCCCGCTCGCCCTGCTGCCCGCCCGCCCTGCTGCTCGCCCGCCCTGCTGCCCGCCTCGCCCTGCTGCCCGCCCGCCCTGCTGCCCGCTCGCCCTGCTGCCCGCCCCGCCCGCCCTATTGATCATTTGACACCATCCATACAAGCCCTCAATGCATCTACTACAAGCTTCCAACACTAATAGTTATACTAAGCTGTTATGATTCTGATCTAATACAAGCTACTAATACTAACTCGAACACAGGCTAGCGTGACCTGTGTGCTGCTGCCTGGCCCTGTCAGCCCCTGGCCCGCATGTGGACTGCTGCGTATGTGCCGTCACTGGGTGCAGGTGCTGCGGCGCTTCGAGTCAGTGGGTCGCATGCGGCTGCAGCCCCCACCCCCTGTGAGGCAGCTCATAGCCATGGCGCTGGAGCTGGAGGAGGCGGCAGGGGCATGGAAGGTGGGGCTGCTGAGGGGTAGAGGTAGGGGTGTTAGTGTTAGTGTTAGTGTTATGGTTAGGGTTCATGGCAGGGCTGCTGAGGGGACAGGTGGTGGCGGCGATGCAGCAGAGGCAGCTGTGGTAAACTGAGGCAAGGCATCAGGGTGGGGGGTAGTGTGGGTAGTGTGATTATGACTGTATAGTGGGATGAGGCAAGGAAGGTCGGGTACTGTATTAAACGGCATTGGAAGAGGGGAGGGAAAGCGTGTCAGTGAAACACAGCATGGCACAGCGCTTGCATGTGCATGCTTGCATGACCAGGCTGACCTGCACGGACCAAAGGATGAGGTGTGTGACCTGGTCACGGCTTTGCTACGTGAGAAGAGTCCGATGCTGGAAGAGTATCTTGGCTTGGCAGTGGATGACCAGGTGAGGCTTAGGAGTGACCAGGGTGTAACCTAGGTGTGAACCAGGTGTGGCCTGGGTGGGCTCAGTTAGCTCACATGCCTGTTTCTTGCCTCTTCCCTGCCCCTGTCCCCTTACTACTCTGCCCCTGCCCCTGCCTCTGCCACCATGGCCCCTTCACCCACGACCCCTCCCCTCCCCTGCTGTGCCCCCCTGCCCTGCCCTGACCCTCAGGGCCAGCTGCTGTCTGTGCCGCTGCTGCTGGAGGGCTGGGAGCCTGACCTGGCGCGCCTGCCTGACCTGGTGCTGCGCCTGAGCCGTGATGTGGAGTGGGAGGAGGAGGGCGAGTGCTTCAGGGCACTGGCTCAGGTGGGCTCAGGGGCAGGCAGGGGGACAGCACGGGCAACATGGGTGCAGTGCGATTGGCAGAGGGAGAGGGGCGCAGGGGCATGGACCCTAAGCAGTCAGGCTCTGAGCCTGAACCCGCATGAGGGTCTCACCCTAAACTCCATGTTGGAGCGGGATACGGTTGAATGGTTAGGAGTGATGGAAGGGTTATGGTTGGCATGGGTGGATTAGGCATTGGTGTGGGGGTGCATTGTCTCTCCCGCTGGTTAGGGTTTGACCCCATTGAAACCCTTGAGGGTGGGTGGGGGGAGGACAGCCAGAGGGCAAGGGACCAAACCAGGAGCCAGTGGGGGGGCAGTTGGGTGGGCATTTGGGCAGCAGGGGGGTGCAGGAGGTGCTAGGCCAGGCAGTCAGGTCAATGAGGTTGGGAGTAGCAGGGGCGGGGAACGCAGCCGGCAGGGGCAGGCGCCGGGCAGCAGTTGACCCTGGCAGTGGTCAGACTGGGTGGGGTGAAACCTCAGCTGGAGCACCCACCAGCGTCACCCATTCATTGCACCTGGCGCCCAGCTGAGCAGCTGCTGCACCACCTGCCACTGCACCAGCTGACACCATGCTGCTGCCACTGCTGCTGCCACTGCCTGCAGGCCCTGGCGGCCTTCTACTCTCTCCAGCCACTGCTGCCCCCTGCAGCTGGGTCTGGAGGGGGCAGTGGTGGGCAGGCCCGGGGAAAGGGGGAGGTGGCGCAGGGCCAGGGGGTTGAGCTGGAGGAGAGGGAGAGGCTTGTGAAGACGGTGAGGGGGCAGGGCAGGGCAGGGGAGCAAGGCGGCCAGGCCAGGCACCTAGGGCAGGTCCTGCTGCAGTGCTGCATGGACATGAGCGCTGTTTGGGCAAGCTGGTGCTGCCGGCTGGGTCTGGGTGGTGGCAGGAGGTGATGCTGGCAGTGTGGTACGGGCCATGCCTCAAGCCAGGAGCGTGGCTGTGCAACATGACATGAGCCATACTCCGTCCATGCTCCCATGTGACTTTGCTTGTCACGTGATTACTTAGTTCGAGGTTAGTCAAAGGCAGCCTGCATGCCAGTGTAAAGGGTTCAGGTCAGTGCCCCTAACAGGCTGCAGCTTAGGCCTGGGGCTTCCAGGTGGAGGTGCATGTGCAGGTGGCGCCAGCCTGCTGTGTGGTGGGGTGTGCAGGTGCTGCTGCCGGCCATGAAGGCGTTGCTCAGGGCGCCGAGGGGCCGGGCCTCTGACGGCACTTTTGTCCAGGTCGCGGCGCTGGAGCGGCTGTACCGCATCTTTGAGCGCTGCTAGCGTGACTGCAGCTGTCGGCCAGATGGGCCAAAGCGAGCCTTCGTCACATCGCCCTGTGATAGCCACCTACAGCAAGGCCCAACACCAGCCTGCTGCTGCTGCTGCTGCCGTGCTGCTGCTGCTGCCGTGCTGCTGCTGCTGTGCTGCTGCTGCTGTGCTGCTGTGCTGCTGCTGCTGTGCTGCTGCTGTGCCCCCTAGCGCCTCGCCCTGCCAGCTGGACAGGTGGTCCTCACCCCTGCCTGCCATGGCCCTCGCTGCTGCCCTGTCAAAGTTGTGCTTGCATGCACACATGTACATATGCATCTGCACATACACATGGTCGAGCATGCTAAGAAGCACTTGGGAAAGGGCATACGCTGATGTGGGTTGGGCGGGCAATAGGCATGCATGGTGCTGCTATGTATGAGAGTAAGGGCAAATGTTAGGCAGGCAATGACTACTGTTGTTGTCCTACACCGCTGAGGCGCAAGCCGGGTATGGCTGTTGGGTATTGAGCTGGCGCACATAGTAGAAGGCCTCAGAACCCCTTGGACACCTTCCGCACTGCGTCAGTGAAGCTAAGCCAGCTCTCTTCAGCGTACCTCTGGATCCTGCCTTGCTGCACATGCAGAGTATGCTCACCGCGCCTGAACAGCTGTGCTGTATGATAACGAGGGCAGCATTAGGGTACCAGCCAAGTTGGGCGCCACGCACTTGCACAAACACACAATGCGGCTGCGGCTGGTCCTAGGAGTAATGGATTATTGCGGAAAGGTTCGTTCAAACAAGAATGCATTATACCGTTATACTGGAGGTTTGCGACGGCCAGTGTGAGGGGAGTGAGGAGGTTTGCGCCCCGACGCACCGAAGGCCGTTCTTCTCGCAGCGGCTATCAGCGCGTTGCGCTGATCATTATGGGCGTCGCAACTCACGTTGAAGTAGCTTTGCAGGGTGTGGACCCGAGCCTATGCGACCTGCTTGAGGAAACAAGCCAGTCCATCACCAGCTATGTAAACTGCTATGTAAGATGCTATGTTTCGGTCGAAGTGGTCCGCAAGGGTCCGCAGCCCGCAGTCCGGGCCAAAGAACTCGCACTGTCCACTGATGTCGCTGCGTTTGAGCTAGCCATTGCCGCACACAGAACACCAGTCTCCTGGGCAAGAACACTCGAGTTCCATTGTGCCACTGTGACTGCCAGGCCTTGTTCCCGTGTCACTGCCAGGCCCCAGCCTCAACGCAGATCTATTCATGAGTATGTTAAGATTTATATGCTAAAGAGCGTGCGCACACGCGCAGGCCTCCAGATAGGACTTATACATACAAGTCATATGGTCAAGATGCCTACACATCAGCTCCATCCTGCTGCCTGCTATGCTCCTGTTGTTGCCCAGCACCCCTACAGCTAGTGTGTAGGGTGGTGCTGCTGCCAGCTGTGCTCCTGGTGGTGCCAGCACCCCTACAGCTAGTGGGTAGGGTGGTGCTGCTGCCAGCTAGGCTCCTGGTGGTGCCATCACCCCTGCAGCTAGTGGGTAGGGTGGTGTTGCTGCCTACTATGCTCATGTTGAAGCCAGCACCCCTACAGCTTGTGGGTAGGGTGGTGCTGCCTGGGGACACTTGGCAGGGCAGGTTTGGCACAAGTTGAAAATCCCGTCTTTCTTACATTGTATACACCGTAAGTGAATAAGAGCAGGGCAGGTAATTTTGCACCCACTGAAGTCAGTTGTACAGCCTCACCTGCCTATGCTGTACGTGCCTACTGTTAGCAGCCTAGTTTCTGCTCCAAGTTTTTCAATAATGCTGCATACACATCTCGAGCTGCGCCTTGCCAGGCACCTGAGGGGGCATGACTGCCAAAGAATGCCCGCTTGATGCCACAACTTCATTACCAGCTGCATCCCTTATCACCCTTCACAGGAAGCTGCAGAGGCTTGCGGGCAAGCGCCTTCTTGACCTTCTCAGTCACAAAGCAGGTTGGCTGAGGCTGCGAGGGAGGGGAGGGGAGGGGAGGGGAGGGGTGGGGAGGGGAGGGGAGGGGAGGGGAGGGGAGGGGAGGGGAGGGGGAGGGGAGGGGAGGGGAGGGGAGGGGAGGGGAGGGGAGGGGAGGGGAGGGGAGGGGAGGGGAGGGGAGGGGAGGGGAGGGGAGGGGAGGGGAGGGGAGGGGGAGGGGAGGGGAGGGGAGGGGAGGGGAGGGGAGGGGAGGGGAGGGGAGGGGAGGGGAGGGGAGGGGAGGGGAGGGGAGGGGAGGGGAGGGGAGGGGAGGGGAGGGGAGGGGAGGGGAGGGGAGGGGAGGGGAGGGGAGGGGAGGGGAGGGTGAGGGGAGGGGAGGGGAGGGGAGGGGAGGGGAGGGGAGGGGAGGGGAGGGGAGGGGCGGGGAGGGCAGGGGAGCGGAGGGCAGGGCAGGGGCGGGGCGGGGAGGGCAGGGGCGGGGCGGCCAGGGGCGGGCAGGGCAGGGGCGGGGCGGGGAGGGCAGGGGCGGGGCGGGGAGGGCAGGGGCGGGGCGGGGAGGGCAGGGGCGGGGGCGGGGAGGGCAGGGGCGGGGCGGGGAGGGGCAGGGGCGGGGCGGGGAGGGCAGGGGCGGGGCGGGGAGGGCAGGGGGCGGGGCGGGGAGGGCAGGGAGCGGGGTGGAGCAGCAGGGCTGGGCAGCAGGGCTGGGCAGCAGGGCTGGGCAGCAGGGCTGCCCCAGGGCTGGGGCAGCAGGGCTGGGCAGCAGGGCTGGGCAGCAGGGGCTGGGCAGCAGGGCTGGGCAGCAGGGACTGCGCCGCAGGGCTGGGCAGCAGGGCTGGGGCAGCAGGGCTGGGCAGCAGGGCTGCCCCAGGGCTGGGCAGCAGGGCTGGCCAGCAGGGCTGGCCAGCAGGGCTGCCCCAGGGCTGGGCAGCAGGGCTGGGCAGCAGGGCTGGGCTGCAGGGCTGGGCCCCAGGGCTGGGCAGCAAGGCTGGCCAGCAGGGCTGCCTCAGGGCAGGGGCTGGCCAGCAGGGCTGGCCAGCAGGGCTGGGCAGCAGGGCTGGGCAGCAGGGCTGGGCCAGCAGGGCTGGCCAGCAGGGCTGGCCAGCAGGGGCTGCCCCAGGGGCTGGTGCAGCAGGGCTGGGCAGCAGGGCTGGGCAGCAGGGCTGCCCCAGGGCTGGGCAGCAGGGCTGGGCAGCAGGGCTGGGCAGCAGGGCTGGGCAGCAGGGCTGCGCCGCAGGGCTGGGCAGCAGGGCTGGCCACCAGGGCTGGCCAGCAGGGCTGAGCAGCAGGGCTGGCGCAGCAGGGCTGGGCAGCAGGGCTGGGCCCCAGGGCTGGGCAGCAGGGCTGGGCAGCAGGGCTGGCAGCAGGCGGGGCTGGGCAGCAGGGCTGGGCAGCAGGGCTGGGCAGCAGGGCTGGGCAGCAGGGCTGGGCAGCAGGGCTGCGCTTAGGGCAGGGCTGCCCCAGGGCTGGGCAGCAGGGCTGCGCAGCAGGGCTGGGCAGCAGCGCTGGGCAGCAGGGCTGGGCAGCAGGGGCTGGGCAGCAGGGCCTGGGCAAGCAGGGGCTGGGCCCCAGGGCTGGGCAGCAGGGCTGGGCAGCAGGGGCTGCGGCCGCAGGGCTGGGCAGCAGGGCTGGGCAGCAGGGCTGGGCAGCAGGGCTGCCGCAGGGCAGGGCTGCCCCAGGGCTGGGCCAGCAGGGCCTGTCCAGCCAGGGCTGGCCAGCAGGGCTGTCCAGCCAGGGCTGGCCAGCAGGGCCTGGAGCAGCAGGGCTGGGCAGCAGGGGCTGGGCAGCAGGGCTGCCCCAGGGCTGGGCAGCAGGGCTGGGCAGCAGGGCTGGGCAGCAGGGCTGGGCAGCAGGGCTGGCCAGCGGGGCTGGGCAGCAGGGCTGTCCGGGGGGCTGGGCAGCAGGGGGGCCCTGGGGCTGGGGCAGGAAGGGGGCCCCTACACTAGGCTGGGTTGTGTTAGGCAACTGGCTGGGCTGGTGGCTGCTCACAGCTTGCATCCCCTCAATCAGCTGTCAATAGGGGGTTAAATGCATCATGCATGCACCATCTTGCCAGCCTTGGCATAGTCCAACAGCTCTTGTCCCAGAGGTTCCTGTCGCAAGTCATTGTGTTTGGCTTCATCTGCTGACGCCTGTAATGGGTGAGCTACTCAGGATGAGAGTGTTCCTCTAGTGCTCCTGTGCAGCATCGCGCGACAAAGTTAACTTCGTGCATTGTGCATAGTGCATAGTGCATAGTGCATTGCCAGTGCCTTTGCTTCCAACCACCCAGCGGGCTGTCTCGCCAACTGCACTGGCTCCACTACTTCGTCGTCGACATCGCTATCAGGTTGGCTCGTGACAGAACGCTTTCTTGCTAGTAGAGCCAGCGGGCCTCTTGTCTTTGCGCTGACCACCACTGCCTGGCCCGCCCATCGGAGAACCCAGAAAATAACCCCCCCGGCTTTTGGTTAAAAGATGTTTTGCACCGCGGCCGTGCAAAAAGTCCGTGCAAACCATCTCGTCACACCCCGTGCAAAACATCCGGTTTATTGCCCAGTTATATCATAAATATATCATAACCGTGCCGCACTGTATAATGCGTAGAATGCATAAACCGTGCCACACTGGATCGCTCTCCAGGGCTGTGGGCTTGCTAAGAATACAAGAGAGAGCTGAGACAGTTTAATGCGCGGTTAAAACGTGAATTTGCCGTAGCAGTCGGAGGTTCGGGAGATTACGTTGACCGGTAGCCTCGCTAATGGGGAAAGGGTGTGCATTTCGGCGCGCCAGTGGGAAAAGGGTAAACATCAACGAAGTTGATTAGATGATGAGGATAACTGCAATGACGAAGCTTTTCCGGGTTTGTAAACGACCGAGGCCGAAGCAGTTCCGAGTGAACGCTCGAGACCGACGCCAGGGGCCGGAGGCCCCTGGCGGAGGTCGAGAGCGTTCACGAGGAACTGCGAGGCCGAGGTCGTTTACAAACCCGGAAAAGCTGAGGCGTTGCAGTTAACTTGTATAACTTCAATTTACAGAGGCGATAAATCGATTCTGAGCTCGGCGGAGCCGAGCTGATCATTGCCTTTAGTGTAACATTTGAGGCAATTCTTTGTTTGTTGTTTGGTGAAGGTCATTCATTGCTATGGCGCGCGCAATAGACGTGGCACTAGTGTCGTTCTTCGACAGAATGGAGCGGCGGCGACAATGACGGCGAAGACGGTGGCACCAAACCTGACATCGGTAAGCTCGAACTTCACTATTGCCGAGATGGTGCGGCTTGCCACGCACTAATATGGTCTCAATGAAATCGCTATCGGCAAACATCCCTACGATTTGCTCGTAGGGACACCCGCAAGCCATCCAACGCCCTTGTGGAGATCACAACGTAACGTTCTTGTGGAGGCCACGATGTGGATAACATGTTTTCTCAGCTGGCCGCCGCCTCCGCCGCCTCTTCAAGTGCCCAGCTACAACCGCCACTTCCTTGTCCCAATGTTGCTATCGTAACTAGAAACGTAGGTGTTTCCTCAACCGTGTAGGCGCAGTGACCATCTTTTTGGTCGCTAGGGCAGCCGTGCTATTGCCATTGCCGCAGCTGCCAGGGCTAGTAGTAATCAGGGCTACAACGTGCGCCTGCGCAATTGTATACGTGTGCATTCATGTTTGCCACATCATGTTGTTTTGTCTCTTGCAGAGTTGCTTGGTTATGGACTTCCTTCTTAGCATATGCTAACGTTAATGCTTTTGGCCTATCATCAAGTCAAACAGAACCTCAAGCTCAATCAGGTCAGTGAGCACACTCTCACATTGTACTATGTGTGCCCCTTGGGGAGGGTGGGCAGATCCCGGTGGTATGGAGTCTTACACTGTGCATGATGGTTGCCAATACCCTCTTTGATGTCCTTGTTTGCAGGAGCTCAAGTCATTTATCCATTGCGGCTACCGATGTGGGGTTGAGGGTGGCGCACATCACAGGCAGGCGCCGTTGAGGGTGGCGCACATCACACAGGTGGTGCTCTTGATGCTCCTAGCCTGCCCACCGCCCCAGCTCAGGCTCCCACCTCCCAGTCTACCTTCACCGGGTCTACCTTCACCACCTCCCAGTCTACCTCCCACTACCTCCCAGTCTACCTCCCAGTCTACCCGGGGCTTGTTGGCGCTGTCCAGCACTACCTCGGGACCGCCACCACCACCGCCACTGCCACCGCCACCACCGCTACCACCACCACCGCCCAGGCTACCACAACCACCTTCACCACCTGCCATTCTCTGTTAGATTGCGTTGTTGTCCCCCTCCAGTCTTTGGAATGCCACGCATAATGCATGGCATGGCACTACTCACGTCTCGGCTACTGCTCAGTCATCTGTATGTCATAATGTGTTGCAAGTGGTGTTCATGGTGCCGTGTATTAGGCGGGGCTCCCTCTTAAAGCGCATGCAAATGATGAATTGCATGATGAAATGAAGGGCATGAACGCATGAATTGCATGAGGTGCAAGGAGGTGCAAAGCGCATGATATGAGGATTAGATTGTGTGTTGCCATGTGTAGTGGTTGCGACTTATATATACGGTTGGCTATATTTGGCGGTTGGCTATAATTGGCGGTTGGCTATAATTGGCGGTTGCCATAATTGGCGGTTGGCTATAATTGGCGGTTGGCTGTAATTGACGGTTGGCTATAATTGACGGTTGAGACATAATTAGCCGTCGGTTGCCCTTGTTACAGCGTTTTAAAATGCGGGAGGAAACCGTTTAGATCCGGGTAAATTGAAGTTATTTCCTAGTATGACCATGTGAGCGGTCCGACTGACGCTTCTCGCTCCGTATAATCCAGGCTGTGATAGAGCAGTACCGTTATAGGTCAAGACGCTGCGTTGCAATGGGCGTAAGGCGAGGCGCTGACCCTGCGCAAAGCGCTTCGGAGTTGCGGGATTGGGCGAACCGCGCGTACAGGCAGCATCAATATGCTGGTAGGCGTCAGCTGGACCTCCGGACAATCACTAAGCTGAACATTGGACCTGACGACGCGGGTTACCAATGTTTTGCTTGCTGCCCCAGATGCGGTGGCGCTGTACAGCCAGGCCCTGCTACTGCAACCCGAGGACCATACGCTGCTCAGCAACCGCGCTGCGGCCTACTTATGCCAAGGGTACCCTGATCTCGCCCTGGCGGATGCTCAGCAGTGTGTGCAGGTGCGGTAAGTGGCCAGCACTCTGGATGCCCAGGAAGGCGACAGCATAGTATCCATAGTGATGAGGAGCTGCAGCCCAGGCCCCCTTCTCCTGCCCCTTCCCCTATCCCTCCCCTCTCTACTAACCTCCCTGCACCCTCACCCTGCAGCTGGCGCCATCCTGGCCAAAGGCCAGCTTCCGCCTAGCTTCCTGCCTGGCAGCTCTAGGAGAGTGGTCAGCAGCAGCCCAGGTGGCGGTGCACGCGCTGGGTCTCGCGCCTGACAGCCAGGTGAGGGGCTGGGGCCAGCAGGCAGAGGTGGAGCCAGACTACCTCCTGGCAACCTGAAGGGGCAGGATGGAGCTGTGTGCAGGAGGCAGTCTGGCTCCACCTCTGCTTGCTGGCCCCAGCCCCTCTGCCTGCTGGCCCCGTGTTGGAGGCTGCCCCTCTCTGACCTGGAGGATGGGCAGGTCTACCAGGTAGCTCGGGTGCACACAGCTCATGGCGTGGTGCCCGGGGCCAGGGAGGGAGGGCTAGGGCAACACACGATGGGGCTGTTGCCACTGGCCAGCTGTCAGCCACGGCCTCAATGGCTGACAGCCACTGCCAGCAACTGTCAGCAACTGGCCACTGGCAACTTGGCAGACAATAGTATACACGGCATGCAGGGCAGCATGGGGCAGTGTGGAGCAGCAGCAGCCAGGCATGAGAGCGTAGTGTGCAGGGCATCAGGGCACAGCAGGCCAGCCGGCATAGAGGCTGGCAGGGCAGCAAGCAGGGTGGAAGGCCGAGCGGTGGGCCGGTGGGGCGGCCGCTGTTGGCCCTGCACTGCACAGTACTGCCCTGTACTGCACTGTTGACCTGCACAGGAGCTTGCTGCTCTGGCCCAGGAGGCTCAGGGCCGGGTGCTGGGAGTCGAGCTGGGCAGCCGCTTCCAGCGCAAGACCCTGGCAGATGATGTAGCCACAAGCCTGACCAACCATAGAAAGGTGAGGGCACGACGGCAGCGACAGGGGCAGGGGCAGGGGCAGGGGCAGGGGCAGGGCAGGGGCAGCCATGGGGTCGAGAGTATGGGCAAAGGAAGGATCAGGGGCAGGGGAAGGAGCAAGGGCCAGGGTGGGCTGCAGGCTGCAAGCTGCAGGCTGCAGGCCATAGGCAGCTGTGTAGCTGGCAGTTGGGCAGTATGGGCCCGCCCCCCCGTGTGGCAGCCATCTTCACGCCCCTGCCCATCACCAGGCGTCCCCCTGCCCCCCCCACCCCGCCCATTCCCTGCCCTGCCCACCTCGACACGTTCTCCAGCCCTTGCCTCCTCACCCTCCCTGTATGGACCTGCACCTCACCCCCTGGCCGCCTCACCCCACCTGGCCTCCACCTGCTCCCCCCCTCCCTGCTCGCCACCAGCAACCTGCTCTGCTGGCTCTCAGCTCCTGTGGGCCGCCTGCGGGCTGCAGGCCGCTGAGCTGCGGGCCCTGGAGGAGCAGCTGTCCCAGTCCCTGGCTGCCCCAGGTGCATGGCGCCCTGCTGACTGGGCATGGAAGCCACTCTGGCCGGGGGGCTGTGAGCCTAGCTTGATCACTGCCGGCCCCCCCGCCGCCCCACCCCACGCCACCCCTGCCACCCCCCCGGCCTTCCCCCCTGAAGGCCTGACCCCGGGCACCCCAGCAGCTGCCAGAGGCAGTGAGGGGGCAGCAGCAGCAGCTGAGCCCGGGGCGGGGGCACGGGCAGGGGTGGGTGTGGGGGCTGAGCAGGGCGTCCAGGCGGTGCTGAGGGCGTATGCCCAGGCTCTGTCCTCCCTGGGCCGCCCTGCAGCGCTGCTGGCCGCCCTGAGGGACGCACCCCGCTGCCGCGCCTATGCTGAGGCGCTGCATGCCGCTGTGCAGCTCAAGGGGAGGGCAGGTGCGGGGCAGTGGGGGCGGGGACCAGGGGCTGGAGATGGGTTAGGAGGGGGGTCAGGCCCCACTGCCCACCCTGCCCTGCCCCTTGCCTGCCTGCTGCTGCTCTACTCTGCCTGGCCTGCTGTCCCCCTTGCTTTACTCCTCCGCCCGCCAGTACTTCACCCCTCGCCTGCCTCGCTACTATTACTATAGTATGCTGCTTTGCTAGCACATCACATACGGGTGGTCCCGCTTCTGCTGGTGACCAGTCATGGCCCTGGCTGCAGTTCTAGCTAACCTGCAATGCTGGCTTTCCGCCCGCTTCACCCTGCCCTGCCTGCCTCCTGCCCTGCCCCAGGGGGTGGTGTGCACGTGTTGGCGGTGGGCACGGCCCCCATGCTGCTAGCGCTGTCAGCGGCCGCCAGCCTGGCGCAGCTGCCCCACTACTGCCCCCCCCACAGCCAGCACCCAGCCCACCTGCCCCCCCCTCCCCAGGGCCCGCAGACCAGGGGGGAGGAGGGTCAGGGGCAACAGGGGCAGGGGCTGAAGCAGCAGCCTGGGCCACCAGGGCTAGAGGTGCCAGCGCCAGGGCCAGGGCAGGGCCCACAGGGGCAGGGGGAGCGAGGGGAGGGGAGTGACGTCACAGGCCAGGGGCGTGACGAGGCGGGGGGGCCTGAGGGGCTTGAGGGTGCAGGCTATGAGGGGGCGGGGGGCGGGGGCTCTGCCCTGCGCGTGACTGTGGCTGAGCGCTGCCCCTTGTCCTGGCGCGCCTCCGCCCTCCTGCTGGCAGCCAACCAGCACCTGCCAGGCGCCCAGCTCATCACGCTGCTGCCCTTGCCGCTGGCGGCCTGTCGTCTGCGCAACATGTCGCAGCATGCCTCAGGGGCGGGCGGTGGGGGTGGGGAGCGCCAAGGGGGAGGAGCAGCTGATGCGTCGGCAGCAGCAGCAGCAGCAGCGCCAGTGGCTGAGGGGGCTCACAAGTCTCTAGCAGCAGCAGGGGTGAGGGCAGGGGCTGAGGCAGGGGTAGGGGTAGGAGTAGGTCCGGCTGTTGTGCAGGAGGCAGGGGGTGTTGGCGGGGGGGAGGGTGTGGCTGTGGGTCCGCACTGGGTTGCGGCTGAGGGCCCGGCGGACTTGCTGGTCACGGACCTGCTGGACCACACGTGGGTGGTGGGGGGGCAGCAGGGCAGGGGGGCACAGGGGCAGGGGAGCAGGGGGAAGGGGGCAGGGGAGGAGGGGGCCTATGGGGCAGAGGATCGGGGGCCAGCGTGTCATGGGGTGAGGGGGGCAGGAAGGTGCAGGGGCAGGGGCCAAGGTGGCAGGGGTTAGGACAGCAGGCAGGAAGGGGGTAAGAGTTGGAGGGGCAGGGGGCTAGGGGCGCAGCGCTGGTGGCATGGATGCGCACTGCAAGCTCTCTCCTTGACCTAAACCCTGCATCACACTATCTCGCTCAGCCCTCACTCTCCCATTTACACCCCACTTCCTCACACTCATCTTTTCACTCTTTCCTTTGTGCTCAGGATCCTGGGGCCGGGCTTGATCTCCATGTTGCGCACCGCGGTAGCCTCAGGGCTGGCAGGCCCCACTACCCTCACACTTCCCTCACGCCTGGATGTGATGTGTGAGTTGAGTGAGGAGGGTTGGGTGGGCATGGCAGCAGGCGGCAGCGTGGACCTGTCGGCCCTGAACCCTGCCCGCTGGTACCCTGGCCCCGCCCCCGTGGAGCTGCTGCACGGGTGGGTGCGGCCTGCTGCCGCCTGCCTGCTGCTGCTGTCCACGTCTGCCGCCATGCACCTTGCTGACCTCTGTGTCACACTGACCTGAGTCTGTAGCCACACTGGGGTCACACACTGAGGAGCATGACAGCGCTTTACCACTGCAGGGATTGGCAACCTACTTGGCAATGGTGTCACCTGGGTGCTGGTTGCCACACCAACACGGGGCGGGGCGGGGCGGGGCGGGGCGGGGCGGGGCGGGGCGGGGCGGGGCGGGGCGGGGCGGGGCGGGGCGGGGCGGGGCGGGGCGGGGCGGGGCGGGGCGGGGCGGGGCGGGGCGGGGCGGGGCGGGGCGGGGCGGGGCGGGGCGGGGCGGGGCGGGGCGGGGCGGGGCGGGGCGGGGCGGGGCGGGGCGGGGCGGGGCGGGGCGGGGCGGGGCGGGGCGGGGCGGGGCGGGGCGGGGCGGGGCGGGGCGGGGCGGGGCGGGGCGGGGCGGGGCGGGGCGGGGCGGGGCGGGGTCTGATGCACTGCCTGTGTGTTGCCTGGCCTGCAGCACGCGCCACCGGCCCCTGAGCGCCCCGCACCTGGTGGCCAGCATAGACCTGCAGGCAGTGCTGGGCCAGGCGGTGAGGGAGCAGGCAGCGCACCACACCACCACCAGGGGCAGGGGCGCCTGCTGCCCTCAAGGGGTACGCCCTCGAGTGGCTGAGCTGCAGGTGAGGGGTCGCTGCCTGGTGGCTGTCCTCCACCCAGCTGCTGCTCTGTGGCACTGCTGCTCCTATGACCTGCAAACCACATGCTAGCCGGCTCACACTTCACACCTTTGCTAGCCATTCCATGCCCACACTAGTCCTGTGCGGGGTCAGGTGCAACCCTCCCATGTCAAGGTACCAGCCAGGGGAGGGTGGGTGTTTGCCAGGGGAGGGTGGTGCACAGCAGCAGGTCTGCGCCCCACCCCACGCCCTCCCTTCCCCGCCTGCAGGTCACCGCTGATGGCAGCGGTGTGTTCAACGCCCTGCACCTGTGGCCAGTGCTGCGCTTTGGCCCCACAGGGGGACACTGGGTGCTGGACACAGGCTGCCACAGGGCCACCGCCCCCGCAGCAAGAGTAGAGGGTGTGGCGGCAGGGGCATGCGGCGGCATGACTGGGGCAGGGCCCCCTAGCCTCGGTGCTGCGCTGCTGCTGGCCAGCGGCTGCCCTGCTCATGCCCCCCTGCCCTCCTCCTTCAAGCAGGCCAGCTTGTACCTTGATGCCCGCAGGCTGCAGCCAGGCCAGCTGGTGAGTGGCCAGCAGCAGCAGCAGCAGCAGCAGCAGGTCAGCAACGGCAGCAACGGCAGCAGTAGACTGGCAGGTCTGCCAGGTGCGGGTTGTGATGCACCTGTTGCCACTGAGCCAGGCCATCCCTGCAGCCACCGCTAGCAGGAGCTACAGCAGCAGCTTAGTCCTGGCACACAGGTGGCCCTGGCTGTAAGAAATGCCTGCCTGCCTGCCTGCCTTTTCCCTGCTCCCCTGCTCCCCTGATCTCCTGCTCCTCTGCTCCTCTGCCCCCCTGGCCCCATAGCCCATGCCGCTGCCTACCTGTGCCTCAGGTACGGCTGGCAGTGCACGTCGGGCCGCAGGCCATAAGGGTGCGGCCCCTGCCCGCCCAGCCCAGCCTGCCCCGCAGCCTACTGCTGCCAGGCTGGCACTTTGACATGGTGGCTGATGAGCCCAGGAACACCGCCTACCACCAAGCCATCAGGTGGGCATCAATTTCAAACGCAGTGTTTGCACAGGTCACTTGTCACACACGCACCCAGACGCACAGTCCATAATTCCATTCCCACGTGTGTGGGGGGTCAGCCTGGCAGCATGGCAAGATGATTTTCCTTGGAAGGTACCGATGGCATGACCGCTGGCGGCGCTGCCCTGCCGCTGGCTCGGGCGCTCACGTTGTGCGGCCCTGTGCTGCTTGCCGGGCAGGTGGGCAGTAGCGGAGCAAGCGAAACGAAAGCCTTCCGGGTCTCCCGGAGTTGCGGTGCTGGACGTGGGTGCGGGGTCCGGCATTCTGTCCGTGCTGGCAGCCAGGTCAGTCAGCGGGTGACTTGCATCGCAACGGTCTCTGGGCGACGCTTTCAGCAATGCGAAGAGTGACCCATCAGCGATGTCGATGTCACGCAGGGCAGGCGCCAGTCAGGTCTGGGCTGTCGAGTCGAACGCTGGGACAGCTGACCTGTGCGCAAAGGTTCTTGCCTACAACGGCGTCGCTGCAAACGTGACGGTGTTGCACAAGGATGCGCGGTATCTGACTGTTGCGGGCCGCAAGAGCGGAAGCAATCTGCCACCCGACATGGATCGACCCGCGGATGTGCTGGTATTCGAGGTGCGAGCGAGGTGTGTTCTGGATGCTCGTGCCCACCATGCTTACGGCGGCTGGCTAGGGTTTCCAGCGTCGCGACCGACCGTGACTCCGAGCCGCATGGATGCGCTGTATGCCGCGGTTGCCTATCGCAGGTGTTCGACTCGGGGCTCATCGGTGAAGGGGCGCTGCACATCCTTGCCGCGGCTCACCTCTGCGGGCTCCTGGCCCCGGGGGCGTCCATTGTGCCTGCCGGCGCGAAGGTGCGGCGCTGTAAGCCGGACATGCCATGCCGTAGTGGGACGGAGCCTGCCCTGCCTCGACTGCTTCCCCGTTGCTAGCTGACCACCGGGGTGGGGGCTCCTCGCCAGCTAAACAACCGCTGCATAACTCCATCCATGTCCTTCTTCTTTGCTAGAAACGCCTTCTCCTTGTTAGCACTCCCTGCCCTCAACCTCCGAAATACCCCTTCCAGCCCGATGAGCTCTATCTACTGTGTGCCTCTTCAACTTCCTACCAGCCTTGTATCAGCCTCGTCAGCTTCCTGTCACCCCCTGCGGTACACAACAGTCTGTGCTTCACCGCTGCCTGCTGCATCCCCTGCTGCAGGTGTTCTGCCAGCCCATTGAGCTGAACCCCCTACCCTGTTCCCACTGCTCTCTGCCAGGTGGGTCATGCAGGGCAGCCCCCACCACACCATGCTGCAGCCTGCCGCTATGATGCTGGCCATGCACAGCTATGCGAGCTGCCAGGTGCAGGCAAGCACCTCTCCCACCCTCTGTTGTGGCCCCCTCAGCTCAGGACCCCAACCAAGCACCCACTTCCCTCCCTGTTGCAATGTAACATGTCGAGGTCAGGGGTTCAAACCTTGGCGTATGCAATGGCCTGGGTCGTTAGGATGCCTAAGGCAAGACCACACGTTTGATGAAGCCATTCGCCAGGCAGATGTTGCACCTTGTGGGTGTGATGAGGACCAAGAGTGTGATGAGGACCAGGATGGCCAGCCGCTGCTCCACCACCGCCTGATGTCGACGCAGGTGCAGCCAGCAGCGGCCTTGCAGCCGGCTGCCTGGCGGGCTTCCAGTGGCAGCCGGAGTACCAGGGCCTGGACCTGCGGCCACTCAGCCCCCAGCCTCCCCCGCCCAGCCCTCACCTCACCCAGCCCAGCATCCCCACACACAGCAGCAGCAGCAGCAGCAGCAGCAGCAGCAGCAGCAGTTCCGGCGGTGGGGCCGGCAGCAATGGGGCACATAAGTGCACTTGCGGGTTTTACCACAGCCCAGGGGGGCAATGGCGGCCACTGGCGGACGCGTTGCCCGTCATGGACTTTGATTTCTACAACGGTGAGCTGACCCGCCGCGCATGCCCCCGGCCCTCGCCCTGACCACCTCCGCACTGGGCGCTGCCCTGCTGCCCCCCGGCCCTTCCTGCCCCCTGCACCACCTCCAAGCCCGTCTTGTCCTGCACCAGGTCAATTCACCAGTCCCTTCACACTCATGCCCCTGCCCTCCGCGCCCCTGATCCACCATCACAGCTCTGCTGCGCCCTCAGCCTGGCCACCACCCTGCCACCAGCAGCACAGGCACAGGCTTGCAGCCTGGCCCCATCTCCTGGCCCCCTTGCCTTGCCCCTTAGCACCTAACAGCCTGGCCTGCTTGTCTGGCCCACCCTGCCTGGCCCCCCCTGCCTGGCCCACCCTGCCTGGCCCACCCTGCCTGGCCCACCCTGCCTCCCCCCTGTGGCTGCGCAGTGCTTGACCACCTGCAGCCCCAGCAGCGCACCCTCACCTTCACCGCCTCCACCGCGGGCTGCCTCAACGCCATCGCATTCTGGTTCGACCTGCACCTGCTGCCGCCTGGGCCGGGCAAGTCCCCCCCCACCAGCAGCGCGCAGCCTGGGGGCGGGGGCAGGGGTGCAGGGGGGGTGTCAGGGCCGGCCGCCCCCCTGGTGCTGCACACTGGGCCCCTACAGCGGCCTGAGGCCAGCAGGACCTGGCAGGTGGGGGGTGGTGCAGGGGGGGGGAGGAGGAGGGGGGGAGGGGGAGGGGGGGAAGGGGGGAGGGGGAATGAGTGGGTGAGGAGCGTGATGGTGGCGGTGATGGCAGTGATGGTGATGGTGGTGATGGTGCAGCACCAGGATCACTGGCAGCCGGTTATGGCGGCCGTGCCCACTGCCAGGGGGGGGGGGATGGCCTGGTGCTCAGTAGAGAGGTAGGTGCCTGGCCTGCCCTCAGCTGAGTAGCTGTGCCTTGGTAAGCGAATGTTTAGTGGGCAAGGGGCTGCCTGACTGCGCAGCCTCACCCCTGGCCCCTTGCCCTCACACAGCTGGCTGCAGTGCCCTCATCACCCCGCGACCCTCACCACCCGCTGCCCTCACCACCCGATACCCTCACCACCACGCTATGCAGGTGGCAGTGCAGCACCTGGGTCAGGCGCAGCGCTGGGTGGACGCTGGTCAGCAGCTGCAAGTGCAGGCCGCTCACGACTCCTACTCCTTCACCTTCACCGCCACAGCCAGCCAGCAGCACCCCACACCACACACAGCGACCAACTGCAGCCCCGCACCCAACAGAGGCCAGGGCGCCGCCCCTCCCCAGCCCCCCGCCACCATCAGGGGCGCTCCCAGCTCAGCCGGCAGCAGCAGCCCCACCCAGAGCCCTGCAGCCCCCAGCCCAAGCAGCCCGAGCCACCCACAGCACGGCACAGGCTCAGCCCTCAGGCCAGACGACAGCGGTGTGGCTGCAGTGGCTGCCCAGCCGCCCAGTGCTGGCGCCGCTGCTGCTGCTCCTGCTGCTGCTGCTGCTGCTGCTGGGCCACAGGGGGGTGGCGGGGACCCTGGCTGGCTGGCTGCCTACGCCTCCCTACAGCCGCTGCAGGCCGGCGTGACCCGCTGTGTGGCCCAGGACCCCCTCAGCTACCGCGCCCTGGCCTTGGCAGCGCTCGCAGCTGCTGCGGGCGCAGGGGCGGGGGGGGTGGCAGGAGGCGAGCAGCGTGGGATAGGGGAGGAGGGGTGGGCGGGGCCAGGGGCGGGGGAGAGAGAGGGGGAAGGGCAGGAGGAGGCAGAAGGGGCAGAAGGGGGGGAGGCACATGGGTCAGTCGGAGCTCAGCAGGGCAGGGGGGGGGTGGCTGACGAGGCGGGGTGGCTTGGGGTCCCCTGGGGCAGCCAGCTGGACCCCTCTGCCCTCTGTGGAGTGGCGGCTAGGCTGTGCGGCTGAGTCGTAGCACGTGTGGCCGCTGACAGGGGCACACGGTGGATCTTGCTGCTGCACTGTTGCTTACAGTGTGCAAATGAAATGAGTATGTTGCGGGGTCAACCCTGGTGAGCGCTGCAGCGCTGCCGGCAGTGGCCCATGCAGTGAGCCATAGAGTTCGGATGTCAAATAGCTGCACTGAGGCACATGCTTTGGGACAAGGCCGTGCATGGTTTAGTGGTCAGAATGTATCGGAGGTGCTCTGTTATCGTTGGTGACTCCGGTATTGGTAGCGTTGTCGGGCGGCTAAATCCTGGCACCATACTCCTACAATAGCCTGCCGTAAACCCACCATCGGTCAGTCGTCACACCCTACCTTGTGCTCCCGCCGCACCCCCTGTGGTCCCTCTTCACAAACATACCTTTCTCGGCCTTTTGGCTAAGATCAAGTGTAGTTTCTGTTCTAGTTAGTTTGATAGCTAACTCTTGGTCCATTGGACCAATGCTATCTAACTTATTTTTCTGAGGGTGCACCCAATGCAGAGCTTGCTCTGCGGGTGCACAGCTTGACATCGGCGTTGCACTCCTGCCGAGGTTGAGCACCTCACTGAACAAATGAATTGGCAACTAGTTCGCCCTTGCTCTGTGCTCAACCCTGTGCAGTGGATGAAATGTTGTATCGACAACCTGTGCACAATCAATTTTCAATAGTTAACACAAAGTAAAAACGTAACACAGTAAGCGAGAATGGAGACATTTGCAAATCTGCGTTAGATTAAAATTTGAAGAACGCCAACCTGTTCATTATCAACATTCTTAGCAATTCCGTACAAGTCGGGAACCGAGAAATAGATTTGTACACTCGTCATACAATTGCCAAATACGCTGCAACATATGTAGCTTCATTATGCGAAACGTGGCAAACACTGAGAAACATCACACTACGAATACAAACCAATCGCAACAAATGCCTCGACCGGGCATCATCAACACTCAAGGCATTTTGTCCGCAGCCTTGTGCGGCTTGGATCCTAGCAGCCACGCACTGCTATGATGTGGCTCAACCGTAGGACCCACGTGTTTTAGGGACGGGCACTGCACGCCCATTCTGACTTCATGCTAGGACTGCTTTGCCAAGCCTCTATTGCCAGTCATGAGGGCTGCTACCTCCACCCCTAGCTTCCACCATGCCATGTGCCGGTTTAACAGCTTGTGGCTACCCTGCTTAAGTTTGGCTCCTTAGGTTTGGCTGAGCCCATGACCCGCAGCGCAGCCCTGGTTTGCTGCTGTGTCCTGCAAGGCAGCAGTGAGCCATGCCATGCTCCCTGCCTTCCCCCCCGTGGCTAACCATGCAGGCATCTTCAATCTATTACCCCCACCACCACCCCATGCGGTCTGCCCCGCCACCCACCCACCCCACCAAGATCCACCTACAGCTTCCCCCTCTAGCCCTGTGCCTGCTCCTCCTCATCCTGCTGTCCAGTTGAATGCTGCCAGTCAGCCAGCCCATCAGAGCAGGCCATCATATGGTGGGCACTTGCTGTGGGGGGAGGGGCAGGGTGAGGGGCTGCGCCTCCACCGCGCCTCCACCCTCCTCCTAACGCCGGGCTAGCAAGTATGCAGCTAGGGGCAGCAGGTCCTGCAGCCTGCACTCGCACGCAGGGACACATCCCGCAGCACAGTCAGCCAGCAAACGGGGTGGGGGGCACATCCTGCTGTCGCCTCACACAGCCCACACTCATCACCCACTCCTCACCTACCCTCACTCCCCTTCACTCCCGGCTCAGACCCCAAGCCAGGCAATGGACACTGACATGGATACCATAGGGTGCCCACAACAGCCATCTTGGGCTGGGCCTCAGAAGCTGATCCTCATGAAAGCTACTGGCGCATGCAGCAGGGCCCATGGCCGTGGTGCTGCTGTCTTGGCCTGGCATGTGCTCAAGCGCGGTCACCAATGCATAGCCAGAACACGCACCCTGCTGCAACACAGCTGGCGGCGGCCAACCAGCAAAATCTGCACACACGCCTCCTCCTGCCCCTCCACCCCCTTACTCTCGCCCCACCTGATCACCAGTAGCTTTGCAAAGCTGAAGGCAGCGGTCAGCAAGATGGGCACCTCCACCACCTCCTGCCACCAGCGGGGCGGCACAGCGGTCAGCGCCACATTGCGCAGCCCGTCCAGGACTCGCATCTGCAGCCAGCAGTCACGCCAGCAGCATCAGGGGTGACTGTGGCTGGCAACTGCGCTCAAGAACTGTGCAGCCAGTAGCAGCAGTAGCTGAGGCAGCTGAGGAGCGGAGGCGGCAGCCAGCGGCGGAGGCAGCACTAGAGAGGGCGGCAGTGGCCAAAGCAGCGCCCAGGGTGGCAGTGGCAGCACACAGCATGGCGCCCTGAAGGGGCAGGCTGGTGAGGGGCTGAGCTGGCGTCAGCTGCGGGGCCCACCGCCAGGAGCAGGGCCACGAAAGGCCAGCCATAGGCCGGGCGCAGCCCCCCGCCTCGGGACATCAGCTGCTCGGAGCGAGCTAGAGCTTGGCGGGGCCCGAGCCCTGCACCCAGCACAGGGGGAGGCGGGGAGGGGTGGGGGAGAGGGAGGGGTGGGGTGGGGGTAGGGAGGGTGTGTGTGGGCAAGGGAGGGATGGGGTGGGGTGGGGTAAAGGGAGGGGTGGGGTTGAGGGACGCGGGGTCAATTGCTTGAAGAGTGCATAGGGGGTCCCCTAGGTGCTTGCGGTGAGTCCGGCCCCCTCTTGAGCCCCTCAGGCCCTGGCCTCAGCTGCAGGGCGCACGGGACCCCACCTTCCAGAATGGCCACAGGGAGGGTCAGCTGGATGGCCAGCAGCCGGGGCACTGTCCACATCACAGGGACCACCAGCAGGGACAGCGCCTGCAGGGTGAGCAGTGTGAGCAGTGTGAGCAGTGTGAGCAGTGTGAGCAGGGTGAGCGGTGTGAGCAGTGTGAGCAAGGTGAGCGGTGTGAGCAGTGTGAGCAGTGTGAGCAGGCATACACCGCCTCCCAGCACTTGGCATGCTGCTTTGCCTGCCCTGCTGCACCCTGCCCTGCCCCTGCCCCCTGTTCTCGGCCTGTGGCCCCCACCCCGCTCCTTCCACCACCCCTGGCCGCGGCACTCGCCTGCAAAGGCAGCGCCCAGGCGTTGAACAGCAGGTCAGCCAGCCACACACGCCTCAGTCTGGCCCGGGCAGCCGGCAGCACCCCCCTCACAGCCGCCAGGCCTTGAGCCAGCTGCTGCAGCAGACCCACCCCGTCCCCAGGACCTGACTGGCTGTCCTGGTCACCGCCCTGCATGCTGCCAGCCACCCCCCCCGCCTGCTGCTTAGAGGGGTCACTGCTGCTCTCCCCCGCTGTTCTGGCCCTGCTGCTGCTGCTGCTGCTGCTGCTGGCCTCTGCACCTTTGCTGCTGCTGCTGCTGGCCTCTGCACCTTTGCTGCTGCTGCTGCCGCCTTTGCTGCTCGCCTGCTGCTGTGCCAGGGCCACAAGGTCGTCACCAGCACCCAACCCTGGCAGTACAGCCTTGGGGGCCTCGGCTGCGTCCATGCTGCCTGGCCCCCCCGGGGCCCCTGCTGCCCCCCCCGGCCTGGAGCCTGGCCCACTGGGTGCTGGTGGCAGGCCAGCGGCCTCCCCTGCCAGTGTGGCCACCACTGTGGCTGCGGCTGAGGCCAGCAGGATGTTGAGCGGCAGCGCCAGCAGGAAGAAGAGCACAATGCACGCCTGGTAGCCTGTAAGGTTAGGATCGGGGGGGGAGGAAGAAGGGCAGGGGCTAGGGGCGTGGTGACGTCGGAGGGCAGGATTCAAGGGCAGGGGCAAGGGCAAGGGCAAGGGCAAGGGCAAGGGCAAGGGCAAGGGCAAGGGCAAGGGCAGCTAGGGTGGTGGTAGGCAGCAAGGGAGGAGGCAGGAGGAGCGGCCGCAGGATCCTATCCATCCTTCACCCAGCCCGCTGCCCCCTCCCCCCCGCCCTCCCCCCGCCCTAAGGCTCACCTAGGTTACTCTCCAGGAACGCCGAGTCCAGGTACAGCCACCAGGCGTTGCCTGAGGCCGCCACCACATGCGTGCCCAGCAGCTGGTCGCTGACTGCAGGCAACAGGGGCTGGCCGCCTGAGAGGGCCTGGCTGCAGGGCCGGCAGGGCTCAGGGGGGTGGGTGGGTGCAGGCAGGCAGCAGGCCCCCCACGCCTCACACCAGCTGCGGCCCACAGCCCTGTCAGCCCTGCTGAGCGCAATGCCCCTGGGCCTCCCCACCCCACCTCTCCCCCTCCCCTTCCCCCAGCCCCCTCCCCCAGCCCCTCCCAATTCCGCTCTGTCTACGTCCAGCCCCCAGGCTCATGGCCACCCCCCACACCCCTCCTGCCCTCTGACCTCCCCCCTGGCCCCTGCCCCCCTGGCCCCCGGCCCCCCTGGCCCCCTGCCCCCTCACCCCCTGGTCTCTGATCCGCAACGCACCCAGGTTGGTGGCCCGCTGTGACGCCCTGTGCAGCAGGAAGCAGCCCAGGTCCTTCAGGGCGTACACCAGCAGCACAGGCACGAAGTGGGCCCGCAGGAGGTCCCCTGCCCGCTGCATCAGGTGCAGGGACAGGGCGGGCGGCAGCAGGCTCAGCGGGTTAAGCCGCTGCCACCACCGCGCTGACTCAGGCCCGACCTTCCCCCCCTCACCCTCTTGACCACTGCTGCTGCTGCTGCTGCTGCTGCTGCTGCTGCTGGGGCTGGCAGGGGGGCTAGGGGTGTGCGGTGAAGCCAGGCTGGGGCGGGCAGCTGCCCCCCTGACACCCAGGTCGTCCTGGGCCCCTGTAGAGGCAGCTGGGGAGAGCAGGGAGGGCAGGGTCCCCATGCCTGGCTGTGGCGGCTGCAGGTCGGGCTTCAGCGGCAGCAGGGGATGCAGCAGTGGTGAGGGAGTGGGGTCACTGCCAGGGCTGTTTGGGCCTGACCCTAGCCCCCCGCGAGCCAGGTGCCTCCGCCTGCATGGGGTGTGTGCACATGGAGCAGGTGCATGGTGAAAGGGGAGGGGGGCATACTCTGTCCCTGATAGCTGCTGGTCAGTGGAGGTGTGCAGCCCTCAGCCTCACCGGGTTGTGAGTCCATGCATGGGGACAAAGCGCTGCTGCAGTGGGGTGGGAAGCCACGGAGGGCAGGCAATAGGGCAGGGCCGGGTTCCCTGCATAGCCTTGCAAGCGCCCGGAAGCAGGACCACCATGTGCTCGGCCCTGCAGCAGTGGACGGCACGGCTGAGTATTGCGGAGTTGCGCATGGCGCATTGCGGAGGCTGCGCATCGAGGGTTTGGTACTCGCCCCGTAAAGTACTACGCTGACGCAATTGAGGAACACTTGTGACGCCCAGCGCACAGTCGGTGCCGCGCGGAGCACTCGCAAACTACACAGCCGACGGCCGCATGTTCGACCCACGACTCGTCAAAACTCATGCATGTTATACAGCTCTGAGTAGTAATCGAAGGGATAGATTGAGCCCCTAAATTAGTAATGGCGAGAGAGTGCCATACAAATAAACACGCGAGGAAGGCTCTCTCCTCCAGTGACCAGACCTCGGCACTCTCAGAGCTTTGAGCGCGAGCACCTGTATTTTACTTGTAGGGGAGACTAGCCCTGGAGATCAATGGAATGTTTGCATCGGCCATGCAGACGGATAAATTCTGGGGAGTTCAAACAAATGTCCAGGGAGGAAGTCCATGCACAAGCTATTGTTCGAAAGCCCGTGATCCAAGTTGTACAGAATGGCAGTGCCGGACAAAGACACTACTAGCCAACCACCTGCGCTCGCGGACAAAGTCCCGCAGGTCACAGCGGACGCCTTTGAGGAGGACACCTTCGAGGAGTTTGAGCTTGCAGGTGCGTCGAGCTCCTTCGATGTCCTAGATCACAATTTACCGTATCACATCATCCTCGTAACACAGCCACCCTGCCCCTGCCTTTTACGCCACCTCTGTCCTGTAAATGCTAGCATGTCCTCTTTCTTACATCCAGTTCTGCTGTGAAGGGGTCTCCTGATGCCTGCACACCTGCCTGCCTGCCAGTCAGGGCCTTGTGTCTGACTGGCAGCTCCTGTCTGGGCGTGTATGCAGAGTCCAGTGCTGCTGATGTGAAGGACGAGCCGGCAGGGTTATGGGAGGCTGACTGGGATGACGAGGACGTGGGCGAGGATTTCCAGCAGCGCCTGCGGGCAGAGCTGGACAAGCAAATGGCAGAGTAGCCACCAACCCGTGCCCGCCTGGATCTTGCAGAGTACCCAGCATCCCTGTCCGCCCTGGCTGCGCTTGCAGAGGCTGGACAGGGCAGCTGGACAGGGCGTTGATGGCCAAGCCCACAAGCAGCCGGCCTAGCAGGCAGGCTAACCTATGACTGTCAAGCACCAGATGGCTCTTTCTTGGTTAAGTGCTCATGGCATGGCCTCGGGCTGGTCAATGCCTTGTGCTCTTTCCAATGTTGCACCTCCAACAAGAAGGGTACATACCCTTCCTGATGTGTTGGAGGCAGCGATGAGAGGAGTGTCCCAGTCAAGCTACTGGTCCTGTGTGGCTCAGTGTTACAGACTGCCAACTGTATGTGGGAGCAGCGCTGGTGAATGGGCTGAGCACAATGCCCGGGCTGCACTTATTATAGTATTTTCACACAATCGTGTATTTTTCACGGGAAACCCAAGTTGCTTGAGAAGGCCACCGCCCATCGCACTGCGCATCGCGTGATGGCTAAGAAGAAGCACAAGAAGGACCCGGGAAAGAAACAGAAAGGTGCGTGACCCTAGCCGACTGTGGGCTACTGTGGGCTACGCGCTGTGTGACGCGCTGTGTGGCTACACCTTCAAGCACCATGTAGTGGTGCAACCCCCAACGGCCCCTGCTTTGGATCATGTGCCCACACTAGGAGGCATCATAGTATTGAGAGCCTACCGGTGGCGTGGTTGCAGTTGTTGCTGTTTGTCGTCGTCAGCCAATACCCCACGAAACCATGACGCGGGTACCAACGACAGCCAGCATTCGGTTACATTGATTGCTACCCGTGACGTCAACTACCCGTGGCTACATAAATTTCAAATCTGGCTAGGATGAAGCCACAGGTATCCTTACTCACCACACACTCAAGCTAACAACGTCGAGCCAAAAAAGAACGCGGCTTGGCCTTCGAATGCAAAAATGCCGGACGCGCACGACGCAACTCATGGGAATCACATCGCCGACCAAGCAACAGGTCGGTTGTCAAGATGAAACATCCATGTTCGGGTAAGAATCGCCGCTTCAGTTCCTGCAACCGACTTCAAGGCGACTCTCGCCCACAAGTGTGGGGTTGCGGCACAGACGCTTCACGTCCTCGCCGCCCACCTGAGCAAACCAGCACGTGCACAGTGAGCGGCGCGCAATCAACGACAGGCAACAATGCGCCAGCATGCACGCTTTTGAGGCATCACCCCGATTCCAGTGATCGACAGGGGAACGTAAAGCCCGGCCCACACTTCAGCAGCGCAGCAACGTGCAGGGCGGCCAGCGAGGCGACTAACCAGGTAGGTGACAGCCGGCAGGGGAAGCATCAAGGCCCTGGGGCCACAAGCATGCTGAACTGTTCTGAACTCGCCTCGTCCTGCCATGCCATGCCATGGCCCTGCCTGCCCCCCAAACCCCACTCTTCTCGCCTCCTGCCTCATCCCTCCCCACCCAGTCGCCTCCTGCCGCCCTCCAGGCCTCACCAGAGCTCCCTCCCACACAGACTCCGTGAGGTCAGCGCCCTCAAAGCTTGACCCAGTCACCACCGCATTGCCCAGCTTGACACCCCTGCGGGCACAACCAGGCCACCACAGCCCACCACAGGTGAAGGAGGCTGACCTTGCCCACTTCCTCCTGTGGCAAGTGCTGAGGCCGAGCGTTGCAAGCTCTTCGCGGCCCCCCAATGCAACAGAGAGCAAAGGACGGGGAGCCCAGCTGCTGAGCTGGGGTGCTGCGTGTGCGCCATGCTGTCAACAATAACACGGCCAGCACGCAGCAATGATGTCGGTGGCGGTGGCAGCACAAGCAGTAGTTGCCCCTTCTGCAGCATCAGCATCAGCATCAGCAGCGGCTAAAGACAGATGGCAAGTAAGCTGGTGCTGGAATGGAGTGGATAGGTACAGGCTCTGCCCCTCCTCCTCCCCACCCACTAAACCCCTCTCCTTTTCCACCCATGCCCCCCCTCCCCTTCCCCACCGAAGCCACCCCCCCTCCCTTCCCCCCCTCTAGCACTCCACTTTGCTGCCTAGCACTTACTGTCGCCTTCTGCTGGGACACAGGTCAGGCCCCCTGCCCCACCTCCCCCAAATCACCGCGGCCGGTCGGCCATACCCTGCCTGCTGCCCACCTGAAGCTGGCCTTGCTGAAGTCCACCCGGTCAATGACGGCGTTGGTCATGTCAGCGTTGTTGAACACTGCCCCCACAGCATAGGCCTGCAGGGGGGCCACAGCTGGCTGGGCTGCACTGAGGTCACACACCAACAGGTGGTGTGGCACTCAGCATGGACCCGGCTGAGGTCACACTGGCAACACCTATGATGCCGAGGTCGCAGCTGCTGCAGCTATTGCACACATGGCCCATGCATCCCCCATGCATCTTGCTCAGGCAGTGTTACCCTGCCCGCCCTGCCCCAGCTGTGGCCGCCCAGCCCACCACTTGCCTTGGTGAGCACGGCCTCCGTGAGGTTTGCATCTGTGAAGTCGCTCTCACTCATCAGAGCCCCCGCCAGCACCTTGGCCGACAGGTTGGCGCCCTGCAGCCAGGCCACTCACCTCACCTCACCTCACCTCACCTCGCTCCTGGTCAGCTCTGTCACTGCTGCCACCACGCAGGCTTGCACCAGTCTAGCCCAGCACATACTACAGTACACCGGGGTTAAGCTGGATAGGTAAAGTGAGATGAGGTTCTTGTCAGGTCAGGTCAACCCAGGTCAGCACAAACAGGCGGGTGGGCGGATGAGCGGGACATCCCACCTACCACACCACACCAGGAGGGACCTGCTGTACAGGCAACACACACAGCTGCTCTGGCAACATGCACAGCAACCTGGACTGGCCTGCGATGCGGACAGCTTCTGAGACCATCAGCTGGAGGGACACAGCAACACACACAGGCTGGGGTACATCCCATCGAGGTCCCGCCCTGCGACTGACCTTGAAGTCACAGCGGCGCAGGTCCAGCAGCTTGTCGCTCACAGCATTTGCCTGCAGCCAGTGGTGCCGTGGCGCACGTCTCCATGCAGGCTGACTGCATGGCTCGTTCCTGCTTCGGTCTCACGTGGTGCAGCATCGCTCGCGGTGCAGCAACCCTGCACTGCTCACCATGCACCTTTCACCATGCACTTTTCACCATGCACCTCTCTAAAAGGCCTGCATCCTGGCTCCTGCCATGTTGTTATGTAAGCGGCAATGGTGTTCTGTTTTTTCAGAGGTCAGTACGCATGCAACCTTGCTCAACATGGTCAGGTGGCAACAACACGTGGCAACCCCTCGTTCGCCTATAACCCATGTGCAACGACCTATTCGTCTTAGGGTCATAACAACACCTTGAATGGTTCCCATAGGCCCTGTGCGTGTATGACCCCCCATGCTTGCCCAGCAGCAGGGCCAACCAACACAAGGAGGGTAGGGGACCTGCAACCACCTGCCCAATGGTGTTGCCAACAAAGCCGCGCTCGCAGTGCTTGGGGTCTGCAGGGCAGGCAGCCAACAGCTCAGCAGGGGTGTGGGATGTCGCATTTCATCACACACTGTCACAGCATTTTGCACTTTGTTCCCACTGTCATTCCACATGTTATTCCACATCACACCTTTGAACCACATTACCTTGGAGCGTTACACCCAGGCACCCACCTGGGTCAATGGGTGGGAGCCGAAACTCCGCATGCGCCACCTGGGTGGTCAGCAGACCGCTGGCCAGCACCCCCACCATCAGTTGCAGCGGTCCAGCTCCCCCAAACACTGCTGCACATGCAGTGACCATACAACACAGGGATGGGCAGGGCCATGTGCGCTAAGAATTTGCAGCCATCGCCTGTCGTATTTCATCAGTGCCATACAGTCAGCATTTGGCACGGCAGGGTGTTAGAATATGCTGGGACAGATGTACGAGTGATAGAAGGTAGCGTGCGATGGAGTTGCAGGCGAGCATGAACGAGCATCAAGATCAGCAGGAAAGCGAGGTTTGCGTGGGCCTCATATTGCCGCACCTTTCTCGGGTGCTCCTCTGCAGCGGACAGCAGTCATGCTGCGGCTGGGCGCGGGGCGTGCCGATTGAAGTTGCTTGCGCAGCATCGCCATCGCTCCGGGCCAACAAGCTGTGAGCTGCCACTAGTCGACTGCTTGTGTGCCGCTTGCTGAACGCTGCTCGATGTGAACAGCATCTGGGCTTTTTCGTGGACGTCAACACCTCCCATGCGACAAGCCAGGAAACACCACTGTTCAGGCAAAACTGTCATCACGCAAACGGTAGGCTCCCAGCACCAGGGGTGCCTGCTGGTGTGGGGTCCATAGCTCAAATCAGGTTCCAGACCCTAAGGCCGCGAGGCCTAACAGATTAGCAGGGTGCGCCAGACCCTACTGGGGCTCCCCGCCAAGCTGATTAGGTGCATCGACGTTGCGCATGATGATAGAACAGCCGAAAGCTGATGACCTAATGGCAGCTTCACAGTGCAGCAGCGTGGGCCACAGCATCCACCACTGTGATGACACTCGGCTTGATTTTGGAGAACCAATCACATAGCTGCTTGCCCAGCCACTTGTATGCTTTGATGCCTGGGCAGCACACGGCCCTGAGGCCAGGCCACCAGCACAGCTCCAGGGTCCCCCTGCTGCTCTTCCATATGCGCTGCTCAATCCAGCGCTGCATTGCGGTCCAGCCATCTGCCGGGAGGCTGGCGTGGAGGGGGTAAATGGCAGATGATCTGATCTGACATCTGAATTGATCCAACTTCTCGCAACCTCCTACTCTCTCAAATCATAACACATACAAGCTCTCGTGCAGTAGATGTTGGAAGCCCTGGCCAGATCCAGTGCCAATGCGGAGTGACCAACAGCACCAGTGGAGCCCCCGCAAAGGCACAGAGGAGCCAAAGCCATTGCTTAGCCATCACAACTTGCTACTCACTGCCCCACTAGCCCCTGCCGGTAAGCCCTAGCAATCAACGCGTTACCCCTCGCACCAGGCACCATGGCATGGAGAGCTGGTCTAACTTGCAAGTGCAGTACAAAGCGTGCGTCCCGGCATCGTTTACTTTGCACAAGGGTACCGTCAGCAGTGCCACACATGCATGTGATGCAGGCCCTGTCCGTTACCCTGGCAGCATCTGATCCGAAACCCCTCCTGCATTCATCAACCGCCCAGCAACTCTACTTCGCCATTCAAGCCAGCTGCTGACTGACCCTTAGGCCGCCTTTCTGCAATGCGGGCAACCTCCCTGAATAACTGTGCTGATATCCCGAGCATGGCATAGGCATTGTGTGAGCACACTCATACTGCTGTGAGGGTGCCTAGAGATATCTTGGGATATTGAGCACCCTCTGGGCAACTGCCGGCCATCCCGAACCCCCTGGGAGAGCCTGGTCTGTCCCTTTGCCTCGGCTGTTAGCTGCACCTCGCATGCTTTGCAAATTCCATTGGGCGCATGCAAGCTGCTTGTGAGCCCGCGCCGCATCCATACAGCCTTGCAAACATGGCTGCATCATGCAGTAGCTGCAAGTAGACAGTGGGGGTGGAATGTGTGAACTGAGTGAGACCCACCTCGCCACTGCCCTAGTGGCAGCCACCACATGCAATCCCGTTAACCCATCCTGTTGACTACCATTTTGATGGCGCCAGGGGGGGGGGCATCAAAGACATATGCATGGCCGTGGGAGGCCAGGGCAGCATCCCACCCTCAGTCGGTAGGAAGGCACTGCTTGCCTTCATCTTGCCTATCCCACCCTTGTCTGCCAGGCTCCTCTGGCGTTTAAGGTGTCGTGTGCCTGATGGCATGTGCACTGAGTGAGATGCCAGCAACTCCTCGCCATCATCAGCTGCTTGGCCTCCGCCCTGATCCTGCGCAAACCGGCCTGTCAGCGGCGCAGGGCTCGGCCAAGTCACGTCAGCGTCGGTTTGTCGGTTGGCGCGGGGTCTGCGGCGCAGCACGGACTTGGCCGGGATGCTGGACGTGGCGAGCAGGTTGCCGCCATCTTCCTCATCCTCGGCCTCTGTCACTACGGGAGCTCGCGAGGGCGGAGCTGGCTGCATGACGGAAGGATTTGAGGGGCGGGCGCTGGAGGCTGGGGCCGCTGCGCTTGCACCACCGCGGCCGTGCGATCCTCGGTAAGTCAGCGGATAGCGCGTAGTGGCGAACCCCAGTTGCGAGCTGCATAGATCAATGACTCTGTCGCCGGCGTTTGGGTCCGCAGGAACATCCACCAAATCCAGTTCAGGGGCAGAGGGTGTGGCTACCGCTGCCCAGCGTCCTGCTACCAGACCAGGCGCCACCCCTTCCCCTGAGCTTGCGCTGAGCCCTGCTCCAGGTGCAGCCATCCTGCTGTTCACTCCCTTTGCTGACTTCAGTGGGCCAGCATGCTCTGAAGCTGAGCTGGCTGCCCCAGCCCCAGTCCCCGGGCCAGCCTCTGCCTCTGCCCAGGGAGACTCTGCAGCCCCACAGGCCAGCTGGTTGCCACCCTTGGCGCCGGCAGGGCAGGCAGTGACAGCTCCCAGGGGACAGGGCTCCACAGCGCCCCCCTCTGCCCGGCTGTCTGCCTGCAGGGCAGTCCAGGCCTTGGCCCCAGCATCAGGTGCTGGCAACGGGACCCCAGGCAGGCTGCAGCCCGGGGGCTGGCCGCTGGCAGCCTGCTGAGGCCCTGCCTGAGGCACTGCATGCACTGTGCCTGCCACTGGCTGTGGCGGCTCCTGCTGCTGCTGCTGCTGAGTTGGGGGGTTGCTGCCTTGGTCCCATGCCCTAGCTCGCTCCAGCCCCTTGCAGTCCTGCAGCAGCCGCAGCGCAGGGCAAGGGGCGTCATGGCTCTGATGCCACCCTCTGGGTCCCAGCTCTTTCACAGGCAGGGTCAAGAGAGAGCCCTCCCCACCCACCACCCCCCAAGGGGTTGTCAGGGGAGGGGCGTGGGGTGGCAACGCAATGACCTGGCTTGCTGGACTCACCTGAGGGGCGCCTGGGTACCTGGCCAGTGGGCTGGAGCTGGGGCCAGGTGGCGGCAGGCTGGGGGGAAGGGGCTGGCTCAGGGGCTGGGGCTGGGGCAAGGGCTGGGGTGGGGTTGGGTGGGGGAGGGGGAGGAGGGGGATGTTGGCCTGCGCCTCTTCCCACGCCAGGCGCTGCACCACTGCTGCCATCTGGGCTCGCAGCGGACAGCCTAGCGGGTGACTGGGCAGCGCCAGGGAGCTGTGGCTGGTGCCTGCTGAGCTGTAGAGGAGGGGGGGAGAGGAGGAGGAGGAGGGGAGGCCTGCAGCGGCTGCGGCAGGTGGCAGAGGGAGGGTGAGCCCCTCCTGCAATTGTGGGGTGTGCTGCTGCTGCTGCTGCTGATGGTGATGATGATGATGATGATGTGAGTACTGCTGCTGCTGCCCGTCCTGCTGCTGCTGCTGCTGCTGCTGTTGTCCCTTGTGCTGCCCCTGCTGCTGCTGCTGCGCCTGCTGCTCCCCCTGGTGTGTGGAGGAGGGAGGAGGGTGAAGGGCTGAGTGTGGGGATTTGTCCTGGGCAGCGGAGGGGTAGCAGGAGGTGTGGGTCCCCGAGGCTGCTGATTGGCTAGAGTGTGACATGCCCTGACCCGCCACCCCCTGCTCTGCTGCCACCGCTACTTCTGCTGCCATCACTGCTGCTGCTGCTGCTGCTACAGGTGTTTGAGGGTGGTCTGGCGCCGCCTGCGTGGCAGAGCCAGGCAGGGAGGCCCCTCCAGGCAGCAGGTCAAGGGGTGCAGTGGGGCTGGTGCTGCTCTCGCCAGGTCCAGCACCTACAGGGTCAGGCCCTGCACAGCTGCGGGCTGCGGGCTGGCCAGGCTCTGGGCTGGTGACCACAGTGTGAGGGGCAGCAGGTGCATGCAGTGATGGGGGGAGAGTCACACCTAGCAGCAGGCCAGGTGACAGAGGCTCCTGCCCTTGTGGCTCCCCCTGCTGCCCCCCCTTGAACTGCCCTGCCACGGGCCCTAGAGCCTTGGAAGCGTCTTGCCGACTGCCACTGTACCCCTCCGCCCTGCCCTCTGCAGCCCTGCCCCTACCGGCAGGCCCCATCTCCCCTCCTGCTGCAGGGCCCTCGACAGCACTAGCTGCAGCAGCTGCTGCCACACCCCCCCGGTCGGCTGTCGCCCCCCCTGCCCCCTGCTCCTGCATAGCCCCATGGTTAGCGCTGACCCCACGCTGCAGCAACATGCGCATCATGTCGGTGAGCTGCCGCCCGCCTGCCTGACCTACACGGGAGGCTGCCAGGGCCGCTAGCTGCAGGCCGGGAGCTGCAGCAGTGGAGTGGCTGCCTGGGATGGCAGTGCTGGGCAGAGTTGACGAGGGAGGCTGGCTGTGCGCGTTGAGGTTGAGGGTGGGGGCTGGGCTGGGCTGGCCTGAGGTTGATAGGTCCGACCAGGGTGAGGGGGCAGGGGTCAGAGGGCCCGAGGTGAGGGCAGGGGAGGGGGAGGCAGTGGCCACCATGGGGCCTTTGCAAGCGTCAGGGCGGCTGGGCTGTGTCTGGGTGCTCTGCTGCTGCGCAGTGCTGGGCCTCGGGGCTGGCTGGCTGGCTGTGGGTGTGACCCCAGCGGTGACCACAGCGGTGGTCACACTTGGCCATGCAGGCATTGAGCGCGGGGCTGGCTGCCCTGGGATAGAGGGGGGAGGCAATGGGTGCTGGAAGGAGTGGGGGCGTGGGTATGGTGGTGGGGAGGGGCGTGGCTTGCGCTGAGGGGGGCGCTTGAGCGGCTGCTTGCCCTGCAGCCCCGCAGGTCCAGACAGCTGGAGGGAGGGCAGCTGGACCCCCCACCCCTGATAATGGCTGGGCTGAGCTGAGCCTGTGGCCTGCTTGTGTGGAGAGGGGTGTGAGACAGGGGGTGTGACAGCACGGGCAGGGCTACGTCCGGCTGCGTGAGGTGTTGCTGCGGCTGCGGTCGCGCCGGCCTGGCTTGCTTTCTGGGTCAGGCTGGGGGTCTCCAGCACAATGGGCTGCCACTGCCGCACGCTTGGCAGCCCACTAGCGTGCTGCCGCGGGGCCCAAGGTGCTGGTGGCAGGCTGGCGGGGTGAGGTGTGGGGTGTGAGGTGAAGAGTGATCGGGCCAAGGCAGCTGGGCGTCCTGCCTCAGCTCTGCCCCATGCCCCATCCCCCGCTGCCCTGCTGCCAACCGCTGTGAATCCAGCAGCAGCACCGGCAGCACTGATGGGGCTGGAGGCTGCAGCAGCTGGTTGGGACGGCCGGGCTGGGCTTTGGGCGGAGGGTGGCGTGGGGGTGTCGCGAAGGGGGGGTGAGGTGGGGCCGCCCGCCACCACTAGCTGGGCTGCCTGCATGCCTGGGGTCAGCACCAAGGAGGGTGGGCTGCTGGCCCGGCGTACCAGCTGCGCAGCTGGTTGCTGCTGATTGCAATGCTGCTGCTGCTGCTGCTGCTGTGGGGACTGTGGGGGCTGTGGGGTGGGCTGCCCTGCCTGCCCCTGCCCCTGCCCCTGCCCCTGCCCCAGCCCCAGCCCCTGCCCCTGCCCCTGCCCCTGCCCCTGCCCCTGCCCCCCAGGCCCTTGCTGCCCCCCCGCCCCCAGCATGAGCACCTGGTGTCCAGCCAAGGCTGGCCGGGGCCCTGCAGCCGTCTGGTGCTCCCCCGCAGCCATCAGCCGCTGCGCCTGCTGGTGGGCAGTCATCAGCGCTGCAGCCTCCTGCTCAGCTGTCTGCATGGCGGCTGCAGCGGCTGACGGCTGCCTCGCCAGCTGATGTACCAGCTGCTGAGCTGGTTGCACTACCTTCAGCCGAGCTTCTGCCTGCACTGCCTGCTGCTGCTGTGGCTGCTGCTGCTGCTGCTGCTGAACAGCCTTCTGCCACCTGCCTACTGGTAAGCTAGGTGTGGCGGCTACGGTGCAGGGGGAGGCCAGGCTAGAAGGGCTCCTGGTCGCTGACCCTTTACCCAGCTCCTCCAAATGGGCCGGAGCGAGATACCCATCTGGCCAAGGCCCTGCTCCTGCCCTGACCTCTGCCCCTCCTCCTGCCCCTGGCCCTATCCATGGCCTGACCCCCACCTCCACTCCCACCCCTGCTGCGACCCCAGCAGGACTACCAGCCTGGTCCACCTTAGGCACAGCCACCACTCTGTCCCCAGTCTCTGGCAGTCGCTGGGCAGAGCGTCCACCGCGGGCTATGCCCAGGGCTGCCGCCAAAGCCAGCCAGCTGCGCCGTCCCGTGCGTCGCGAGCGGGGACGGTGCAAGCGCCAGCCTTTGTCGCACAATGCCGCAGCGCAGCAGCCACCCTCTTGCCCCAACCCCCCTTGCCAGGGCTGGCCATCCTGGTATGCTGGCCAGCGGCCGGTCCCGCCGCCACCTCGCCCTCTACTGGGCTCCAAGCTGAGCAGCTCTGCAGTCACAGGAGCCGGAGGTCTGAGACAGAGGTTCACGTCATGGGGCGGCACGGGGAGCTGCCCAGGCTGGCCCACTGGATCTGGCCCTGACACCAGCTGCCTTGCTGGCGGCTGGAGGGGAGCTGGTGTGACCAGCCAAGGCCTGCGCCGCTGTCGGCCCTGCTGTGTAGCCCGGTCAGCCCACTGGGGAGGGGGCCAGAGGCCGGCTGAGGGCCCGGACCACCTTGCCTGCTCTGGCACTGCCAGCGGGTGCAGCTTGCTGGTGCAGTCGAGCAGGACGCCTGCATCGCAAGAGTCGTAGCTAGATCTGGGAGGGTGGGTGCGAGGGAGGGTGAACGGCTGAGGTGGCCCTGGGCCGTCGTCTGTGCTGCCGCGCTGGCGTTTGGAGGGCCGGTGCGATCGAGGACCCCCGCCCCGCACGCCGGTTCGCTGCGGTTGCAAGGCGGCTACGCGCTGCGGTTGGTAGTTGTCTGAATCCTCGCTGTCAGCCCTTTGCACCACCTCCTGACCGCAAATCTCCGCTAATGCCATCAGGGCCTCGGCGGCGTTCTCTTTGCCATCGTCGCTCGTTGCTGCTGCTGCCCGACCTCCCTTGCTTCCACCGGCTCTTCTTCTCTTAAGCACAGCAGATGACGGGGAGTGGGCTGCACGGCCCACGCTGCCCACGCTGTCACTGCCAGTGCTACCGTCCGCTGCTTGCTTACGCGACACCAGGGGCGGGGCTCCGAAGCCTTGCCTGTCTGCGGCCATTGACGTTGGCTTCCCCGTCCCAGGATCGACTCCTGGGCCGGCCAGGCCTGAGCCGGCCATGGTGGCAGCAAAGCCTGCTTGCCCTGGCTGTGGCAAAGCCCCGTGTGCTGCAGCCAACCCTGCCGTTGCTGTCTGGCAATGTTGCTGCTGCCTCTGCCCCTGCTGCTGCTGTAGCTCAAGCTGCCAAGGGTGTTTGCTGAGTGCTGCTTGATCCGTTGCTGCATCATGGGGCACGGAGGGTGTGTGGGGCGTGTGGCTGGGGGCGGGATGAAGCCTGGCAGGGTGTTGGTGGCGGTTGCTTGCGCGAGGTGCAGCACCACGGCTGACCCGGGGGGGTCCTGGGGACGATGGCTGCTGCTGCTGCTGCTGCTGCTGCTGCTGGCTGCCCCACACCACATCATCATCTGCATCATCAAGGGGAGCGTGCAGGGGGGGCCCACGACCCGGCCTGTCTGAGGGCGGGCCCTGGGGGGGGCCCCTGGGGGAGGGCTGGGGGCGGCTGACTCTGCCAAACTGCCGCTGTTGCTGGTGCTGCGGCGGCGGCGGCGGCTGTTTGTGCTTGCGCTTGGGGGGCTTGCAGGGCAGTGGGTGTTGGGGCATGGCCATGGCTGGCATGCCCATTGCCATGGACATCATGACGGACCATTGCTGCAGCATGGCTGCTTTGACAGAGGCAGGGCTGAAGCCTGGGAGCAGGGGGGCCATGTGGGGGCCACAGGGGCTGCCGAGGGTGGTGGCAGCCGAGGCCTGAGGAGGGAAGCTGGCTAACCCTGGCCCGATACCCTGCGCCCTGCACAGCAGCGCCATCATCTGCAGCTGCTGCTGCTGCTGCTGCTGCAACAGCCCCATCATGCCTTGCGCCATAACACCCTGGAGGCCAGGCTCGAGCTGCTGATCCCCTTCCTCCCCCTCCTCCCCCTCCTCCCCCTCCTCCTCCTCCTCCTCCTCCCCCTCCTCCTCCTCCTCCTCCTCCTCCCCCTGCTGCTGCCCCCCCTCCTGGTCCAGCTCCTCCCCCTCCCCCTCTGCTTCCTCCTCCCCCTCCCCCTCCACCTGCCCCTCATTTCCAGCTCCACCTTGCAGCCCACATCGACCCAGTGTTGTCCCAGGAGAGCCCAGGCCAGCCCCTGACCAGCCCCCCCGCGGACCCCTGCGTCCCCCAGGCCCTTCTCTGCTTGCCGCTGACCGCATCCCCCCTTCCCCTTCTCCACCTTCCTCCAGCCCCCCCCCCGGAGGGGCACCCTGCTGGCCGTACCTGCGCCTCATCACACCCCAGCTGCCACCCAGCCCATGCTGCCCCCTGCCTCTGCCATTGGCAGTGCCTGTCTGCCACAGGACGTCAGCAGCATGCGGGGAGTAGCCATGCACCTGGCTGCCCACCCCACTGCCTTGCCCATCCCAGCTGCCCTCCTCCTCCCCGCAGCTGCTCTGCTCCCCAGCTGCTGCAGCTTGAGGAGGGGCAAGGCGCAGCCACTGGCCTGGCGGCAGCAGGGGCAGCGGGGGAGAGGTCGGCTGCAGAAGAGTCGGCAGCAATGGCTGCGGCTGAGCAGTGAGTTTGCGGTGGCCTCCCCGGCTGCGCCCTACCGCAGCTGGACTACATGAGCCTCCCTGCTGCTGCTGCTGCTGCTGCTGCTGTCGCAAAGGTTGAGAGCGCGGCAGGCTGGGTGAGCGGCGCCCTTGACCCCTGCCTGCTGGCTGCTTGTCGTGAAGCTGGCGTGTTTGTTTGATCTGCTCCAAGTTTAGGGATAGGGGTGGCTGCTGCTGCAGCCGCTGCCGCTGCCCCTGACGTGAGCCCTGGCTCTGCTGCTGCTCATGTCGCCCCTGCCCCTGCCCCTGCCCCTGCCCCTGCCTTTGCCTATGCCTCAACCCAGGATACAAGCCACATTGTGGGGGAAGTGCAGCCTGCTGTGCCACACCCGCCTCATCAGGCTCCACACACAATGGCCCCTGGCCCCTCCCCCTCTGGGGCGGTGGTTGTTGCTGTTGCTGCAGCAGCAGATGCTGGTGCTCTGACCGCAGCAGGTCACGCGGGCAGGCCAGGCTGGATGCCGCACTGCTCCGCCCAGGGCCACGCATGCTGGGCACCTCCTGCCCGCACCCCTGCACTGGCGCCCTGGCCCCAGACCTGGGTCCTGGCCCCTGGGGGGCGACCCTCATGCCCTGCACAGGGTAGGGGGCTTGACCCCGCCAGCCAGAGGGGGGCCTGGGGCCTGCCTGGCTGCCCCCCTGCTCTGCCTCTATGTTTTCCAACTCCTCACTGGGTTGCAAAGGAGGAGCAAGGGCAGGGGCAGGGGCAGGGGCAGGGGCAGGGGCAGATGCCGCCTGGGGGTAGCAGGGCTCGGTTTGCAGCAGCTCAGCACTGGCCTGGGCAGGGGGGCAGGCAAGCAGCGCTGTAAGGTGATTGAGACAAATTTTAATTCGAATTGAGAATCGAATTGAGAGAAGCATTGCCGCAAGGACAGTGCTTTGGCTTGAGATGTTCATGACGGGGAGGGAGGGAAGGGGGTCCAGTTCAGCAGGCACAGCAGCAAGGGGAGCACACTGGACCCTGTGGTCACTCACCTGCAAGCCCTGCATGTACTTGTTCATCCTGGGCACATCCATGCCTCTGTCCAGCTGCTGTGCATAAGGCCTGGACAAGCGGGGAAATACAGGGACTTTGATACAGACATGGCACGGCACAGCACAGCACAGCACAGCACAGCACAGCATGGCACAGCACAGGTCCAAGCTCAGGCATGGCGCAGTAAAGGCATGACAGCACAGGTTCAAGGTGTTGTGTGTGCAGGGGAGGGGAGCAGAGCCGGTGGGGGAGGGGGGCAGAGCTAGTGCAAGTGGCAATGACAGTCTGGGGGGTGCTTGGTGACAGCAAGGGCGGGCCTGGGGTGCCTGGAGTTAATCCGCAGCGTGTCACCCACCCACACACCACAACACACATACCTGTGTGACATTGCTCAAGAGCGTGCTGCAGCCCGGCACAGCCCAGCTGCGTACGCTGGCAAGGTTCGCGGTCTGTAGGGCATCAGGGTAGGCAAGGCGGCCCAGGCGTGAAGGCGGGTCGTCACTTGCAAGTGATGTATCCTTGCATAGGTCACCAGCCAAGCTTTCTTGTTCAGCCTGTAATGTCTGTGCCACATTTGCCATGCTGAACGGAAGGGTACTACGCAAAGGTAGAGAGGTTGATTGCCAGCTTCCTATAGTTCACAACACTGCCTGCTGTTTAATGCGTAAAAGATCGTTGTGTGGCTGGTGACTTTACTGCTCTGTGTTCTGCTGTGGCTAGGCGCAACAGAAACTGCAGTTGAAGGATGACAATCCGGGAGATGGGGAAGCTACGACGCAGGTGCGGAGGCACGCGATAGATATGCAACGGGGCAGCTGCTGCAAGTGGTGCGGTGTAGTTGTGTCGAGCCACACCCTTGCTGAGCCCACCTGCGGGGTGGTTTGGGCTTGACGCGCGGGATACGTGATGCCTCTCACGCTCGCAACGAAACTAGCTCGGCTGAGCAATGAGCCTGGTGGGCGGGTTCTAACAACGGGTTTTGCGCTAACCGTGCAAGCTTGACACAAATCCAACAAAGCTAGCGGAAGCCTTGCACGTGCTGCTTATGAAGGAGGAATAAGCGGGTCCGTGGGACGTCCAGGGGTGCGCCGTGTCCGCGTGGAGGTATGGAAGCTAAAGCAAGCGTGAGTGCCTCTAGTGCCCCACACAAGCTTTTGGCGATTGTTCCTAAGCTGTGCCCGTTCCTTTCATCTAGGCTACATAACGGGACACAAGCGCAGTGCACGTCACGGTCTGTATCATTTACACCGGCCGCGAGCCGGAAATCACGCGGCTCCGATGGGCTTGCATGCCATGCGCATAGGAATAGCATGCCCCATGTGGTACATGTCCAAACTTTACAAAGCAGACCCCCATGTCATTGTATAGCCGTGTCGCAGTGCCGTTTTTAAGGTCCGTACTGTCTTACTGTATAAGGAGGCTGTGAGTGGTGACTCATGGCGGGCTTCTTGAGCCGCGCTAGCGACGCAATCCGCAGCCTTCTAGGGAAAGAGGTCGTGGGCAAGGATGCTCTGGGCAATGTGTACCTGCGGTATGTCCCAGATAAGCGATTGTCGATCAGATGGTGTACCAACGCATGCGCGCTGCACCCGTGCGGCAGGTGGCACGAAACCATTAAAGGGGAGAAGGTTGAGAAACGCGAGGTGGGTGTTACTGCCTTTCCTTTCTGGACGCAACGCAGGAGCCTCTTGCATATTGTAGGACTGTCATATTTTGCCAGAGTGGGTGATTGAGATGGTGTACTTTAAAAGTAGCTTAGGTGCTGCACCTTGTCACAAACCAGGTGTGTTAAAACATGTGTCACACACTGTCCACAGCATTGCATTGCCTGCATAGGATGGCTGTGCATCCTGTAGTCCTTCCCCGCTGCTCTCTGCATTGCTGTCAGGTAAATTGGCATGCGGCCCACATGCTGTATGACCCATGTGAGATCCCGCCGGAGTGGCGCATGTGGCTGCGGAAGCTTAGGCAGCAGCCACCTACACCAGAGGAGATGAGCATGTGAGCTGGTGGGCAAGGAAAATGCCAGGCACAGCTATGCGTGGCGCCCCCTCTGACATCACCCACATGACAGGAGTGCCAACCTATGCACTCTGCCCAGCTGTCACGAAAGCTGCTGTCATCAACAGCAGTCTGGCTTTGCCGCTAGGTGCTAGGGTAAGGAGGCAGGCAGCCTCATGTGGCGTTCACCTTGAGCATCGCTGTTGTCCTGCCTGCAGGTCGGCAGAGAAGGCTGAGGTTATGCGCCAGAAGGTTGCTGCAATAGATGAGCAAGAGAGGCTGCGGCGGCTCCGGCAAGAAGCCATGGGCAACCAAGTAAGGCAGCCTTGCTGGGGTAGGGCTTGAAGCAGGCGGTGGGGTCATGGGTGGGGTAAGGGAGGAGGGGCTGCGGGAGCAGCCAAATGTGTGAGCAGCCTAGAGCCCATGACTGTGGCTTGACAACATTCCTTGTGCAGTGCATTCTAATCGGCTTCTGATGTCATGCCTCAAGGACGTTGTATTGGCCCTGGTGGTGGACCCCATCATTGCTCATTGTGCTCATTGTGCTCAGCCCCCTTGTCCCTCACTAGGGCCTCCATTTGAGCCGGATCAGCCACTAGCAGCCACTAGCAGCCACTAGCAGCCACTAACTAGATCCGACTCAAACAGTGTTATTGGGCTGTGTGGAGTAAACCCAGTGCACATGGCACATGAGCCTCCTACCACCTACACTATTGCCTGACCCGAGGGCTATGATGTAGAGTTGGCATGACCTGCATGCACTAATTGTAAGCTGATGACAGCTCAACAAAGGGGGCACACATTACTGTGCCTCAGCAGGCTGCTGCTGCTGCTGCTGCTGCTGGGCCTTGGGAGGCTTGTCTCGCAGCCGCTTGTAGCCCAGGCCAGGGTACTCCTTGCACCACATGAGGCCCTGCATTGGCACCTCGAACCACCCTCCCTGCGCTTCGAGGTTTCCCACCACCATTGCCCTCATTGTGCTCAGCCCATCCACCAGCGCTGCTCCCTTCAGCATGGCTCGCTGCCCGCTAGCCAGCCATGCCTGGTGAGCACCTCATGCTCTCCTCACTTGTCTCGCAGGCTCGGCAAGCTGGTGCATCAGGGCCGGGCCTGTCTCGGCTGCTGCAGCAGATGCATCCGGAGGCATCCAGAGCGGGCAGCAGAGCACAGCCTGGCTCTCCGCCTGACCAGCCAGGGCAGCCAGCTGGTGCCCCTGGGCCAGTTGGGACAGACTTCAAGCCGGAGGCGTGGCGACCTGGCAGTTGATCCGGCCCCATTGATGACCTTGGTGCACCCTGTCCAGCTGACCGTGGTTGAACTGCTTGGATCTGCACTGGATGCCAGCAGCTGCTCTGGATGACTGCCTGATGGTTGGCAAAAGGTCATGTTATTAGCCCCAGCCAGGTCAGCTGCTGCACCGCTTGTTGCTGTCAGCCAGGAGCAAGCGGTTTGAGACGCCGGTGCGGGGGCTCATGAGGTGCCCCAAGCAGGACCAAGCCACCCCTGGGGACATTGGCAAACGGGCGGACAGGGATTGCAACGCAGCTCTCAACCTCCAGCGCATTGGGAGGCCCCATGGCGCCCACTGGAGCTGTGCAGGTAGCAACACCGAGCAAGGGCTCCAGCCCAAGGCAAGGGGTACCCAGCATTGGGCTTCAAGAAGCAGCGAAACGGAGGCCCCAAAGGCCCAAGCTCGGCAGCCTGTAGCATAGAGCGCGACCGGACTGGTTAAAGGTTAATGTTAAACCGATGGTTAAAGTTGACCGTTTGGTCGCGATACGAGTCCCTTTTGGCTGTCGTTCTGGTCGCGACACGGCAATGCACCCAGCGACACTATGCCGGCAGAAGTAGCCAGTGAGAAGCAGTCCCAGAGTAGCAAAACGGGTATGTTAAAGATTGGTTAAAGATGTGGTTAAACCCAAAACATCAGGAAGTTAGTTTAACCAGTCGCGCTCTACTGTAGCACAGTAGCAATGATTAAGCTGTTGCTTACATTAAAGCATGTGTTTCATGCCAACATCTATCGCCCTACCCTCGCAAGGGTTATTGGTACCGACAGTTCGGATTACAGATAACGCATCTCCTAGTAGTAGGGGAGTTATGCGCCGTGGATGACTGGTGTAGCTCATGGTGCAACTATCAGGGGGCCCTTGGCTGCCACACACGTTCCGTGTGCTGTGCCATGACCCCACCACCTTGCACATTGCCCAAGGTGCTTTTGCTGAAAGTAGCACACCGGACACAGTGGCAAACTCCTCTTGTTGTGGAGCAGGAAAGATGGGCTTATTGTTGAGCCTTGTGAATGCATGAAGTGCTTGCTGACTGCTTCAACGAGCTGAGGCTGCATTGCTGCTAGTTGTCAACGGGTGTTGCGCTGTGTTGTGGAGCTCTCTAGCTAGTTAGATAGTTAGATAATCCTGACCTGCATGGCTCCGGGGGTGCAATTGCGTACGTTGCGAATCCTAGGGCTGGACAGCACATCGCGTTATGGTTAAGAAGAAGCGGAAGGGCAGCGCCAAATTAAGTAAGGGCCCGCCAAAGAATCTGAAAGGTTTGTGTCCCTAGCCGACTGTGAGCTCCGTGAGTTACGCGCTATGGGATAAGCCGTCGCTCGGTTGGTTCCATCGCAGCGTCTAGCTCGCGTCAAGACAAGCAACGACAGGAGCGCCGGGATGGCTGGAACACGAGCAGATGTCAGGTGAAGGTTGCCCCCGCCTTGTGTGTCCACTGTTTTTGTCCCCGCATCGTGTCTTGGCCTGTCAAAGTGGCATCTCACCCTTGTTACCACGCTTCATTTCGCCTCGTCACTCCATCAAATTGGCAGAAAAAGGGGAGGCTGGGGTGCTGATGTGGTGTTGCAAGGTGCTGTGCTGCAAGGTGGTGTGCTGGCCCAAGGGCGCAGGCCAGCGGCGGGGCAGGGTAGTGCTAGTGGATGAGCACCGCACCAGCCGGGTCAGCTCAGCAGTGAATGGCAAGCAGCCATGTGAGGAGGAGCTGGACCCGCCAGGCGTGCAGGCTGGAAGCCACCAGCAGGGCAGGTGCACCACCGCCTGCTGCGCCCAGCCTGGAGCCAGCAGCGTGACTAGCCAGTGAGGGGCCTGATGTGGTGCCCGGTAGTGGCCCCCCGCAAGCCCCCACAGGCCCCACGCAGCAGCCACGAGGCCACACCAGCAGCAGCCTCAGAGCCTGGGCCCAGCACTGCCCCGCCGGCCAAGCGCAGCAAGCGCACCCAGCGCACCGAGGCTGCCAAGGCCAAGCCGATTCCACAGCCAGGCAGGTGGCTGGACAGGGAATGCAATGCAGCGCTGAACATGCAGCGCATTGGGGAGAGCAGGTGGCGCCCGCTGGAGCTGTGCTACTGGTCAGACCAGGGAGCTCTGCCAGCCAAGGGCAAGGAGTACCCTGGCCTGGGCTGTAAGCGGCTGCGAAACAAGCCTCTCAAGGCCCAGGAGCAGCAGCAGCAGTGTTTTTCATGCCAAGTATACGCAATAGCCCTCAGGGGTCAGGCAATGATGTAGGGGTTAGGCACGCATGCACCATGTCCATGTGCACTGGGTATACTCAACACAGCCCAATAACACCACTTGAGTCGGGCGACTATTGCCCACTTGTGGTCACTAGTATTCCCGCTAGCGGCCACTAGTGGTCCCTGGTGGTCCGGCTCAAATGGAGGCCCTAGTGAGGGACAAGGGGGCTGGCGACAGGGTGGTGCAGGGACAGCCCACAAGCCATACCAGTACTCTCAAACATATCATCAGCATTAGCACTAGCACTAGAATACATGTCAGCCGGCAACATGTACGCTGATCGTAGCGGTATGCTCCTCGTCGGCTGCATATGTGCCTTGTAAGCAAAAATGTGATTTCAACCTGTTGACGATGGCAGCATACGTTTTGTACCCTGACTGAACAGCTGCCCCTACACCATTCCAAGTAGATGCCAGGAGCTGGGTGATCTGAGATGGCTGCAGTCCCGGATGCAGAGCATCCATCCCAGCCCGCTTCATGGAAAGTACAACGAGTAGCCACAAAGACCCTGTTGGCCTCTCTTGGAGGGATATGGTAGGGAGGGAGAGTGCAGTAGGACCACCTTCTTGAAGGACTTCGGCCTGCCACAGCACGGACCTTCTCTTGCAGCTGAGTAATGGATGTGTCAACACATGATGCCACATCACACCCTGCACCCAGAGGCTCCCCAGACTGAAGAGATCTGCTCACAGAAGCTGTATCAGGGCTGTGTAATCCTGCTGCCACCCTGGCCTACTTCAGCGCCCTAGAGGGTGTGGCCGGACTTTCCTTATACCCCTGAACCCCTTCATAGGCCTCATGTGCTGACATGGAGGGATCCGTTTTCAGCACCCTTCCAGCTAGGAAGCAATTTGGGTGTGTGTCCTCCAAGCTAGGAGCACTCTGGATATTAGTGATGATTATAGTTCTTACACATCATGCACGACAAAACACAAAAGTGGTGAACACACAGTGCTTCCGACCGACTCAATCTACCGACAGGCCGATAGCATAGGGTGAGGACACTATTTGCGCGTCGATGGACGGCTCCTAAGGGGTTTGGTCGTGGAAGGGGAGGGGTCTAGCGCTATGGAGGCAGCTGCGCAGCCATCGGCAGCCCCCATCAGGAGATATCGACGAGCTGAATTAGATGAGGAGGAGGAAAACAAGTCCAGGGCATTATTAACAGAGTCTGAAGATGCCGACGACGCGTGAGTTGGGCACTGCCCTTGTGTATTCCAAGAGAAGCCATGTATGCCTTCTGCTGCTTCCATGCTGACATGCAGCGAGTATATTCCAGTGGCCAAACGCCGTCGGCTTGAGGAGCAGCGGCTGAGAAAGCTACTCAAGGTGCAGCACCCAAGTGGTGATGGTTGCCTGTCCCTGCTGCGACACGCTGGCGTCAGCACTAGCAGCTGCCATGCTGAAGTAAGCTTGTAACCAAGGATTGTCTCCCGGCTGCAGGCCAGTGCAGGGAACCTGTCCAGCGATGACCCTGGCAGCGCAGACCCCAGCCATCCCACCTTGTCCAGAGAGACATCTCCCATGCCTGAGGGCCCTGCCACCAGAAACAAGGAGTCACTGCTGCTGGTGGCAGCCCGCAATCGCAAGGAGCAGCCAGGTGAGCTGCTGAGAGGGAGTGAAAGGATGAGGTATCTGTGTGGTAGTGGCAAGTTGTTGTAGTTATGGTCAAACCCTGTCAGTACTTGATGGGGATCTACAGGGGTGCATGGCAAAGGTTGCAGCAGAATGAGTAGCAATATGTCTTACAGCTGAGGTTGTAATGGCAAGCTACAGGCAAGCTACAGAAGTCAAGTCGCTGAGTGCACTTCTTGCCTACGGTTTGCTGTTTGCTTGGTACTGGTGGTCGTTGTTTGCTGCTATCAGAAGCTACTGAGGCTGACAAACAGTTGGAGGAGGAGGCTGACATCATGAAGCACGTTTTGCAGAAGCAGGCCCTAAAGGCAGTCAAGGAGTTGGCCCAGGTACGCAGCCTCACAAAGCCTCAAACAGCCTCAAACAACTTGCTCTTTGCTTGCCAACTCTCCAGCACAGAGCTTGCTCGCTGTAGTAGCATATTATTAATACACATAGTGCCCTGGTAGGCATGCTGGTAGGTTTGCACAATCAAAGCAAGAATGAGTGCTAGTGTCACTCCCATGCCCTTGCACCTCATACGTGGTGTGTTTTGTACTGCCAGCTTGTGAAGTGGGTGTTATTCCATGTCATAGCTCACCTCATGTTGGTTTGTTGCAGGACACTGTATATACCAAGAGCATGACCACTGGGTGGAAGCCGCCCCTCAGATACCGTCGGATGACGGAGGATGAGCGGCAAGCAGTCCGGGATACATGTCGTATCGTCATTGATGGTCACAACGTGCCCCCACCCATCACCAATTTCAAGGACATGAAGATGCCGCCCTGCATCTTGTAAGTGGTTGGCAAAGGCACATGTCAGACCTGCTGCATTATGTGCGCAGCTCTTGTCTTATGCAATGTAGAAGGCGGCTAGTACAACCCACCATCGGTCAGTCGTCACACCCTACCTTGTGCTCCCGCCCCACCCCCTGTGGTCCCTCTTCACAAGCATACCTTTCTCGGCCTTTTGGCTAAGATCAAGTGTAGTTTCTGTTCTAGTTAGTTTGATAGCTAACTCTTGGTCCATTGGACCAATGCTATCTAACTTATTTTTCTGAGGGTGCACCCAATGCAGGGCTTGCTCTGCGGGTGCACAGCTTGACCTCGGCGTTGCACTCATGCCGAGGTTGAGCACCTCACTTAACAAATGAAATGGCTACTAGTATGCCCTTGCTAAGGTCACAGCCCTTTGTTCTCTAAGTGATGTTCAATGTCCACCTTGATCGTGTCACCATGACACTCCACCTGTTTCAGACTTGAACACAGCAGTGGAAATTTCTTCTCTTCACAAAGCAACGAAGCAAGAAATTTGTTATGTCTCAAGGGGCCTGTTCACAGCACTAGACACCCCACCTTCAATACCATAGCTCGACTGTCATAGCTTGACACATGGCATGGGGCAATGCATTGATCATGGCATGAGCCACATTGCCCTAGACACGTTGAACGTGGAACACCTACTGACCCAGGCAGCGTGATCACACAAATTTGCGCAACAATGTGTTTGGATTGGGTTGATGCAAACTCATAGTCACACATGATTGTGACATGCTGCACCACAGCAAACCCCACACCGGGAAATCAAGCTTCATAAAATCCAGTCAGCCTTTAAGATGCACGAAAGCTCCAGCCCTACATCCTTGATTTCAGTCATCCAAGGTAGGTGGTGGGAACAGGCCGTGCCCTAGGCGGAAGTCCTGCCTTTATGCACACAAGTTTTGCTGGAGTCTTCTTCCTTGTTCTAATTCTTCTTGGTCCCAAGCACATAGCGCATAACACCGCACAAGGCAAGCCAGTGCTGTTCAGGAGGCAGGCCATACACTTGGCACAGACTCCTTTAGCCTGGCTAATGTTAGTTCGTGTGCAAACCGCAAGGTGCATGACCCCGCCCACCAGCCCAACGTAGTTGTTGCCGCCCATGCGTCAATGCACCTTCTCCTAGACCAACTTCCTTAACGTGCTCAGCAGAACACTACATGGCTTAATATTGACAGAGCCACATTTTGAAGCCACATTAAGCCAAGAGCCATATCACCAGAGCCAAACCAGTCAACCATATAAGTGGCGTACTCCTCGTGGTTCAGCACCAGCTGGCCAGCTGCACGGTCACATGTGATATCAGCAGTGCTCAGCAGAGCTCAGCTTGTGGCTATTGAAGACAGCTGCCAACTGCTCCTTCATTGAGGCCATGGTGGCTGTGTCCCCCTAGCTAATGGCCAGGAGGCAGTCACCGACACAAGCAGCCAGCAGCACCTTGCTGCCGCTCCGCACCATGGTGAACAGGCAGGAGTCAGCCACAGAGGCTGTGGGCCCAAGCTGCTCCATCTCCATCCCCAGGCGGGCATGCCAAGCGTGTGGAGCTTGCCCAGCCCATATTGGGCATGCCTGAGGCGGCACACCTGAGCCATGCTGTCCCATAGCCAGCGGGCTGCTGCTTGTACAGCCTGTTGCTTTGTCCAGCCAGCCATTGAGAAAGCCTGTCTGGACGCCTGGACGTTGAGGTCTTGCTAGCTGGCGCATGCAGCTAAGTGAAATCCACCCCCCATGCTGCAGACAGCCCTTGGCCACTCTACGCGACCCGCTGAATGTTGCTCTTGCTATCCTCCCTGATAGTCAACACCTAGCGGCTGTCGAGGGGTCAGCACTAGGGATAAGGATGCGCGAGGATGACAACGTGGCATAGCCAAGCAGGGACTCCATCTTAGCATCCGTACTTACTGTCCACTGCTCAGCCAGGGGGCCAGCGTGCGCTTCAAAACTGGGGTCCTGCACCAACACCCCAGCAGCAGGAAGCGCGGCCACTGCTGCTGCTAGCCTGACATACTTTGGTGGCTGATGCAGCAGGCAAATTGAGCGGCGCAGGCCACTGGCATCTGCAGCAGAAGCACCTTCACCATCCCACCTTCTCTAAGGGTGCAGCCCCATCACCACAAACTGCTCCCACTATCCCCGCTGTTGTAGGCTTTGGGCCCGGGGCGCTCGTTGACACAGCCGCCCCCCAAGGCTCAGGGGGCACCGCTGACACCAGAGTCAGCGCCGGCATGTGCACTGGGGCCGGTGTAGGTACGGGAGCTGGCTGTGGTACCAGGTCGGGTACAGGCTTTGGCACGCCACCCAGGTGCTGGTGCGAGGTCGGGCGCTGGCAGTAACCTTGTTGCCCGCTCCTCTACGACATCCAGCACCCTACCTAGCTCAGCAGTGCGCCTAGACAGCTTCTGTAATGGTCCCCTAAGGACCATGGCCTTGGTGAAGATGATCTTGCCCCCAGGCGCCAGCACCTCGTAGGCCTTGTTCCCAGCTAGTACACTGCGCAGTCTTAAACTTCAGATGACTGCGCACAGCCCTAGGCACATGGGCAAACGCCCAAGCACCACACAAGCTGGGCCTTCAGCTTGCACCTTGACTGGGCTTCTATGCACTGTCCCTAATGGCTGCCGGTGCGTGTGGCTTGGCCATGAGGCAAACCAGCAAGGACATGCATCTCAAGTTCTTCAGAAAAGTAAGGAGGTAGCAATAGCCACTGATTAGCGGTGCGCGGAGGGAGTCGGAGTGCGCGAGATTAAGAATGCCTTCTGTGAACGGTGCATGGAAGGGCAGAGTGTCAGCCACATGCCGGGCTGTGTTGTCAGCTTTGCAGCCAGGGCACACCCTCCTACCGGCTGCATTGCACTGCGCTGCACCAACACAAACTGCTAGCTGGTGAACGCCTGAAACGAAGACCCCGGGCCATACTCAACTAGCCCAAGTGTGCTCTTCACAGTGTGGTTTGCACTAGCAGGTGCACCGGCCTCCAGTCGTGTAGCAGGGCGCGCTTCAGGGTGTCACGGTCAGTAGACGGCTTGGCAGGGCAGGGGATGTGGGAGGACACCACCCCATGTTGGTGGCTCCCACAGGACGACTGTAACGCCAATGCGCTACCGGTGTGCTCATCCTACCACCTCACTGCCCCACACATCACCACCAAGCTGCCAGGCTGCCAGGCTCATGAGGTTCTGCACATGAGCATTGGAATGCACAAGCATTGCAAGGCTATGGAGCTGGCTGAAAACAGCTCCCTTTGGCACCTGTGGGACCTGGCAGTCTTGAAAGTGAATGGCCAGTGAGTGCATGAGCCATTGACTTCATAAGCACTGCTGAGCGATTGACACTTGGTCACTGCAACTGAATCCATTGCTAGGCATATTGTTGCACAGGGCGCTGTGTACACCACCATGCTGAACTAGCAACCATAGCAAATGTAGCCTGTCTGCTCACACGCTCGCTGACCCACCATCGGTCGGCTGTCGTACCATACCTGGTGCACCCGCCCCACTCCCGGTCGTCCCTCTTCGCAAGCATACCTTTCTCGGCCTTTTGGCTAAGATCAAGTGTAGTTTCTGTTCTAGTTAGTTTGATAGCTAACTCTTGGTCCATTGGACCAATGCTATCTAACTTATTTTTCTGAGGGTGCACCCAATGCAGGGCTTGCTCTGCGGGTGCACAGCTTGACCTCGGCGTTGCACTCCTGCTGAGGTTGAGCACCTCACCAAACAATTGAAATGGCTACTAGTGTTACTACCTTTACCATTGTTGAACACCAATAACATCCACCTGATGGATGAGGAAACGTATGCAATAACTATGCGTGTCCAACATGATGAGGATAATTGCTTTATTTCATGGTACGGTCCGGATGATGCTAGCGAAACCCCTCGAAATAGAGTGAGCATCTTTTAAAACACAGCAGTAAGTAAGCATACCCAAAACACTATGCTACGAAGGGTTTGACACTCTAGGGCAAGTCACACCAGCAAGCTCTCGAGGGGATCGACTCACAAAACTTGATGCTGCCCGTCTGCAACACCATAGCTTGACTCTCACAGCTTCCACTCTCAGCTTGTGTGTCTTAAGTCATGACATGTAATAGCTGACAAAGTGTAGCTTTCCCCTTCACATCACCACCAGTTGCCTGCCGGTGCAGACGTACTCTGGAAGCCAAGGGGATCAAGAAGCCCACTCCCATCCAAATCCAAGGCCTGCCTGTGGCTTTGGCAGGAAGGGACATGATTGGGATCGCGTTCACCGGCAGCGGCAAGACATTGGTCTTCTGCTTGCCTATGCTGTTGATCGCCCTGCAGGTCCGAATCCACCACTCACCACGTCTGCAATGCCGTTTGCAGCCAAAATGTGCTCAAATCTAAGTGCATATGTATTGCTGGCTGCGTCTATGTGTGTCATCCCGGGGCGTGAGGACAGCCATGGGTATGCACATGTGTTGCACCCTGCTTGTTGTCCTCCTCTGCAGGAGGAGATGCGCATGCCGCTCATCAGAGGCGAGGGGCCAGTGGGTCTGGTGCTGTGTCCATCGCGTGAGCTAGCTCGCCAAACGCACGAGATCCTCACGGCCTACTGTGGTGTGAGTGGCGCCAGTGCTGAGCAAGCATGCATGGCATGGCTGCACATGTGCACGTGCATTGATAGGTGGCATGCTGATGTTTGGTGCTCTTGGTCTGCACAACTGTGTGCGGCGCACACAATCCCAGACCGTCATCTGCATGCAGCAAAGGCCCCACATGTGTTGTTGTGGCAACTGCGCTAGAGACAGGCTGAGTGTTGGCGCAGTTTACAAGCGGAGGGTGATCACTCGGTGTGCTGCTGTGCTTGTAGGCCTTACGCTTGGACGGTTACCCGGAGCTGCGGCCCATGCTAGTGATGGGTGGTGTAGACCCTAAGCTGCAGACCGACATCATCCGCCAAGGTGTTCACATGGCGGTGTGCACACCCGGGCGGCTGAAGGACCTGCTGCACAAGAAGCGAATGAACCTGGACATTTGCAGGTGTGTGCGGGTCTGTGCTTGTCCCTCTTCACGTGATGACAATGACAGGTCCTTGCGGGTGGTCAGTGGGTGATGGCACAGGGGCTGCCGTTTCACAGCCACATTAACAGCAGCTCAAGGTTGTTGAGCACTTTCTTGGATGCAAGTTATGGCACAGCATAGAAGCCAAGGCTGCAGCTGCGTCTGAAGTGTTAGCATGCAGCGACATCGCAACAGTGCTGCTGCTGCTGCTGCTGCTGGGGCTGACCAGGTACCTGTGCCTGGATGAGGCTGACCGCATGGTGGATGGTGGGTTTGAGGAGGAGATGCGTGATGTGCTGTCCTTCTTCAAGGTGAGAAAGGCAGCCAACCCTTCCCAATACATCCCCAGTCACCCGTCTTGGCGCAGCATCATGTGCAGCTAGGGGCAATGTAGTGGACACAGTCTGTGGTGCAAGTGCTGAAGGCACCAGTGGGAGTGTGAGAGGCTCCTTGCCACCTGTTTATCATGCACTGCCCTGCTGCCAACGTCTTTCAACACTGTGCTCCCTGCCGGCCTGCCACTGGCCAACATACTTCCAGAGCCAGCGCCAAACCCTCATGTTCAGCGCTACAATGCCTGCTAAGATTAAGGCGTTCGCTGAGAGTGCGCTGGTGGACCCCATTGAGGTGCGTGGCAGCCCTGCACTGCCCTGCCACCCTGCACTGCCCTCCACTGCCCTGCGACCCTGCACCCTGCACCCTGCACTGCCCTGCCACCCTGCACTGCCCTCCACTGCCCTGCGACCCTGCACCCTGCACCCTGCACTGCCCTGCCACCCTGCACTGCCCTCCACTGCCCTGCGACCCTGCACCCTGCACCCTGCACTGCCCTGCCACCCTGCACTGCCCTCCACTGCCCTGCGACCCTGCACCCTGTGCCCCTGCAACCCTGTGCCCCCTGTCCCTGGCCGTCAACGGTATGCCCTGCCCCTCCTCCCTGGCCCTCCTCTCCACATGTTTCCTGTTCTGCCGCCACTGGCTGGCAGGTGAACGTGGGGCGTGCCGGCGCTGCCAACCTGGACGTCATCCAGGAGGTGGAGTACGTGAAGGAGGAGGCCAAGCTAGACTACCTGCTGGAGTGCCTGCAGGTGTTAGGACGCTGAGCTGTGCCCAGTCGTGGCTGGACTAGCCGGTGTCTTCAATAGGGGCCAGAAGAGTTCAGGGGTGGGGCCAGCTGTGTAATGGCTAGCTGGTTATGCGGCCCATGGCGCAGGGGTGGTGCTGAGAGGAAGGAAATGGAGGGGATGTAGGCCAGACCCCCCTCAGGCGGTGAGGGGCAGAGATTGGTGTGCTCAGGTTGTTCGAGTGGAAAGGCAGCAGGGCTTGCCTGCGAGTGCGAGGCTGCTAGGCTGCTAGGCTGCAAGGCACGGCTATGAGCGTAGCAGTGTCCTCATCATGTGGTGGCTGGTGGCTGACCTGGGTCACCATTAGCTGGTCAGGCAGTGTTGTTGTGGGTCCTGGCTGCTTCTTGCTGATGGCTGTATGGATAGGGTGGAGTGTGCCGTGGCAGTGGCTGCACTGTGCCAGCCAATGCAGCTGACGGGCTGTGTGGGCGAGGCTGCCCTGCTGAGGGGTCGGTGGCTCCACCTCAGCATCTGACTGCGCCTGGCTGCCTGGCTGCACAGAAGACGGCGCCCCCCGTGCTGGTGTTTGCTGAGAACAAGAAGGATGTGGACGCCATCCACGAGTTCCTGCTCGTCAAGGTGGGCATGTCCAGGACATGACAGGGGAGGAGGGGGGTAGGAAGAGGGTCTGGGTGGGTGAAGTGAGCAGGGAGGCAGAGGGGAGGAGTGCTGGACGTAGGCTGTAGCCTTCAGCATCTGGTGACTGCAGCCTGCCCCTTGGCTCCAGCTAACAGCATGAGGGAGGTGTGGTTCTGCAAGCTTGAGGTGCATGGCCAAGGTGGTGGGGTCCTCCTGGCGCCTTCCTGCCTACAGTGCTGCCGGGGAGATTATTCTCGACACATTAGGCAACAGCTGATGACATATCATCAATGTGGTGGCTGCAGTGGCCAGCGTGTTGATGTATGTTTTAGATGTACATTCTGGGAAGAGCTGGACATTCTGTGGGTGCCAAGCACTGTGTGGTGTGCCGCAGCGAATACCCGGGTGTTGGTTGTGGTTGTGTTGATCTGCAGGGCGTGGAGGCGGTCGCAATCCATGGCGACAAGGAGCAGGAGGAGAGGGAGAAGAGCATTGATGAGTTCAAGGTACATCCTCTCATTCTGCACCTCACCCTCACCCCCTGCACTCACTCTACCGATCTCACCCCCACCACCAACTCTCACTGTCACCCTCAGGCGTTGCTGTGACTGCCCGGCCTGCAGGACGGCACCAAGGACGTGCTAGTGGCGACAGACATCGCCAGCAAGGGCCTGGACTTCGCAGACATCAAGCACGTTGTCAATTATGATATGCCTGATGAAATTGAAAACTATGTGAGCCACACCAAGAGTTAGCAGGGGCCGTGGCCCGGCTCATGCCATGATGCCTGCTACTGCTTTCGTCCCACATGTGCACAATCCCGCTCTGGCCCTGCGCCCTGACCCTGCCGTGCCAGTTCCCATCGCCCCAGGCACCCTGCCCTGCACCCCTGCACACTGTCACTGCCTGCCTGCTGCCCTGCTTCCAGGTCCATCGCATCGGCCGTACAGGGCGCTGCGGCAAGACTGGGGTGGCCACTACATTCATCAACACGCGCCACACCAACGAAACCATTCTGCTGGACCTGAAGCACCTGTTGAAGGAGGCCAAGCAGGTGACTGGGATCTGGCAGTGATGCCGGCAGGGGGTGGGCTGGGGCTGGGGCTGGCTGGGCCATGAGGTGGGTAGGGACAGCAAGGAGGGGGGAGGGGAGTTCGTGCCAGCACATGCAAGGAGATGGGTGGTCAAAGCGAGAGAGAGGAAGGAGGGATACCCAGCCAAGCACGTAATGGGGTCATGCAAGGGGTGACGTAGCTACACAACTGCACTGCTGCCAGGGTTGCAGCTGTCACAGCCGTGGAGACCGTTGAGTCCTTCACTTGCCTGTGCCCATGGCATGGATAGCGTGGTCAACTTGAACAATATGGGATGGCTGGCATGTCCCAGGTGCTAGTCTATGTAGAGCCGCCATGGCCCCTCCACAGGCCCAGGGCCTGGCAGCAAGGCCAGCAAGGCTCACCGCACCGTCTCATCAGGCAGCAGCCTCTGTCTCTCCTGTGTCTGCCTCTTCCTCTCCCTGTCCCCTGCATGCGCCACTGTCCTGCCCTTGGCTGCGGCACACCCTGTGTGCCGCTCACCTTGGGTGCAGCGTGTGCCGCACTTCCTGCTGGCGCTGGACGACCCCTTGGAGGCCATGGAGGAGATGGCGGCCAAGAGCGGCGTCAAGGGCTGCACCATCTGCGGTGGCCTGGGCCACAGGGCCACTCAATGCCCTAAGCTCCAGGTGACTGGGGCTATCTGGTGGTGGAGCAGGCAGGTGTTGTACTGCTGGGCAGTGGCTAGAGAGTGTAGTTCCAGCTGTCGCCTGAGCAACCATATGCTTGCGGCAGGCAGACAGGCAGCCGGCATGGGTGCAAACAGAGTTGGGTGTTGGGTCTGGGTTATAGTCCTGGCCGCCAGGTGATCGCAGCACTGGCTCATGACCAGGCGTGGTGGGTCTGCAAGCGGAGCCATTTGATTCTGCGGCTGTGAATACTGCGCGGCGCTTTGCGCCAGGCGTTCTGTGACAGCAAAGTGCAATGTGCATCGCAGGCGGAGAACCGGGCGGCCACGCGCGCCAACAAAGACTATTTCGGCTCTGGCGGGTTTGGTGGCGAGATGTGACTGTCCTCTACATGCGATGTGTGGCTTGCGCGCAGCAGCACTGCTGTCCAGTGCGATCACACGAGTACATCAGCAGTCAATATACACTCGAGCCTTTGGCAGATGGCAATGAAATGGCAAACTGAGGTACAGGTGTTATTCCAGCGTGTATCATTGGCAAACCCTTCGTCACGATCGAACACATTGACTAGTAATGCTGCAAGTTTAATGCTGGCTATGAAGTGTACAACTGTGTTGCTTGTTGGTGTGTTTCCAAACAACCTGGATGCTCCTTTGCTACCACATCCACCAGCGTCGCGTGGCTTGTTTCTCATCATCTGGTCGTGCGTACACGCCACCCGGCTCGTGGTCGACTCCGACTGCGTCCGCCACGCTGCTAAAGCCGTCACGTTGCAACAGCGCAGCCAGCTCGGCCTTGATCCGAGGCACGACCACGGGGCCTTGGTATGCCAGCGCGGTGTACAATTGCACCAGGCTCGCTCCTGCAGGGGCAGCACGCCGGGTGTGACGCTGTCAGCCAAGGACGTGCGAGCCTTCCCGCGCAAGCTGCATGGCGCAGTCGCACGGCACCCACCCGCCCGAATCTTGGCGTACGCATCCTCTCCGGAACTCACACCTCCGCATCCAATCAGCGTGATCTTGCCTGCAAACAAAGACAACCGGCAAAAACTGTCCTTCGTGAGGCAAATTGACAGCATCGCTGTCAGCGTCGGCTTGCAACCAGCAAGAAGCACAGCTCTAGCAGAGCCACGGCACTCCCTGTTCAGTGTGGGTGGTGGGTGTGGCACAACACATGGATGGCTGCACGAGTGTGGGTGAGACACATCCACCCTGTGCAGGGTGAAGAGGCGATGAGAGACGAACACACAGTGCAGCCAGCAGCAGGCCCATGGGGCTGCAGCAGCACCCAGCCACTCACCCCTGCCGGTGAGGCGGTACATGTCAGCGAGCACCTCAGTGGAGAGAGCCATGAGGGGTGGCCCACTCAGCCCTCCAGCCTCACTGGCTTCAGGGTAGTCCCCCACAGCCCCTGCACACCACATCATCACAATAGGCAACACATCACACCACCCGTCACACTGAATGGAGCCAGACTAGGACAGCAATGGCTTCGAGCCTGCCACCAGTTACAGCAGTGTGCAAGTCTGGCTGCCTGGCTGCCATGAGGAAGCCAAGCATGGGCTATCAGCTTCTTATCAAGCTCTTTGCTTGCATGCTGCCATGCGTCAGCCTATGTTCAGAGCCATGGGCGGCTCTGCCATAGGCTAGCAGCGGAAGGGCCACGGCCAGGCCACCTGAACCTCTGTACCGCCATGACCCAGATAGAGGCGGCAGTGGTGTGCCCTCGCCATGGTGTGATGGGTGTGGCAGTACCTGGGCGGGTGATTGTGGTGTTTGACACGATGAGGCCGTCTACCTGGTGCTTCAGGGCCACACTGGCAATGTCCTGCAAGGAAGGGAGGGTAGAAAGGAAGAGTGCCAGCAGGGAGGGGGCGGAGGGGGAGGGGGAGGAGGAGGGGGAGGGGGAGGGGGAGGGGGAGGGGGAGGGGGAGGGGGAGGGGGAGGGGGAGGGGGAGGGGGAGGGGGAGGGGGAGGGGGAGGGGGAGGGGGAGGGGGAGGGGGAGGGGGAGGGGGAGGGGGAGGGGGAGGGGGAGGGAGAGGGGGAGGGGGAGGGGGAGGGGGAGGGGGAGGGGGAGGGGGAGGGGGAGGGGGAGGGGGAGGGGGAGGGGGAGGGGGAGGGGGAGGGGGAGGGGGAGGGGGAGGGGGAGGGGGAGGGGGAGGGGGAGGGGGAGGGGGAGGGGGAGGGGGAGGGGGACCAGTGGCTGCGGGGATTGGCTGGGCTGGGAGTTCGTCAGTTGGGGGGTGGTGTTGTTGAAGAAATGAGCTTAGCATGGCCTATCAGCTTGAGGCCCAGGTGGCGTGTGGTGGGACAAGGGGGAGGAGGGTGCAGGGCTCTGCAGGCTGGCATCCCCCAATGCCGCGGACCGTGGTGCAGCCCCGCACACCTGCTTGTCTTGATCTGTGAGGTCAGGGGCGATCTTGATGAGCAGGGGCGGGGGGCCAGCCGGGCCCCAGCGCATGCGGTCCCGTGTGCCCTGCAGCCAGCAGCCAGGCTCAGCTGCGGGCAGGCCTACCAGGGCCAGGGCTGGGGCCAGGCAAGGAGGACACCCCCCTGCTGCAGATAACCCAGCTGTGGACCCAAGCAAGCTGCTCCCACTCTTCTGTGACAGCAGCTGGCCTCAGCACAGCACTGCCGCAGCAGCACCACAGCAGCTACTTGCTGCAGCGACAAGAGCTGCACCCACCAAAGCAGCTGAGCTGGGGACAGTCTGGGCGCCCTTGCAGCCTCCCTGCTACCTGACTTTCCCTGCTTCCTGTCTTAAGGCCTCCCCTGGCAGAGTGAGCCTCTCCCTCACACCTGCTCCTCACACCTTGACTTGTGTGACCAGCTCCTCCAGGGCCTTGCGGCTCTGCAAGGCCCTCAGGCCAGGGGTGTTGGGGCTGCTGATGTTGATCACACAATAGTCACCCAGCTCCCCCAGCTTGTTCAAGCCTGACACGCAGCAGGGGGCAGGGGGCAGGGGGCAGGCGGCAGGGGTCAGGGGTCAGGGGTTAGGGGTCAGGGGTCAGGGGTCAGGCGGCAGGGGGTAGGGGGCAGGGGGCAGGGGGCAGGGGGCAGGGCCAGGACTTTAGGTGGAAGAGAGTTTAGGAGGAAGGGACGGGAGCGGTGTGGAAGGCATGGCGGGGCCTGGCGAGTGTGAGCGGGTAAGGCAGGGTAGAGCGCAGTGTGCATGGCCTGGTGTTGACGCACCTAGTGAGTAGTCCGTGCCTGCGTCCTTGCTGCTCTTGTTCTTGCCCAGGTTCACGCCGAGCAAGCCTGGACGTGGGGCATGGGTTGATTGCTATTGATCAGCCCAGTACGATAACAAGTCAAACAGTGAGGGGCAGGGGCTGGAGGTGGATGGGGTCAAGGCAGTGGACAGGCACGGCAGCAGCTGCCTGCGACAACAGCCTGGCTCGGACCTCTCTCATCTGGCCTGACTGGGCGCAGGCCCCGCGCCCTCCACCCACGGTGCCAGGCTGCTTCTGTGTGGCTCCCTCCCAGGTGATTCAGCCTGGATGACCTATGGCCATGACTGGACGGCCTGCAGCAGCCCTCCTCCCCCTGCGCCTGCCATACCCTTGCCTGGGGCCAACACTGCACTACGATGGCAGTAGGCGGTCGGGGTCAGGGTCAGGGTCAGGGTCAGGGTCAGGGTCAGGGTCAGGGTCAGGGTCAGGGTCAGGGTCAGGGTCAGGGTCAGGGGTAAGGAAAGGGGCTGTGTGGGGTTAAGACCCTTGGTTGAATCACATCAAGCGTAAGGCGTGACCCTTACCTGACTTGATGTGAGGCTCTTCCCGCGCCTTCTTATGGAACATGAGCAGGTTGTCAGCCACTGCGTCCGCCCCCAGGCTGTTGAAGCCATAGCGGTTGATGGTAGCTCTGTGGCCGCACACCACAAACACCGAGCCACCAGACCATAGCACAGGTGGGCTGGCAAGCAGGCAGGCGCCGCCCCTTGCTGCCACTCATTCTGCTGCCACCCCTGCTGCTGCTGTTACCATAGCTGCAACAGGCACTGCTGCACCCCTGCTGCTGCTGCTGCTGCTGCCTGGCACCCAGGACCCAGGACGCCTAGCCCTGGCCCCTGGCCCCTGGCTCACAGCTGCCAGGACTCACTGCAGGTCAGGGATCCGGAACACCCGCGGCTTGCTGTTGCCCGGTTGAGGCTTGGGGGTGACAGAGCCTGAGGGCCAGCCAGCCACAACCCAACCTAAGGGATGACTACTGGGCTCCTGCCAGCGTATGTGCTCAGAGGAAGGCAGGCTGTGAGGGGGGGAGCCCTGAGGGATACCATCCCACAGGTTCAGTGTGATGGGATTCACTCCTGGACCATGCACTGCCCTGACCCTCTGTGGCCTCAAGCAGCTGTGCCTCGTTTTCCAGCTGTGGGGGGCTGACAAGCTGCAGCTCATGGCTGTTCAGGTGGTCAAACTAATAGGCAGGGCATGGCTGGCATAGCTAGCAGGCTGGCAGGTGGGTGGGATCACAACGCACCTATCTCCACAAATCCAAACCCCAGGCCCAGCATGGGCTCCACAATTTCTCCATGCTTGTCAAAGCCAGCAGCAAGCCCTGCCAGCGGCGGTGGCAGACTGAATGTTAGGGAGGTGATGCGGCTGCCTAGAGCACACGCCACTGTGGGGGACTCTGCACACCAATGGGGTTGTTCAGCTGGCGCCCCCACACACTGGTGTGCAGCACGGGGTGATCCGGGCGGTTTTCTTTCGGGAACAGGCCCAGCTTCGCAGCCTCAATGCCGAGGATGTGCGTGGTTTCGGGATCAAGCAATCGTAGCAGGGGGCCGGCACTGCTCAAAAGGTGAAACTTGGTAGCTTCGCTGGCCACCCTGTCGTAATAGACGAGCGCGCCTCCGACAGCCAAGGCGGTGTAGACGGTGAACTTCTGCAAAAATCTTTACCGGAAATCAGACAGCAGTATTGAAGAACACAAGGTGCAGAAGCTGATTAAGCCCACCGACAACACTGCCATTTCCCTCGACCGCCACTGTCAACAGAAATGTGCCCCAGTACCAGCAGAGACTTGCATGCCTGCATGGCGAATACTGCCCATGTCGGCGCTATATTCTTACTCCCCTATATTGCTGCACCCAAGGTCAATGAAAACACAGCACTTCCATGTGTATATTGACGGCTGTCAACTTCCACTCTGTCAGTAGAGGGTCAGCATTGAAAACGAGGAAAACAGGAGCGTGCAGGGCAAGAAGAGAAGGCCCCGCATGTCCACCAAGGAGGGACTCCGGCGGACGATGATCTTGGATGCAGTCAGGGCGGACCACAAGGTGCACAGCACGCCCATCACATTCAGCGCAAGGCCCCTGCACAGCACAGGCCATGTCAGACCACGTCAGCCTAGAGGGGCCGGGTCAGCGCAACACAGGTCCAAGCACCCTACCTGATTTACCACTTACTGCAACATCCTGAGCGGGGACGAGGCCTAGCCTAGCACTTAGGCTTCCCAACCATGGAGCAAGGCGTGACTGCTGCTTCAGCACCCAACTGATATGCCCGAGCCACGTATTCAGTGCATGGCATGCTGCAGTTGCTGCGACTCCAAAGCTACTGACGTCTACATCCACCTGCTGCTACTGTTTGCTCTCCAACCTGCCTCAACGACATGCATCTGCCTTCCCTGGCTGTCACTTGGCCTCCCGACCCCTGCTGCCTGCTGTGTCATTGCGCTTCACAGGATGTCATCTGTTGTCCCTGCGCTCCTCCTGCCTCCCCTGCCTTTGCTCAAACCCTTGCTTGCCTCTTGCCCGCACTTGCCATCTATAGCTATCTATGGGTCAGGGTACCCAGTATCTGCACACCCACTTTGGTGCCAGGAGCACTGCAGCGCTGAGGAGGGTGATGGGCACCTGGCAGTAGCCAACTACACAGCAGCAGCTGTACAGGTCCAAACCCTTGCCTTCTGACGCATCCAGCCCAGCAAGCTGTGAGGGGCAGCAGCAGCAAGGCCAGCAGCAGGGGTAGTGATGTGGGGCCTCTGCTCCAGTAAGGAAGGCAGTGAAGCGGACAAGTGGTGGAGGGGAGTTAAGCACATGTGTGGCAGGTGTGACCAATCTGCTGCCCATTGCTAGCACATGGGAGCTTGGGCATCCAGCGTCTGACCCTGGGCTGCATGGGGAACAGGATTACCTGGTTTACAATGAACCACAAAAGCGCTGACAGTACCACGCTCCAGCCAAGGATGACGCCAAAGTGCAGCTTACCCATCTGCATGCAACACCACGCCAGGGCTGCACTCACTCAAAGGCTATCAGCTATAGGCTATCAGCTGTAAGCTGTAAGCTGCATGCACATGAACCTGCGGGTGCATTTATTTGGTGAGGACATTGCACCCACCAGCAAGTGCAAACCGCCAAGCAACAGCAGAAAAACAAGTGCCCCTCCCATGTCCAGTTCTTCTATTGTCTTGTTGTTCAGACGGTGCAGGAGGATGGACCTGGTTTTCTTGAAGATGCCCCCAAGGTCGATACCCAGCTCTGGTAAGGGGTTGTATGGGCCATGCCTTGCCATACCACTAGAGGTTAGCTAAGAGATAGTGCAAGCTCCCAGACTTGCCTACCTTCTAGTAATGGTGGCTCGTCCTCAAAGCTGGGGCCAGCGCCTGCTTGAGGTGTGAAGCTGTACTGGCTAGGACCCGCATAGTTCGTGTACGCGCCGTATGCTGCACTGGAGTTTTGGCTGTACCACTCCACTGTAGGTTCCCTGTAGCTATGCAGGTTACCGTGGCTCGCCGAGCCGTGACCCATGCCGAACTCGGCCATCGCTGTCCCTCTACGTTGCAGCGACGAGTCCCGCGCGTTTGCGCGCTATTCAAAGCTTAACCCTTGGACACCGTGCATAGATCACTGTAATTCTATTTTTTCAGCCAGTGTATGTCAGCCAGTGTATGCCAGCCAGTGTATGTCAGCCAGCGAGGGTTGCACAGTTTAAGCCCTGATTTAATGCACGTGGGACCATCAACAGACCTCCTGCTGCAGATCACCATCAACAGACCTCCTGCTGCAAGCCTCGTTGGCTCCTTTTAATTGCTAGCATCTGCACCTTGCCTGACCTGCCAGGTCACTGTGGGCGAACCAGAGCTGCAACCAGCACTTGAGCAGCGCATCTCTGAGCTGTGCAGCGCAATAGAGCGGTGCCCTCCTGCTGAGGTGGCCCAGGTGTGGAACGGCATGGCCCAGCTCATTGTTTACGCACAGCTATTGAGGATAGTCAGGTGACCACCCACCAACAGCTGGGTGCCAGGCCCTGGTCCAACCGTGCCCCAACGTCACCCACCTGGCTACCTCGCTGGCCTGTGTGGCCTAGCTCTATGCGGTAGCGGCACCTGCCTTCACTCAGCCAGGCAACCCAGCCAAGGCCTGGCCTTCACACCTGGGCGCAGGTGCAGCTGTCATTTTACGAGCGCAGGCAGCGGCAGGCCTGGTTTGGTGCCAAGGACGAGCGGCTACACTGGGAGCAGTGGTGGGTGCGCAGTGTGAGGCTGTGCTCAACTTCAGATTGGGCCAGGGCTGACTAGGGCCAGGCTTGGCAATACTGTCAGCAGGCTTTACAGCCCTGCTAAAAGTGGGCCAATCTTTGCTGCCGCAGCCTGGCCATGGCCTTGTCGCTTCTGAGCTGGTGTTGGGTGTTGTGTGTTGTTGCTCTGCCCCAGTGCTGCGCCATAGCCCCTCACTTCACCTCTCCACCTTGCTGCCAGCGCTCAGCAAAGGCCTGTCAGTGCTAGAGCTGTGGTGTGTTGCTAATGGTTTGCCCAGGGTCATCAGCCTGGTGGTGGCCAGCCCTGCTGTCAGCTCGAGCACTGACAGCGGGCTCTGCAGCCCTGATAGGAATGGGTAAACCTTTGCTGCGGCAGTCTGGCAATGGACTTGCACTGACACTGCACCCCCTGATTGGCCAGTCTGGTGCCAGTGAAGGTGCTGAGGCTGGCCAACAAACAGGTTGTGCAAGGGGCAAGGGGCTACATGCAGCTGCCATGGGGCCTTGCCTTCACTGTCAGGTTGGCCAGCTTCCAGCCGCCTTCAGGCACACATGATCAAGCACAGCTGTGTGTTTCACAGGAGCTACCAGCCTTGAGCTTGATTACAAATAACATTCTGTTCCATGCTGGAGGATCATGGAGTTGGAGTTGGCGACCAGGACGAGAATCAAGAAGGCTTCTAGCAACCCACCATCGGTCGCCTGTCCTCGTAGGCCTCGTAGACCATGCTGCAGACAGCCCTTGGCCACTCTACGCGACCCGCTGAATGTTGCTCTTGCTATCCTCCCTGATAGTCAACACCTAGCGGCTGTCGAGGGGTCAGCACTAGGGATAAGGATGCGCGAGGATGACAACGTGGCATAGCCAAGCAGGGACTCCATCTCAGCATCCGTACTTACTGTCCACTGCTCAGCCAGGGGGCCAGCGCGCGCTTCAAAACTGGGGTCCTGCACCAACACCCCAGCAGCAGGAAGCGCGGCCACTGCTGCTGCTAGCCTGACATACTTTGGTGGCTGATGCAGCAGGCAAATTGAGCGGCGCAGGCCACTGGCATCTGCAACAGAAGCACCTTCACCATCCCACCTTCTCTAAGGGTGCAGCCCCATCACCACCAACTGCTCCCACTATCCCCGCTGTTGTAGGCTTTGGGCCCGGGGCGCTCGTTGACACAGCCGCCGCCCAAGGCTCAGGGGGCACCGCTGACACCAGAGTCAGCGCCGGCATGTGCACTGGGGCCGGTGTAGGTACGGGAGCTGGCTGTGGTACCAGGTCTGGTACAGGCTTTGGCACGCCACCCAGGTGCTGGTGCGAGGTCGGGCGCTGGGAGTAACCCTGTTGCCCGCACCTCTACGACATCCAGCACCCTACCTAGCTCAGCAGTGCGCCTAGGCAGCTTCTGTAATGGTCCCCTAAGGACCATGGCCTTGGTGAAGATGATCTTGCCCCCAGGCGCCAGCACCTCGTAGGCCTTGTTCCCAGCTAGTACACTGCGCAGTCTTAAACTTCAGGTGACTGCGCACAGCCCTAGGAACATAGGCAAACGCCCAAGCACCACACAAGCCGGGCCTTCAGCTTGCACCTTGACTGGGCTTCTATGCACTGTCCCTAATGGCTGCCGGTGCGTGTGGCTTGGCCATGAGGCAAACCAGCAAGGACATGCATCTCAAGTTCTTCAGAAAAGTAAGGAGGTAGCAATAGCCACTGCTTAGCGGTGCGCGGAGGGAGTCGGAGTGCACGAGATTGAGAATGCCTCCAGTGAGCGGTGCATGGAAGGGCAGAGTGTCAGCCACATGCCGGGCTGTGTTGTCAGCTTTGCAGCCAGGGCACACCCTCCTACCGGCTGCGTTGCACTGCGCTGCACCAACACAAACTGCTAGCTGGTGAACGCCTGAAACGAAGACCCCAGGCCATACTCAACTAGCCCAAGTGTGCTCTTCACAGTGTGGTTTGCACTAGCAGGTGCACCGGCCTCCAGTCATGTAGCAGGGCGCGCTTCAGGGTGTCACGGTCAGTAGACGGCTTGGCAGGGCAGGGGATGTGGGAGGACACCACCCCATGTTGGTGGCTCCCACAGGACGACTGTAACGCCAATGCGCTACCGGTGTGCTCATCCCACCACCTCACTGCTCCACACAACACCACCAAGCTGCCAGGCTGCCAGGCTCATGAGGTTCTGCACATGAGCATTGGAACGCACAAGCATTGCAAGGCTATGGAGTTGGCTGAAAACAGCTCCCTTTGGCACCTGTGGGACCTGGCAGTCTTGAAAGTGAATGGCAGGTGAGTGCATGAGCCATTGACTTCATAAGCACTGCTGAGCGATTGACACTTGGTCACTGCAACTGAATTCATTGCGAGGCATGTTGTTGCACAAGGCGCGGTGTACACCACCATGCTGAACTAGCAACCATAGCAAATGTAGCCTGTCTGCTCACACGCTGACTGACCCACCATCGGTCGCCTGTCACACCATTCCTTTTGCTCCCGCCCCACCCCCGGTGGTCCCTCTTCACAAGCATACCTTTCTCGGCCTTTTGGCTAAGATCAAGTGTAGTTTCTGTTCTAGTTAGTTTGATAGCTAACTCTTGGTCCATTGGACCAATGCTATCTAACTTATTTTTCTGAGGGTGCACCCAATGCAGGGCTTGCTCTGCGGGTGCACAGCTTGACCTCGGCGTTGCACTCCTGCCGAGGTTGAGCACCTCACCAAACAAGTGAATTGGCTGTGTCTGTGCCGCAACATGTGATGTAGAAGATAAGTGGCCGGGCATTAGATAACTGCCATGATTAAAGTATACCATAAACAATAATGCATTTACGCGTCGATATTATTGTATATGCGCTGTTTTTATTGTACACTCAATTGCTTCCTTATTCTGTTGTCTACTTGGTATACTTGTTTGCTTGTCCTGTCGTTTGGCGACTTACCAACTCACCAAACAGTGCCCTCACAAGTACACGATTGTTTAGGACTGGAGGCGCAAGGGAAGGGGTGGGGAGTGGAATGAGATGTCGGGTGTCCATTGGCAGCCGGCATTGTCCCACCACAACCACCTCGTGCCTGCGTGCCAGCCCTTCTCCTCCATGTTCAACTCCGCTCCCAAGAGACTGCCTCTCATCACCACTTATCTGATGGGCGCAGCAGCTTCAGCTACTGAACCGCTACAGCCAGCGCCTGGCATTGGCCCTCAACTAGTCAAACCCTCCGCACCAGCACCTCAAGAACAGCCAGGCAGGCCATGCCTTGGCTCAGCGGCTCCAGCTGCTGCTGTTGGTCCCACCCTGCTGGCACCCCAGCCAGAGCACTAAGCACTAAGCAGAGGGGTGGGGTAGGCCAGCCAAAGCAAGGGTCAGTAGCTGGGGTTTTCTGGAGTTGTAGGCAATGGGGTGGGGATTGGGATGGGGTGCCTAGCAGCTGGCCGTCAGCTGTCCTGCCTGCCCCCGTTGGCACAGCCAGCCCTGCCCCCGTTGGCACAGCCTCCCTGGCACACGCTTCCTATCGACTACTTCGGGCCTGGCTGCCAGGAGGTGGGTCCAAGCACCCTCCCCCCAACAGTGCATGGATCATGCGGGCAATGTAGTTGTTGCCTCCATGTCATGGCCAGCTTGTACATATATCCGCAAGGCATGCAAAGGCCGCGGGCTCCTTATGAAAGTCACACTCATCTATGTTATCATAATGCCAACCTCGATGCCACGCATGTGCAAGTAGCCCACTACTGTGGCTTGGCACACGCTTGGCAAGGTTGCACATGGCGTGCAGCTTCACCCGTGGACCCTCAGCAACCTGCTGTCCTGATCATACACTTTACGTACATATGCACCTACGGGCCTGTTGTACCTTATCCACACTCTCAACTGCCCACCTCCTCATCCATCAGCCCCTTCCAGTGTCCTACCAGTCTTCATAAACAAGCCAGTTGAGGCCGACATTACATAGTCACGCCGCCCCAGAGGCACAGTCACGCTCCCTCCGCCCTCGGCCGCGATCGCTTATGTACGCCATGGCGCCGAGGTACTGCGTGTGCAATTCGATGGTGGGGCTGCCGCGAAGACGTTGTGAGTGAGAGGCCAAGTGAGACCTATAACTCGGACCACAAGCTGCTCATACTGGGCGTCAACGCGTGTAGGCATTCTTAAGACTCTCAAGCATCAGTAACTCCTGTCGTCGATGAGTGGTCCTCGGTCCACGCTTCCCTGCTTGCTGCGGTTGTTGTCTATTGGGCTGCTGGCGCTGGGCCTTGCTTCTGGCCAAGCTCTCGGCCGAGGTAACTTTTGCGGACCCATCAGTTATGGCCCATCTCCGGAGGCCCGCGGCAGATTCGCAACCTCTCACCATGCGTGCGGCGTTGCTCGTTTATCCGCAGCCTCGCCCAGTCCTCCAGGCGACGGGAACGCTCTGGGTGCAACGTTGGGCCCCCTGAATCCTCAATTGCCCCCTGTCGCTGCCGCGGCCCCTGCTTCTTTGCGTTCTGCACCTGCCGCCGTTCCAATCACTTCGACAACCCCAGCGCCATCGTCGGCCGGTCTTCCAGGATCAGTTCTAGGCGCAACACAGCCGTCTTCTGCTCCCAGTGTTGTCAACAGCATAGCCGTGAACCGAGGGGGGGCCCCTGTGACTGCCAACGCAGTGGGCACCCCCAGCAGCGGGCCTGTCGTGGCAGGGGCTGTCAGCACCCCAACTGGTGTGACCACCTTGACCCCTGCGGGCGTCACCCAGCTGCCTGCCGCCAGACTGGCACCCTCCACTGCTGCGATCGCCCCCGCACCTGTGTCAGCTCCTGCTGCTAAGCCCGTAGCCCCTCCCTCTTTGCGCGCAGCTCCAGCTGTTATCCCAATCTCGGTGTCGACCCCAGCTGCTGCTGCAGCTCCTACCCCAGCCTTGAGCGCTGCCCCAGCTCCTGCCACAGGCCTTGCCACGGTCCCTACCCCAGCCCTGCCCCCTGCTGCGATCAGCAAAGCTGCCCCTAATGCTGGCAACAGCATTGCTGTGAACCGAGGGGGTGTCCCAGTCACGGCAGATGCGGTGGGCACTCCTGGCAGTGGGCCTGTGGTGGCAGGGGCAGTCAGCACCCCAACTGGCGTGACCACCTTGACGCCTGCAGGCATCACCCAGCTGCCCAGTGAGTGGCCCTGTCCCAGCCTGTGCAAGCCTGAGATGCAGCATGCTGCTGGGGCTGCGCTGATGTGATCCTTGCCACTGTTGTGTGCACCAATGGCATAAAGGAAGCTAGTTGTACCATGCTTAACATGCAAGTCATGGTAGCTCAGCCTCCTCCTTCTTGTGGGTGCACAGCACGCAAGACTGATGTGGCATGAGACACAAGGTTCAGTTTGTGGTTGCTTCAACTCCTGCCCGCTGTTGCTGGTGCTGCCAGGCTTTGGGCGGCGGCTGCAGCAGCTGAAGGGAGCGGCAGAGACAGCGGTCGGAGGGAGCAGGTAGGGGTATGTGGGCGGTAGCTAGGGTCTTGCAGGCAAAGTCAGGCAGGTAGGCGGGTGGCAAATGTGTGGTCAGTCAAGTGCAGTGGGCAGGCCGTGTCCAGTTCTGTGTGTATGCTACAGGCTAGGTGTGGCAGGGAAGATGTCCTGTAGGGACAGTTGAGGTCCATGGATGGGGTGACCAGGTGCATGCTGACTGTGCGCCTGCATTTTTCCATTGCCAAGCAATAGTCTTGGGTGGCTGCTGATGTGACAGGCAGCTGCTGCGGAGTGGCGCCATGTGGGGCGGCAGGGAGGAGTGGGCGGGTGAGGGGCAGCCCCCGCCCTCCCGCCTGGCTATGGCGCAACTGCACCAGGCTCTTGCTCATGAGGCAACTGCGTTGGTGGCCAGCCAGGGGGTGCATGCCCGCAGCCTGACCCAGCTGCTGCCGGTGAGTGTGGGGATGGGAAGCACTGGGGCTGCTAGGTGGCTGCTGGCTGAGGTGGGCAGTGAGTTGGTGACAGGACCCTGGCGGTAGGTTTGTGTGGAGCAGGGGGACGGCTGGCGCCTGATGAAGTAGCCCTGCCCTTCTAAAGTAGTGCGTTGTCAGTGCCTGGGGCAAGACCTAGCCCGTACGTGTGGCCTGTCACGATGCTGTGTGTCCATGCCGTACCATGGTGGTAATGGCATAGTGGTGGTAATGGCATAGTGTCGACACGGTTGGTATTGGCTGGCCTGCTGTGCCGCAGATTCCAGGCAGCTTCAACCCGGGCGTGGCAGGGGCTGCTGCTGGAGCTAGCGCAGCCACTGGGGCGGGTGTGGGTGCTGCCAATGCCAACGCCTTTGCCAGCGTGACCACCGGTGCGCGCACCCTGCAGATTGGCGGTCGCACTTGTACCTGGTCAGTGGGGGATGGAGCAGGGCACAAGGCAGGGTGGTGGGCAGGGGGTGTGGGGCAGGGGTGTGGGGCAGGGGTGTGGGGCAGGGGGGGTGGACAGTGGAAGTGGGCAGGGGGTTGCGCAGCAGCCGGGGAAGGGGGAAGCAGGGGCGGGTGGGAGGGGGTTGGAAGTTCTAAATTCCCCAGCTCACTGCCCGGTGCTGCTGCTGCACACTGGACCTCATTCTGGTTTGCCACCGACGCTGCTGCCTCTGCCCTGCCGTGCCCTCCACTTGTTGCAGCGCGTACGTGAGCCAGTTCTTCTGCCAGCCTACTCAACAGGCCACTGGAGGGCCTGAGGGCATGTTCTGCTGCTGTGGCTGACAGCAGGCGGAGCAGAGGGGCGGGGCAGCTGCCAGCAGGCTTTGCACAGCGTTGCACGGCCTGGAAGGCAGCAAAGAGTTGCCTGGCCTGGTGGATGGAGGGGCCGGTGCAGCAGCGCCTGACCGGCAGCATCAACAGTCTCTGACCCTGAGCAGCTAGCAGGTGTCCTCTGTTGGAGCTGGATGGAGCAGATTCCGTAGTCAGAGCAGATCTCCACCATCGCTTTCGTTTGGGTTCAGCAGCCCTCCTTGCTCAACCTGAGTGTTGCGCATGTTCTCACCGCTGCTGTCGGGGGTGTGAGGCAGAGTGTGGGCCTCTGTTTGTCCCCACCCATCCACCCATCCACTCAGCCACCCGCACCATGCGTCTCCATGCAGCCAACCGTGTGCGCCATGGAGGTTAAGTGTCATCTGCGAAGATAAGGGTCAGGTGATAAGAGGGCCTGGGAGCTAGGAGCAGTGAACAGAGGACAGCTGCGCAAGGCGTCATTGCTTTGCGTTAGGCACGAGTGTCGCTGGTCATGCTGCTTGGTTGCAGTGTGAAGGTCAGGCATGGCCAAGCGGACCGCGAGTGAGAAGGTGCGCACCAGCCGCCGTCACTGATGGCGTCAGAGTACAGCCCACAGTGCAGCACACCCGTCAAGCTGCTTGCTAGGCTTGTTTACAAGGTTGGCGGACAGTTGTAGCGGAGGTTGTAACAGTTTGAATGTGCATGCCTTCGTTTGATGCCGCCAATGAAGTGGGCGCAGGGATTGTTTTGCTTCTGGAACATGGAATGTGCGCGAGTATAACTTGGCATGCTCCAGAGCAGCCGGTTAGGCAGGCAGAGGCATATGCATGTGCACAAACTGTGTATAGCGGCGGACAAGAGCTAGTTTTAGTAGAGAAAGGAGTGAACCACCTGTATTGCCAAGGTTGAGTGTTGCAGCAAGATCCCTAGGGTAGGAGTTTTGTCTCGAAGGGGTGGTTAAAGGTTCATGAGGCAATGTGCCATGCCTTGGAACCCACATGCTTGCTGTTAGCTTGGATGTAGTCTGTGGCATGTACTAGTCCAAGTTGGTTGTAGCGTTCCGATTCTGCACTAAGCGGATCGGCGCTAGTGTCACTGCTGAAGTGTGATACAGGCAGGTTAAGTGGTGGGCTGTACTGCTGCCCACCATTCGGGTTCGATCCCCGGAGGCCGTTCTATGTCTTAGCCTGGTTGCGCTGCAGCAGTCTGACACCTGTAACTGCGGTTAGCGTTGCATGGCGTTCACATACTGAAAAGATTTAAGGCGCGTTCTTTCTGAACGCTACATTGGTTTCCGTATTCCGATACCTCAGTGACTGGCCGCACCATGACTGACACTACGCCTAATGGCGAAACACCAGGCGCTGGTATGTCCAGCGGTCCTGCGGGTTCCCAGGCCATATTGGCCCAGGCCCTATCTGATCCCGAGTTTGCCAGGTCCCTGAGGGCGGCTTTGTTCCCCGACGGTGGTCCTGCTGCAACTCCGTCGCGGAATGGGCAGGGCGATGGCCCAGTCCCTCCAGGCGATGAAGAAGACGAAGAGGAGGAGCAGGATGAGGAAGAAGAGGCTGACGACGTCTCTGAGGGCGAGATTGACCTGTCTTCCGCAGACCAGCTGGCCCAGTCGCTGCTGGACACGCAGGACCAGCTGAAGGAAGCCAAATCCAAGCTGGCCAAGATGGAATCTCGCCAAAAGCTAACAGATCGCACGCTGGCTGCGCTGGCTGAAAAGGTGGGTCTATTTCCTGGGTCCCCTCCCTCCATCCAGGACAGGCTGTTTAGTATGCGCACTCCGTCCCCGAGTAGGTCAGGTACACGCCCTGCGTGTATTCCTGGTACCTTTAACTCGATCGGTGGGAGAGGCGGCGCTTTGCACCACCTCTTTCCCCAGGTCAATAGTCAGGCTCCAGCTGCTAAGTCTGTGCCTGGCCCTGATAAGTGGACAGACAATTGCACCAAGTCTCGTCGCAGGGCCTCTGCCTTCTGTGACGACTTAGAAGCACATTGCCAGCGCTTCAACCTGGACATTGCCTCTGTCTTTCCTGCATTCCTGTCCGGGGCTGCGCGTGATGCTTGGTTGCCATCCATCCGTGCTGCTCATTTCGCACAGACCCGCACTGCACCTACCTGGCCTTATCTGCGACTGTCCTTTCTTGAGTATACAGGAGACGACTTGCGTGACGATCAGACTGATGCCCAGAAACAGCTTCTTGAAGGCAGCATTCGCATGTCGTCCCAGCTCCTTCTCAATGAATATGTCACTGCTTTCAGGAACAATCTGCTGACTGCTGGTGTCCAGTGCATGGATGAGAGTTTGCTTGTCTCCCTGTTTATCAAGGGACTGACATCTGAGCTGAAAAAGGCAGTCCTAAGGGATTCTGCTCCTTTTCCTGCCTTCACTCTGGCTCAGGCTATCGATTCTGCCAGGCAGGCTCAGCGTGCTGCTGAGATCCTTGCTGAAGCAGTCGGCACAAAGCGCCATGTGGCTGCTGTGCAGGCTAAGCAGCTGGCTGAAGGTCTGGAGCGTGCAAACAACCCTCGTCCCCCTAAGAGCACCCAGAGCGACCCACCTGCCAAAGTCCCAGCCCGTTCCAGGGGCTTCAGGGCTGGCATGGCTGCTGGTCCTGCTGCTGGCTACCGTGTCATTCTGAAGCAGAAGGCTGAAGAGGCTGCTGAGCAGTCCAGCATGAAGCCAGGCCAGTACTGTCATCATTGCTATGATCCCCGGCACCTTAAGCCTCTGTGTCCCTATAAGGACATGCCAGCTCTGGAAGCCAGGAAGCTATCTGGCTACCCTCGTCCTCCTGCTGATGCAAAGGCTGCAGGGAAGCGTCCTTCTGAGCAGCATGACTCTGAGCCCAAGAAGGGCAGGCTTGCATCTGCCAATGGGAAGTGAGGTGTTGCCCAGCCAGGACAGTGTCACTCCTGTGCTGTGGTACATGCTGATGAACCTGTCTTATGCACCTGTGCCACTGAAATGACTGGGACTGAGACCCAGCTGATGGTTGTTGATGGTGTTGCTGTGCATGCTATGAGCCAGCCTTTCCCTGATCCAACTGTTGATGGCCATGCGTTCTCTGAGCAGACTGCTGTGACAGCAGCTCAGAACTGTGGGTCCTGTTTCAGTGCTGCTGACCCCTGTGTGGGTCATATTCTCTCGTGTAAGACTGCCATGTGTTGTCCCCGTGCACCGTCTCAAGTCATCTTGGGGGTCTCTGGTCAAGACGACAAGGTGAGGTTCCAGTTTGCTGGCACCATTGATTCTCATGCCTGTCACATGTTAGCTGATAGTGGTGCTGATGCATCCCTGATCAGTGCTAGCTTTGTTCAGCTGCATAACATCCCAGTATTTACTTATCCCATGTCACTCAGGTTTGATGTTGCCAACAACCAGCCTGTGATATGTGAGCATTATGTCAAAGTGCAGCTGCGCATCAACAGCTTCTGCTGCATGTGCCTGTTGACTGTCATGCCTGATCTGGTTCATGCTTATGACGTGCTCCTGGGTGCTGACTGGTTGACTGTGCAGGGAGCCTTGGTCGACTACGTCGACAAGACTCTTACCCTGCGCACTCCCCAAGGTAATAAAACCTTGCACCCACACACAGGTGACCAGAGTGCTGCTGGCCAGTGTGCTGCCACAAGGCCACCTGGATCCACCCACTCACTGCCCCGCCCACCTGCTGCTGTCCTTGCTGCTGTGTCCAAAGCCAATCCAAAGGCTCTTGTGACAGCAAAGCAAGCAGCCAGATGGCTGCGTAAGGGTGGCTCAGCCATGGTAGCTATGGTGTCTCTGGAAGACCTTGCCTTACCAGTAGACGCTGTGTCCCATGTACAGAGGCAGCACCTGCAGGAATTGCTTGATGAATACTCTGATGTATTCCAACCTATCACAGGACTCCCGCCAGAGCGTGCAGTAGGGCACTCCATCCCCTTGCAGCCTGATGGCAAGCCTCCAGCTAGGCCCAGCTATAGGATGTCCAAACCTGAGCAAGATGAACTGCGTAAACAGATCACTGACCTGCTAGCTAAGGGCCTGATAGAGCCCAGCTCATCACCCTATGCTGCACCTGTGCTGTTTGTCCAGAAAAAATCAGGTGAGCTGCGCATGTGTATTGACTACCGCCAGCTAAATAAAATTACAATTAGGGACCAGTATCCTTTGCCACGCATTGATGATCTGTTTGATCAGCTAGCAGGAAAAACTGTGTTCTCCTCCCTCGATCTGCAGGCTGGTTACCACCAGATCCGCATCCCGGCTGAGGACGTCCCTAAGACCGCGTTCAGGACTCCCATGGGGCACTACCAATTCAAGGTACTGTGTTTTGGCCTGACAAATGCTCCTGCCACGTTCCAACGTGTAATGAATGAAGCATTTGCTGAGGTGATCAATGACTGTGCACTCGTGTACCTTGATGACATCCTGGTGATGTCCAAGGACAGTGAGGAGCACCTAGTCCACCTCAGGCGTGTGTTTGACTTATTGCGTAAAAATAAATTTTATGCTAAGCTATCTAAATGTGAATTTATGCAGAGAACATTGAAGTTCCTGGGCCATATTATTAGTGCTCATGGAATCTCTGTTGACCCGTGTAAAGTTACTGCAATCTCTGAATGGCCAGTACCTACTAGCCTCAAAACTCTGCAGTCTTTCCTGGGCGCTGCTAACTATGTACGTAAATTTGTACATAATTTTAGCACTATTGCTGCACCCCTCACTAACCTGACTGGCCCCAAGAAGGAGTGTTTCCCTTGGAAGGCATGGCCTCAGGCTGAGCTGGATGCGTTCAATGCTTTGAAGCAGGCCATTTCTAATGTGCCTATGCTCAAGCTTCCTGATCACAGCAAGCCGTTTCAGGTGCACTGCGATGCGTCCCTTGAGGGCATCGGTGCAGTCCTGATGCAGGATGGCTACCCATTGGCGTATTACTCCAGGAAATTAATTCCTGCTGAGATTAATTACACCACGGGCGAACAGGAACTGCTGGCATTGGTATCTGCTTGCCAACAGTGGCGATGCTACCTGGAAGGGGTACCATTCACACTGTACACAGATCACAAGCCGCTCATCTCTCTGCCTACTCAAACTATACTCTCACGCAGGCAGACTAGATGGATGGAATTCCTGGCCCGCTTCTCATATACCATTGAATATCTACCTGGTATATCCAATCCTGCTGACCCGTTGTCACGCATTCCAGCAGCCCCATTGCAGACGTGTAAGGGCTCTGGTGCAGATGATGTGCGTAGTATTCTAGTGACGACTAGAAGCCAGCGTCGTTCTCAGGAGGGGGAGGAAACTTGTGCTGAGGCGCAGAAAAACAGTGCTGGTGATGCCGCTGCGCCACCCACACAACCACCACCAAGCCATGGTGCTGGTGCTGCCGCCAGGCCACCCACTAAGCGTGTCACTTGGGCTGCTGATATACCAGCAGATGGAGAACCCAGTGCACCCAAACCACCAGGTCCTCTGTCAAACCTGCATGAGTGGTTGGTCAGAGCTTATGCTGCTGATTCCAACTTCACCAAGCGAAGGAAGACAAAGAACTTTTACCTGGATGAACATGGCTTATGGAGACATCAAAAGAGACGTACAGTCATTGTGCCCCGTGACAAACAGCTACGAGAGCATATCCTGCATGAGATGCACGATGCTAAGTATGCTGGCCACGTTGGGATCACTAAGACGTTGGAGCGTGTCATGCGTGTGTTCTGGTGGAAACACTTACGCACTGATGTGCGTCACTATGTAACAACATGTGATGCATGCCAGAGAAACAAGTCGGTTACAGCTAAGCCATGGGGGTTCCTTCATCCTCTGTCTATACCTGGATACCGCTGGGAAGTCATGCACATGGACTTCATAACCAAACTACCGTCCGGATCACATGGATATGATTCCATCTGTGTATTCGTTGACAGGCTCTCCAAGATGGTGCACCTAGTGCCATGCAAGGAAAGCATGGATGCTCCTGAGTTTGCACAACTCTTCATTGATTCGGTATTTGTCCATCATGGGCTACCATCTGAAGTTGTGAGTGATCGGGGCTCCCTATTCGTTAGTAAGTTCTGGCAAGCTGTATGCAAGCTAATGGGCATGGAACATTCTCTCACCTCCAGCTATCACCCCCAGTCAAATGGGCAGGTTGAGCGGTACAACAAAGTGTTGGAGGAGATGCTCCGGCATTATATCTCTCCCACTCAACGAGACTGGCCTAAACACCTCTCGTTTGCCGAGTTTGCAATTAATAACTCATGGCAAGAAAGTATTAAGTCTACACCTTTCCTGATTAACTATGGACAGTCCCCAGTGACACCGGTGACCCATGAGTTACCTCGGTTGCCACCTCCCATGGCCCAGTTCTTCTCTGATGGCTGGGAAAAGGGCGTTCAAGAAGCCAGGAGATGTATGAAACTGGCACAAAGTCGGCAGTCAAATGATGCTAATCCACACAGGAAATCCGCGGACAGTATGTTCCAAGTGGGTGACCGTGTGCTGCTTAGTACCATGAACCTGCGTAACATGGTGGGCAAAGCCAGAAAGCTGCTGCCACGGTATGTGGGGCCTTTCAGGATTGAGGCTCATGTGGGTAGAGACGCTGTAAAGCTGACCCTGCCATCAGCCATGTCCAGGATCCATCCTGTCTTCCATGTGTCATTACTAAGACCCTATGAGGGCAACTTTGGTCGTCTACCCCCCACTGAGCTGGGCTGGTTGGATGATTCCCCACAGTATGAAGTAGAGCGCATTGTGAGTCACCGGCATGTGCGTGCAGGTAAAGCAAAGGAGTACCTCGTCAAGTGGAAGGGTTATGATGACTCTGACAACACCTGGGAGCCAGCCAGCAATCTAGCAAATGCCCCTGACTGCGTGAACTTGTATAAGGCTCAGAATGGCTTGCTGTGATTTAAATGTGGGACATGGGCTCCATGTGGTCGTGCTGGTTGCTTTGCTGCATGCTATGTGCCTTGGTGTGCTATGGGTCCAGTTGCTCATGTGAGCCTGGCTTGTTTCGTACCCAGCTTCCACTGGCTCTGTGAGCCTGGGCTGAAGGGTCCATGGTGACCGTAAACTCCTGAGAGCGACCTGCGTCCGGATGGGCAGGAGTTCCAAACTAGCGGTCATGTACTGCGAGTCCATGCCATGATGGCCTATGGGCGGAACGGCCATCCCATAGGAGGGGGAGGAATGTAGCGTTCCGATTCTGCACTAAGCGGATCGGCGCTAGTGTCACTGCTGAAGTGTGATACAGGCAGGTTAAGTGGTGGGCTGTACTGCTGCCCACCATTCGGGTTCGATCCCCGGAGGCCGTTCTATGTCTTAGCCTGGTTGCGCTGCAGCAGTCTGACACCTGTAACTGCGGTTAGCGTTGCATGGCGTTCACATACTGAAAAGATTTAAGGCGCGTTCTTTCTGAACGCTACATTGGTCCTAAAGCAAAGCATTGACTATGCTTAGCTGGCATAGTTAGTAAAATAATGGACTGGCATTGAGCAGATAATCTTAGGGTCATTGCTACTCATACATGGGCTAGGCATGCTGCTGCACTAGGTGCGGCGTATACCACCATGGTCAACTACCATAGCAAATGTGGCCTGTCCGCCAGTTGTTGAGCAGCTCCGCTCACTCGCTCGCTGACCCACCATCGGTCGGCTGTCGTACCATGCCTGGTGCACCTGCCCCACCCCCGGTCGTCCCTCTTCACAAGCATACCTTTCTCGGCCTTTTGGCTAAGATCAAGTGTAGTTTCTGTTCTAGTTAGTTTGATAGCTAACTCTTGGTCCATTGGACCAATGCTATCTAACTTATTTTTCTGAGGGTGCACCCAATGCAGGGCTTGCTCTGCGGGTGCACAGCTTGACCTCGGCGTTGCACTCCTGCCGAGATTGAGCACCTCACTGAACAAAGGAAGTGATGGGTAATGCCCGATTAGTTGTGCATTAGCTATGTGTTGGGATATGGCATTATCTAAAGAATAATCGTGGAAAGCAACATTGCCGTAATCCTTCAAGGCATGTCGGCTTTAATATGGTCAAAACGGGCGGTCTTGCGACTAGTTTAGTGTGTTACGTCATGTACGTTATGTATTACGTGTAATAAATTTACATTCATTGGTGTAGATCGCTACGGTAGTGATATACATGTTGGATCATCAACTGCTGTTACCATATTGGCTCACCAACTGCTGTAGCATGGGATTTATCTGAGCATTGTGTGTAGGGTGCGGTTCCTCCGCTTAATATTAACTTAATAGCTTAATTAAATTAAGGCCGGTCGTATTAAGCCCCTTAAGTGTATTAAGTGGCTTCTTTTTGACCCACACTGCTATGAGTGCAGCTGTGCGACCCCAGCGCACGGGTCGCAACTGTAATCGCCTCACTTGGCACTTTCAACCGGCAGGCACGCGGGCAGGCAGCAACATATGCCAACAAGCCGTAGTGGCTCCGGAACAGCTGTATTGCAACATTAAATTGGCTATGACTGGGTCGCTGGGGCCCGGCCCCGCAGTGGACCGCGACCAAGTTGCACAAAGACGCGCTTTGGTTGGTGTTGCATCTGCGTACCCAGCAAAGGCCAATGGTGTGGTTCTTAAGCACAAACAATGCGAGTTGAGCAAAGTTGCTCTCTAGTAGTGCACAAACGGTAATACCGCGAGCAAACACTAAACGAATGTGTGCTTAAGCGTATAGTGAGGAATAGCTATCGCGTACCCAGTAAAGGGGTCGATGCACTTTTTAGGCAGGACCACGCCGCGGGCCCGCAGTGGGGTTACATCAAGCAAGGGGTAGAGCCACGAAGGGTAGAGCGAGAGGGCTAGAAAAAGAGAGTTACCAGCGCTTAATATTAAGTGGTTAAGTGGTTAAGTAAGCGACCTAATACTTAATATGACGCTTAGGTGCCGTTTCCAATGCGGGGGAATGGGGGAAAGGGGAAAGGGGAAATGCACTTTTCCCTTCCCGTTTCCAATGCGGGGGAATGGGGAAAAACTGGAGGTTTAGTCCGTTGGTGTCGCAGGCCGCCGTGAGCTGGAGAGGCTGCCAAGCCCCATCCGTCTCCACGCACACGAAACCCGCATTTGCGAAATGTACGCGTTTAATGATCGCCGTCGGCGCGAGGCGGAGGCTGAGCTGATGATCATGATAGCTGTGGCGCAGTTGGAGGAGGAGGAGGCGGAGGAGGAGGCCAGGTCAGTCAGCCACCACCATCACCACGACCACTAACTCGACCACTAACACGACCGCTTCCCCAGCATTGGAAACGGCCTTCATCGTACCACCACCTTCTAGACCCTCCTACTTAGCATAGATGTAGGGCAACCCTAAGTCTGTCTGTGTGTGCTCAGTTCTTTGTTGACTGGCTGCACACCACAGGTCAGTATTCAACTACGTACTTGGCAGCATAGCGGACCACCCCTTGCTAGCACGGAACTGCAAACGGACAGACTTCCTTACTCAAGAAGAGCAGCTGGCAATTGCCCTGAGCTACCTGGCAAAAGGAAGCAACCTCTCACATGTGGGCAGCACTTGGGGGTGCAGCAAAACAATGGTGAGCCGGTGCATTGCCAATGTCACCATGGCTATGTGGGACCGTTTGTCACATCACATCAGCCTGCCACGCACAGAAGCGGATTGGCAGGCCACTGTCCTTGAGTTTGAGCACATCAGCGGCTTGCCACAGATTGTGGGTGCCCTAGACGGCTCTCATATTCGCATTGATCAGCCGGACAATGTGGGGCATGCGTATTACAATCACAAAGGCTTTCAGTCCTTTGTGGCACAAGGCCTTGTCAATGCAGGGCACCCTGGACGTACACATGATGCACTTGTGTTCCCACACTCTCCGCTTGCTCGCCAACTGTCAGATGATGGCAGTCATCTAGCCCTGAAGAACAAGTTCCAGTGTTGCCGGCTAGGCATTAGGACTGATGTGAAGGTTGCTGTCATGGTGTTCATGTGTTGCTGCATATTGCACAACATCTGCATAGATCATGGCGAAGCAGTGCCAGAAGGGGTCGATCCCGACGCCATCCAAGATTACGAAGCTCGTCTAGCTGAAGATGGTGCGGGTGTAGATCCATTCCCAGAGGAGGAGCAGGCACTTGGCGGACGAGCTAGGCCAGCTGATCTTGTCCAAGGGGAGCGCATTAGGGAGGCTCTTGTGATGCTGGCTGAACAACGTTAACTGCATGCATGAGTTGAGACTGATCTTCCTAGTGTAAATACCTGGTGTGCGTTGATACCTGGTGTGCAGTGTATTGTAAAACATGTTGTTGATGTTACATCAGGCAGTCTGGGCAACTGTGTCAATAGCCATGTGTCAATAGCCATGTCATTATTGCCAAAACAAGTTCCTTGCCCACTAATCCACGGTCATGGCAACCCTTTCACATTAGATCTCCTGCAACATGCTCACAAACGACACAGGTGGTTGTGCACGGGCCGGCTGCTGAGCATTGGGCGCCTGGTTAGCAGCCTGCTGGCGGCCAGAGGGCTGGAACTGAGCAGCCTGCTGGTGGCCAGAGGGCTGGAACTGAGCAGCCTGCTGGTGGCCAAAGGGCTGGAACTGAGCAGCCTGCTGGTGGCCAAAGGGCTGGAACTGAGCAGCCTGCTGGTGGCCAGAGGGCTGGAACTGAGCAGCCTGCTGGCGGCCAGAGGGCTGGAACTGAGCAGCCTGCTGGTGGCCAGAGGGCTGGAACTGAGCAGCCTGCTGGTGACTTGTACTTCTCCTGGCACTGTTTTTGGCTCAGGTCAAAAGAAGGGTCGAGAGCTACGCATTCCTGTTGAACCAGCTCCCAAAAGGTTTTGAAGTTGTCCTTCCTCTTGAGCAGCTCCGACGCAGTCCTGTGGGCTGCTACAATATTCATCAAGTGCTGGTCACGCTCCAGAGCTCGTGAGCCTGGCTGCGAGCCATCTGATTGCGAGCCATCTGACTGCCTGCCATCTGGCTGCGTCCCATCTGGCTGCGTGCCATCGAACTGCCAGCCATCCAGTTGCGAGCCATCTGGCTGCGTGCCATTGGGTTGCCAACCATTGAGCTGCGTGCCCACGAAATTCCCCAACATGTTTCCCCTGAGCGCTTTTTTCCCGCGGGGTTCGGGGGGGGGAGCAAAAAGCGAGAAGGGAATGGCAGTTAGGGGACAACTACCGCCATTCCCCTGGGGAAGTTTCCCCACGGCGCAAACGGACAGGCAGGGGAACGGCAGTTGGACGGCGGTTACAGCGAGGAAAAAACATTCCCCCGCTGCGCTTTTCCCCCATTCCCCTGTTCCCCTCCGAAAAATTCCCCAGCATTGGAAACGGCACCTCAATTAAACTTAATTAAGAAACCGCTCCCTAATTGTGTGAGCATGAGATTGAGGATTTCACCACATCAACGTATCACGAACAAGGCGTATCATTACGGTTTGTAGTCCGTGATATCCATTCCATCGATGCGTGAGATGAGATGTCCTCTTGATTGTTATCGACGTCACAGGTTCGATAGGTTCGATAGGTGTTCCATCTTATAGGATGAGTAGAAGCTGAGCAGGGATGGCAGGGTAACAGTAGATCAGCAATCACCAGCAGGCCTCGGTGAAGCAATTTCTCCGCCAATGCAATGCAAAGCTGAGCGCGGTAGATGTTGCGCTTCGACTCTCAATTGTGCTGTGCTGTAGCCATGGTGACATGCATGGATAAGTAGCGTTCGGCAGGCATGGTGCTGAAGGAGCCAAACGGCGTGGTTGATGGCGTGCTGAACAGAGCTTGTAATTGAGTCGAACGTGTGTGGTTCCTCTCGCAAATAGACAGACGTTTCGAATTTGTTTTGTTGACAGACATCTTCAGATTCGAATAATACCTTGGACAGACGGGCATGTCCACGGGACACCCGGCGTGTCAGGTCGCCGACGTCGGACCGAGATGCCGCACGCCGAGGTCGCCTGGGACACCGGCCAGTCGGACGTTCAGTCGGACATGTGCCCAGCATGCGGCATAGCACTGGATCATTTGGAGCAACGCGAGCAACACGTTGAGCGATGTATTGAAGCGTTGATGGGAAACACGCAGTTGTCAGAAGGGGAAGAGGATGCCGTTGACGAGAAATGCAACAGCTGCGAAGAAGATGACAGCGACCCCTATGCTCACATCTGCACCCAAGCACCACGCCCTAGTCAAGCTGCAATGCAAGCTGAGCATGACGACGGGCACATGCTGGAGGAGGAGCCTGCAGTTGAAATTGAGCACAGGGAGACAGTCAAGGTGACGACTGCCGTAGTACAAACAGCAAATACCGCAGGAGTGCGCTCAGCCAGTGGGCTTTGGGATGGCCCTACCAATACTAGTCCAGGTGGCGCAGCGCCCAAACGATGAGCTGGCACAGCTTATCGCATGTCCTGCTCAAATACATCTGCAGGAACAGCCATCAACCTCAACAGTTGAGACACATGCAGCTGTGTCAGGCTGCATAGCTCAAGTCCCCAGCCCCCAGCATGATCCCAGAGACTCCCACCCAGAGCTTGGGGAGCAGAAGGTCCCCCACCTGGCAGAGGGCTCCCTTGCACAGGGGCTGTTTGAGTTACTGACAGGCCGGCTGCGCTGCTGCCCTGTGACCTGCGGGGAATGGTGAGGTGGGACAGGAGCGTGGGTGCAAGTGGTCATCACCATGCCACCACGCATCACCATTCAGCATCAGGCTGTGTCTCATCACCATGTAGGTAACAGGCTCATAAGTTCCAACAACAGCACCTGACTGACCCTTGGCAGTCATTTAGCCCAGCAGCCAATGGACTGGCTCACAGCAAAGCGATGCTGCTGCTCCTCCCATCCTGCTGGCCATGCATCTGACTTCACCTAGGTGGGGCTGGCAGGGAGGGGAGGGTGAGGCATCTGGGTCAAGGGCCAGCAGTTGCAGCGTAGTTTACTGTGTCTTGACCTGACGCACTCTGGTCTGATCTGACCTAAGATAGCGTGGCCTGACCTGGCTTGTTGCAGGTTGTCAGGCCTGGGACTGGCTCACCTGCTACCCCTCTTCATGCGCGAAGGGATGGACGAGCTGACCCTGCCCTGGCTTACTGAGCAGGACCTGGTGGTGAGAGGGTCCTGCTGGTGCTGGTACTGCCCATCAAGCCTAGTCTGTGATCTATGCACAGTCCAACAAAACTCATTCGACAAGGAACAGCATGTCTGACTGTGGGTAATCAAGTTGTAGCATCCTCGGTCGCACCCTTGATGACTACAGACCCCACACCGGTGGCACGTTCCATCTGAGCCAACTGGGGACCACTGGGCACCTCATCAAAACTAACAGCTTAATGCTGTGTAAAGCTAACAGCCTGTGCAAACTACCAGGCCCTATGCATTGTTGCGGGCCCGGCCATCAATGCCCCGCCGGTACTCTGCAGCCCGGTGCAGCCGCTGCCTGACCGTGGGCAGCCCGTCATTGACCAGCTTGTAGCGCTGCTGGCACTCCTTGCCAGTGGGGGCAAGAGCCTCCAGGTCCTTCCATGACACAACTCTATGGGGCGCTGCATGCTCTCCCCAATGCGCTGCATGTTCAGGCACCCGTTGGTGTCTCGGTCCAGCCACCTGCCCCATAGGGGGGCCTGGGGTCGTGGGGCTGGGCCAGGTGCTGCAGGGAGGGTCTGGGCCTGGGCTGGGGGAGGTGATGGGGCCTGGGCGGGGGGTGCCTGGGCTGGGGGATGGGGGGCCTGGGCAGGGGCAGGGGGTCCTGGAGAAGGGGGGCCTGGGCTGGGGGGGGTGGGGCCTAGGCAGGGGGAGGGTTGGGCGGCACCTGATGGCACCATGACAGGCCCCGCACATACTTAGCATGCCGCAGGCTCCAGGCTGGGCGCACCAGCCGCGGGTTGACCTGGCCTGCTGGGGGTACCCACTCAGGTGGCAGGTGCAGCTCACAAGGCTGGCGGGCATGCACTGACGAGCTGACACGGCTGGTGCGGGACTCATCCACGATCACCAGCCTGTCAGGCCTGGGATCTGTGTTGGGCCTGCTGGGCTGCTGCACCACCCTGCGAAACCCCTCCCACACCGCCCCCGCCTTCCACCCACCCTGGCTGAAGTTGCTCGCTCCCAGGAACACAGCCACTCCCCTCTTCTGGTGGCAGTGGTGGCGTGACCCACTTCATCCCATTCACCACCTGCAGGGTCAGGGTTCAAGGGCAGGTCAGGGCAGGTCATACCTTCTTGCAGAAATGCTCAATGATGCGATCCTGGGCATGGTGCAGCGCCAACCGCTGCTTGCGCCAGCGGGGCTTGAGATACTCCTCCCACTGTGCGTCCCGGATGGCCTTGAGGGCCAGGATGTGGGCCTGGAGGCCTCCCAGGGTGGTGCCAGCTGGGGTGGCAGCTGCCAGTTGCAGCAGCTGTGGCTGGATGGCAGTTGACCAGCGGGCTGTGTCCTGCTTGGCTTTGGTGAGCCCGCTGTCATGCTGCAGCTGCCCCTTGCTCAACTCCCACTGCCACTTCCTCAGCACCAGACCTGTGACTGGGTGCCGCTGTGCATGCCCTGCCTTGATGGCCTGAGCGACACCTGGGTCCACCCCAACAGCAATGTGGGTGGCTGGGGTGTAGTCGCTGGTGGCTGTCAGCTGACGCCCTATGGAGGGCAGCTCCACTGGCTCATGGACTGCCTGGCTGCGCCCAAAGTGAACACTGCTACTGACACCATCCGTCTCTACCCTGCGCGCAAAGTCCCAACCGCTGTTCTGCAGCTGGCTGTACTGGATGAACTTCTGCCAATGGGGCAGGCTTTCAGCGGCAAACTGGCAAACTGCAATCGTGTCAGGTCGGTCATGCCGAGGTCGGTCAGCAGCCCATGCAGTACCCTGTCATCAATGACAAAGTGGCGGGCCCGCACCCCCACCATGGGGAGCATGGTGAAGGGGCGCGGGCACGTGCCATGGGGTGTCGCCAGCCCTCTAGGCTGCGGTTAACGAACAGCGCATAACGCACCCTCTTCTCCAGGGGCAGCCTGCCTGCCCCCCCCTTCCCTATGGACTCCACTCCTTCCCGCCACTGGGCCGGCAGCCCCAGCAGCCTACGATGCTTTGCCACCTCTGCCACCCACCTTGGCTGCCGCAGCACGCTGTTGGGTGGCAAGCGCCACTTGTCCTCCCTGTCAGGCAGGCTGTAGTCTAGGCGCCCTAGTACCAACTGGGGAAAGTGCTTCCTCATTGCCCGGCTGCACCCCCCCTCCACCACCCCAACCGCCTTGCACCACCAACTGATGAAGCGCCCCGGGTGCCGGTAGTACTCCTGGATGTTGGTGATGATCTTCGTTGCGTTTGCGATGAGGGAGTTGAGGTCCCCTAGCAGGTGCACCTCGTTTAGCTCCTTGAGCATGGCCACAAGCCAGGCGCTGCTGGGCTGCTCAAACATTGCCACCTCACCGGGCAGCAGCCTGATGCCACGGTGGTGGGGGCCACGCATCAGGTGTTTCAGCACACTAGCTTTGGTGAGCAGCTCCATGGCATCCCTGATCTGTGCCAACAGCTGTGGGTCCCAGATGTTCAGCTGCACTGGGGGAGGCAGCTGGGCTGGGGCGGCTGCATCGCGGGGTGAGTTGCGTGTGGCAAGGCGGGGGTGGGCATAGGGAGGGCAGGCTGGGTCAGGTGGGGGATGGGGGCCTGGGGCTGGACCTGCTGCTGGGAACCCTGGAGGTGGCTTGCCTAGGAAGGACTGCAGCAGCACAAACAGGCACAGGACTGCTGCCAGGACGCACTGCTTGCTGCCCATGGTCATGCGCTTGTTGACCTCTGCCACAACAACGTCAACTTGAGCTGGGCTGCGATCAGGCCGCGCTGTCTCCTGACCCATGCACAGACCAGCCCCTTTCCATCCTCCCTATGGCTGTTGTGCACACCTCCCTCATCAGCCCAGAGTACAACTAATACCGACACAAAGACAGAACGACGGGGCTGTCGCTAGGGTTGGTGTCTTGTCTGTATGGAATTAGAACTGACATGGCTGACACGCACTGCTGTTAGCTGCAAGAGGAGCCACTAGCATGCATTACTGCGCGGCAGGGTGCTACAACTGCTGCTGCTGCGGGGCCTTGGGGTAAGCGGCCTCACAGACGCTTGTGGCCCAGCTTGTGGCCCAGCTACTTGCCCTTGGCAGCTCAAGCCAATCAGGCCATGAGGACGGCTCCAAGCTACAGCTGGGCTCTCCACACGTCCTCCCTGCTACTCAACTGCATGCTGCAGGCAACAGTCGTGCATGTCTCTTGCTTAATACTCTTACAATTGCTCTGCCCTTCCAGTCAAACAAAACTCCGCCCCATCAGGTTGTGAGGCTGGCTTCAAGTCTGGCTGCTTGTGCCGCTGCTGCTGCTGGTAGCACTCTTACTGCTGCTGCCCTCATCTCAGGGTATGGGTGTGGAGAGCGAGTCTGAGCGGCAGCAGCTGCAGGGGTCCCTAGCAATGCTGTGCGGCCCCCTGCCTGACCCAGAGCTGCGCAGCCACTGTCTGGCTGCAGCGCACAAGGTAGTGGAGCGGCAGAGGACGCTGGAGCAGCCATGCCAGCACCCCACAGCAACCAAGTATGACAAGCTTCCCCAGCCTCAACCCCAGCCTCAGCCTGAGGCCCAACATCCCCTGCAGCAGTGGCATCAGGTTGCCTTGAAGCCAGCCGCCGCTGCTGCCCTCATGCACCCTGTGTCCCATGCAAGCAACAGCCATAACTGGGCATCCACCGTATCTCTATGGCCAAGGACGAACAGCAGCTGCGACCCCGCTTTCACCCTTCCGCCCAACTCTGGCCAGGCCCTCGCTCCTGCCCGCACTGCCCCTGCTCTTACCTCACACGCCTTGGCTCCCAGCCCTGCTCCTTCCCACTCTGCCTGGGCTCCAGCCTGCCCTGCAGCCCCAGCAGCCCTTGGGGCTGTCAGGGGCCCCGCCAGTGGCCACCCGGCACTGTCCCACCCCAGCCACCTCGTCACTGCATGCCAGCCCTTCTCCTCCATGTTCAACTCAGCTCCCAAGAGGCTGTCTCTCATCACCACTTACCTGACGAGCGCAGCAGCTTCAGCTACTGAACTGCTGCAGCCAGCGCCTGGCATCGGCCCCCAGCCTGTCGAACCCTCAGCACTAGCACCTCAAGAACAGCCAGGCAGGCCATGCGTTGGCTCAGCAGCTCCTGCTGCTGCTGCTGGTCCCACCCTGCTGGCAGCCCAGCCCAGAGCACCAAGCACTGAAGAGGCAGGCAGAGTGGGGTGGGTAGGCCAGCCAAAGCAAGGGTCAGCAGCTGGGGTTTCTGGAGGTGTAGGCAATGGGGTGGGGAGTGGGTTGGGGTGCCCAGCAGCTGGCCGTCAGCTGTCCTGCCTGCCCCGATGGCACAGCCTGCCTGGCACACGCTTCCCTGTCGACTACTTCGGGCCTGGCTGCCAGAAGGTGAGTCCAAGCATCCGCCCCCTCCATGGCATGGACGATACATGCAGTGTGGTTGTTGCCTTCATGTCATGGCCAGCTTGCAGTTACTGCCGTGCAAGCCCTCAAGGTGAGGCGCAGGCATGCAAAGGCCATGGGCTTCTCATTAAAATCACACTCACATGTCTTGTATCAAATACCAACCTAGGTGTCACGCATGCTCAAGTAGCCCACTACTGTGGCTAGGCACACGCTTGGCAAGGTTGCACAAGGCGTGCAACTTCACGAATAGCCCCTCACCAACCTGCTGTCCTAATCATACACTTTACGTACATACTCCTGCACTTAAGGGCCTGCTTAACCTCATCCACACCCTCAACTGTCCACCTGCTCATGACTCAGCCCTACCCGTGTCCTACCAGCCTTGACGAACAATCAGTTGATGCCAACATCACAGTCACACCGCCCCAGAGACACAGTCACGATCCCTCCGCCCTCGGCCCCGTTCCTCGCGCCCGTCACTCGTGCCCCACGCGCTGCTGGTGAAGGTGGTTTTGATAGGGTTACATCTTATCCATTGTAACGCAACATGACTTGGCCATTCGCCAAGCATTTGCCAAGCAGGTCCAGCCCACAGATCTGGTGCCGGCTGAGGGTCAGTGGCTGGTGAGCCTAGTGAGGAGGCACAGGAGCAGGGGCAGGGGGTGACAAAGCCGGAACTGCTGGCTGCTGTGGGCACCACAGTGAAGGCCCGTGAGCGCAGGGATGAGACGCCACCCCTTGCTGGTGCCACCTCTAGCAAGAACTGGTTTTCTGCCTCCATGGCTTGGCATAGGCTCTCACTAGGCACAGCCTCACCCCGCACCACGACGCGTCAGGCTGCTCCTCAAAAGTGGGCAGCACTAGAGGAATGGTAGGACTCTGAGCTGATGCCCACGCTGAAGAGGTGTGCAAGAGGGCAGACGTGTTTGCATCGGCCTGACCAGGTGTTCAGTGCAGATCAGACAGGCTTCTAGCTGCAGAGCGGCCAGAAGGAGGTGTGGCAGAGCGTGTCCTAGGCATGTCTTGCAGGTAGCAGCTGCCAGTGCCAAGCAGAGCCATGGGGATGGGCATTGCAGGGGGAGATCACGGCTAGGATGCACACCACTGCACTCCTCTCCACCCCACGCACTCCAAATGAATGCACCCACGCTGCAATGTATCCACTAAGGAAGCGTGTCAGGCTACATCCTGGGTATGAAATGGAATAGTAAGATTTGCACCTCTCTCGTCAGCCGCATGTTTCCCCTACTATTATGAGCAGGGGCTGCGTTATCTGTAATCCGGTCTGTTTGCATGCAGCAAGCATCCGGCACCAATACCTGATTCACTACCCCAACGCGAAGGCCGGGCAATCTATGTTGGCATGAAACACATGCTCTGATGTGAGCAACAGCTTAAGCATTGTCTAGTGGACATACTACTGGGCTACAGGCTGCTGGGCTAGGGCCTTGGGTGCTCGGTCTCGCAGCTCCTTGAAGCCCAATGCTGGGTACTCCTTGCCCTGGGCAGGAAGCCTTCCTCGGATTGGCCACCTGCACAGCTCCAGTGGGCGCCACTTGCTCTCCCCTGCCCGCTGGAGGTTGAGGGCTGCGTTGCAGTCCCTGTCCACCCATTCGCCAAGGTCCCTGGGGGGGGGCTGGGCCAGCCAAGGGCACCACATGAGCCCCGCACTGGCGCCTCAAACCGCTGGCTTCAGGCTGACCGCAACAAGCGGTTCTGCACCTGACCCGGCTTGGGCTTCCAGTCCTCAGGCCTGGTGGGCTTGCTGCTGTCCAGCTCCTCCTCACAGGGCTGGGGGCTGTTCATGATTGAGCCGACCCTGCTGGTGCGGAACTCATCCACTGTCACCACCCTGCCTGGCACCCTGTCGGTTGGCTTGCCGCTGTTGGGCCTCTCCACCACCTTGCGGCAGGCCTGCAGCACAGCCTTGGCCCCCCACCCACCCCGGCTGCGGCTGCGGATGAAGTCCTGATGAGGCCCTCCAGGTAGCACCTCGACTTGGCCCGCTTCTCCAGTCTCTCCTTAAGCGCCTTCCCTTGTGGCGAGACGGGGCCTATCCAGCTCACTGTATCAGGCTGTCCCTTGCGCTTTGGCTTGGGGACCTTGGGATTGGGCTGTTTGGGCTCATCCGCGCCATTGCGCATCTTGCCCTTCATCGCGCATTGGCAACAGTTACATTGGCAACATCCGCTCTCACCCTTCAGCCCAACTCGGGCCAGGCCCTCGCTCCTGCCCGCACTGCCCCTGCTCTTACCTCACACGCCTTGGCTCCCAGCCCTGCTCCTGCAGGCTCAGTTACAGCATCGGCAAGTAGGGAGCCAATTGACTTTATGGGAATATGAGTTGCATCACTGGCATCAAAGCCAGTGTCGGGCTACGTCTCCCCCCATGGCAAAATGACCCAACTCAGGTGCTTGTCTGTGTATTCACACACACACGCCCTCCCCGTCTGCCCGCCCCCTGTTTCAGGTGCGTGGCCACAACAGGCACTGGGTCCTCACGCACTTCCACGCTGACCATTACCGCGGCCTTACCAAGTCCTTCAGCCTGGGCAAGGTGGTGTGCTCTGCCGTCACGGCACAGCTGGTGTCCACCAAGCTCAGGGTGAGGCGCAGGGCAACAGGGCAGACTGGGAGGGGCGGGTCCGTCTGCCCTGCCTCGCTTCATTACCTGCCCCAAGCTGCCGCCCTTGCCCCACGCTGCACCTGCCTCTTCCCCTGCAGCCGCACACACAAACACCTGCCAGCTGCCTGCCCCTTTGCCCACTGGCCCTGTTCCTGCCCCCCTGCCCCTACTTCAGTCCCGGGCCTCTCCCACCACAACCCTGGCCTGTCGCTGCGACCTGCAGGTGCCCATGTCCAACCTGCTGGTGCTGCCTATGAACCAGGCTGTAGAGGTGGCCGATGGTGTCAGCCTCACCCTGGTGGACGCCAACCACTGCCCAGGAGCAGCAATGGTCATAGCCACGGCACCCGGCATGAGGCCAGTGTTACACACCGGTGACTGCAGGTCAGGACAACAAAACTCATTCAACAAGGAACAACATGTCGGCCTGTGGGTAATCTCACTCAGCTACTACAAATAAGTTGTAGCATCCTCGGTCGCACCCTTGATGAAAACAAACCCCAAGTCGATGGCACGTTCCTGGGGGCTAATCCCCCCTGACCACTGGGCACATCATCAAAACTAACAGCTTGAATGCTTGTGAGGCTAACAGCCTGAGCAAACTACTAGGGCCTACGCATTGTTGCGGGCCCGACCATCAATGCCCCGCCGGTACTCTGCAGCCCGGTGCAGCCGCTGCTTGACCTTGGGCAGCCGGTCATTGACCAGCTTGTAGCGCTGCTGGTACTCCTTGCCAACGGGGGGCAGGGCCCTCAGGTCAGTCCAGCTGCACAGCTCCAAGGGGCGCTGCATGCTCTCCCCAATGCGCTGGAAGTTCAGGCAGGGGTTGGTGTCCCGGTCCAGCCACCTGCCCCCTGGGGGGGCCTGGGGTAGTGGCACTGGGCCAGGTGGGGGCTGGGCAGGGGGCTGGTCCTGGGCTGGGGGAGGTGGAGGTGGTGGCTCCTGGGCTGGGGCAGGGGGGTCCTGAGCAAGGGGGGCTGGGGGAGGGGGAGGGGGGTTGGGCGGCACCTCATGGCACCACTTCAGGCCCCGCACACACTTAGCGTGACGCACGCTCCAGGCTGGGCGCAATAGCCGGTGGTTGACCTGGCCTGCTGGGGGTACCCAGTCTGCGGGCCTAGGGCGGTCATCCGGCAGGTGCAGCTCACATGGCTGGCGGGCATGCACAGACGAGCTTACACGGCTGGTGCGGAACTCATCCACGATCACCAGCCTGTCAGGCCTGGGCTCCGTGCTGGGCCTGCTGGGCTGCTCCACCACCTTGCGAAACCCCGCCCACACCGCCCCCGCCTTCCACCCACCCTGGCTGAAGTTGCCCGCTCCCAGGAACACCGCGACCCCCCTCTCTTGGTGGTAGTGCTGGCGTGACACCCACTTCATCCCATTCACCACCTGCAGGCCAGGGTCAGGTCAGGTCAGGTCAGGTCAGGTCAGGTCAGGCCAGGGTCAGGTCAGGTCAGGTCAGGTCAGGTCAGGTCAGGTCAGGTCAGGTCAGGTCAGGTCAGGTCAGGTCAGGTCAGGTCAGGTCAGGTCAGGTCAGGTCAGGTCAGGTCAGGTCAGGTCAGGTGAGGTGAGGTGAGGTGAGGTGAGGTGAGGTGAGGTGAGGTGAGGTGACTGTTTGGTGGCAAACGCCACTTGTGCTCCCGGTCTGGCTGGCTGTAGTCAAGCCTACCTAGCACCAGTTTGAGGAAGTGCTTCTTTGCCTCCTTGCTGAACCCCCCCCCCACCACCCCGACTGCCTTGGCCCACGTGTTGATGAAGCGCTGCGGGTGACGGTAGAACTCTGTGATGCTTGTGATGATTTTGGTGGCGTTGGCATTGAGGGAGTTGTTGTCACCTTGCAGTTGCACCTGGTCCAGCTCCTGAAGCTTGGCAACTGGCCAGGCACTGCTGGGCTGCTCGAACACGGCCACCTCACCGGGCAGCAGCCTGATGCGGCTGTGGTGGGGGCCACGCATCAGGTGCTCCTGCACACTTGCATTGGTGAGCAGGTCCATGGCAGCCTTGATCTGTGGCAGCAGGCTGGGGTCTTCGATGTCCAGCTGAACTGGGGGGGGCAGCTGGGCTGGGGGGGCTGCACTGCGGGGTGAGTGGCGTGTGGGGAGGCGGGGGTGAGAGTAGGGAGGGCAGGCTGGGTCAGGTGGGGGAGGGTGGCATGGGGCTGGACCTGCTGCTGGGAAGCCTGGTGTGGGCTGGCCTAGGAAGGACTGGAGCAGCATGGTCAGCGACATGACCGCTGCCAGGCAACACTGCATGCTGCCCATGGTCATGCGCTGGTTGGCCTGTGCCACCACTGCGTCGACTTCCTCTGGGCTGAGGTCAGGCTTCGCTGCCTCCACAAGGCCGCGAAAGGCTGCCTTGATAACCTGGCGCCGCTCTGCAATTACTACCTTGACAGCCTGCCCCTGCCCCTGGACTTGCTGCCCGCTGCCACTGGCACCTGCATTACATGGGACGGCACAGCACACGCGCAGAACTTGATGGGCGAGGGAAGCGGAATGTCGCGTGGACCACACTGCGTCGCGTCGTGAGGGGGGCCTAGGCTAAGCTCAGTGCTAAGCTCAGCGGCTTACCAGCTGCACTCTGTGCGGGAGAGACGGGGCGCTTGCGTTTCCTTTTCGGGGCCATATCAGGGATTTAGCAACACCATCCAAGCGTGCTAGGAGGGACATCAGGTCGCCATCTAACCGGAGTGCCGGCAACCGGAGTGGGGCGAAAATGAGATCCATTACACGATCCATTACACAATCCATTACACAACCCTATTAACGCATTGATACACAGCCACAGGCCCAGACAAGACTACAGCAGGGTTATGGCAGGCGGGGCGTTGAAGGAGGAAACAGGCAGGCAGGCTCAAGCTGCCAGGGTGACTGCAGGTCAGGCACGGGCCAGGGGTGACTGCAGGTAGGCACGGGCCAGGGGAGCGCCCAGGGCCTGAGCCACAGTTGGGGACACAAGCAGCTTGACATGAGCGAAGGAGGTGACAGGCAAACAAAACTTATTCAGCAAGGAACAACATGTCTGACTGTGGGTTAGCTCACTCAGCTACTACAAATAAGTTGAAAGAGGTGACAGGCAAACAAAACTCATTCAACAAGGAACAACATGTCGGCCTGTGGGTAATCTCACTCAGCTACTACAAACACCATCCAAGCGTGCTAGGAGGGACATCAGGTCGCCATCTAACCGGAGTGCCGGCAACCGGAGTGGGGCGAAAATGAGATCCATTACACGATCCATTACACAATCCATTACACAACCCTATTAACGCATTGATACACAGCCACAGGCCCAGACAAGACTACAGCAGGGTTATGGCAGGCGCCAGCGTGGGTGAAAGAGGTGACAGGCAGGCAGGCTCAAGCTGCCATTGCAGTGTGTGCTGCCATCATCATGATCATGAACGCCACCTTTTCATCAGGTTTCATTTTCCTGACTTGTTGCCATCACTGGCAGCTAGGGCATGGCTGGTTGCCTGAGCCCTGGCCTAAATTGCAGCTTCCAGCCAGCCCCCTTGGCCCTGGCTCTGGCCTGCAGGCTGTCCTCGCACATGTTTGAGCAGCCGGAGCTACAGCCGCTACGAGGCAGTCGCTGCCGCTTGGTGCTGGACACCACCTACTGTGACCCCCAGGTGTAACAATGACAAGCACCTCAACATTGTAACAATGACATATGCCTCATCAGCCTGTTTGGGCAGGTTCAGGTCCCCTCATAAGGGGTGGTGTCTTGTCTGCGTGGAATTATGTTTCCATGCACATGGCACGGGCGCCTTCCACCTGCACTATTGCCTGACCCCTGTGACAGAGCTATAGTCTAGAGTTGGCATGACATGCATGCACTAATTGTAAGCTGATGACAGCTCAAGAAAGGGCACATCACTGTGCCACAGGGTGGTGCTGCTGCTGGGTCTTGGGTGGGCGGTCTTGCAGCCGCTTGTACCCTAGGCCCGGGTATTCCTTGCCCTTGGCTGGCAGCTCAAGCAGGTCTGGTCACCACCACAGCTCCAGTGAGCGCCATTTGGCCTCCCCAATGCGCTGCATGTTCAATGCCGCATTGCAGTCCCAGTCTACCCACCTGCCTGGCTGTGGTGCTGGCTTGGCTTTGGCAGCCTGTCTCTTGGCCTTGCCTTTGCCTGTGGCCTTGGTGGGCTGGGTAGGCTCAGCTGCCTTGTAAGCCTTGCTGCGCGCTTGCTGCACTTGGCTGGCTGGGGAGTGCTGGGACCTGGCTCTGAGGCTGCTGCCTGTGTGGCTGCCTGGCTGCTACGTGGGGCCTGTGGCAGGGTGTGTGGGGCCACTACCGGGCACCACACCAGGCCCGCACTGGCTGGTCATGCTGCTGGCTCCAGGCTGGGCGCAGCAGGCGATGGTCCACCTGCCCTGCTGGGGGCTTTCAGTCTTCAGGCCTGGTTGCCTTGAGTTTGTTTAGCTGGCTCTCACAAGGCTGCTGGCCATTCACTGCTGAGCTGACACGGCTAATGCTGTGCTCATCCACTAGCACCACCCTGCCCCGCAACTGGTCTGTGACTCTGGGCCTGCACACCCTCTTGCAGTCGCATGTTTCCCCAACTAGTGTGGGCTGTAATCCGGTCTGTTTGCATGCTCCTCTGAGTCTGCTGGGTCTCCTGGGGCTGCTGCCCAATCGGGCTAAGCCCAGCAGACTAACCCTTGCCCTTGCCCTTGCCTTTGCCTTTGGGTGGGGGTGCTGGGGGTTTGGGGTCCTGCCACTCCTCAAGGCACCGGTTGACGTAGATTGCGTACAGGATCCGCCAGTGCAGTGGCAGCTTGGTGATGGCCGGCGGCGCTTTAGGGTTACATTGCTGCTGTTGCCCTCACCTGTTGCTGCTGTTGCGAGAGCGAAACACCCTCTTGCAGCAGGCTTGCAGCAACGCACCTGCACCCCACCCATCCCGGGTGCCGATGCCAGCTGCGCTGAAATAGAGTATCAGCTGCTTGACACGCATGCAGCACTCCATGGCCACCGCTGCCATCTCCTCCTCCAGTCACATGTCACACAACAGCACAGTTATGTAGGTCTGGCCACTGATGCCAGTATTGACCTGTGCTTGTGCAGTACTGCTTCCCCAGTCAGGAGGAGACACTGCGCTACACACTGGAGGCAGTGAAGGCAGAGGCGTTCAACCCACGCTGCCTGTTTGTATTTGGCACCTACACCATCGGCAAAGAACGTCTGTTCCTGGAGGTATGCTCTGGCTGCAAGGCCTGGACTGTGTGGCTAGGCTAGATTGGGACTCACGGCCCTGGACTGATACTCTGGGCACCGGGCTGCAGAGTGCCGGCGGAGCATTAATGGTCGGGCCCGCAACAACCTATGGGGCCAGGTAGTTTTGACAGGCTGTTAGCCTTTCAAGCATCAAGCTGTTAGTGTTGATGGGGTGCCCAGTGGTTTAGGGGGAGAATGCCACAGGTGTGGGGTCTGTAGTCATCAAGGGTGCGACCGAGGATGCTTGAACTTGATTGGAGTAGCTGAGTGAGATTACCCACAGTCCAGCATGTTATTCCATGTTGATTGAGTTTCGTATGACTGATACCCTGGGCACACCATGAACAAATCATGAACACATCATGAACACATCATGAACACAACATGTAGCCCCACCCACATCCCACTGCCTGAACACCTTCATGCACCTGGCCCCCTCAACACCCTCTTCATCAGCCACCGGCGCATGCACCTGGCTCTGGCAGTTTACTTGTTACATCCAGTTGATAACGTCAGCAAAGCGACCAGCTAGGGCAGCCGCGTGCAAAAGGCAATGGCGAAGAGGGCGCAAGCGAGGAGGGGCCTACCACCTCTCTCAGATGCCTCGACAGCCATTAAGACTCAGGGCTTGACCGCGAGGAGATGTTGCTCGTGGCCACTGGAGGTGATTGCCTTCCGTGCGCAGGTGGCTCGTGCGTTGAATAAGAAGGTGTACGTGAACAAGGAAAAGATGCAGGTGGGTGTGATGTAGTCTCCCCCCCCCCTGCCCCCTCCCCCTCCCCCTGCCCCGACCCAATCCAAGGCGTCTGCCATGTACTTGCACCAATGCAGATCCTTTCCTGCTGCAACCTGGCACCGGACTACATGCGCCTGCTCACAACAAACCACACGGAAACTAATTTGCATGCGGTGAGCTAAGTCAGAGGTCGGCCGCATTCCCTGTCAGGTCATCTGACGTCATGCTGGCGCCTGGCTCCTAGCCACCCTTGCTGCCTGTTGCATCACTGCTTCCCCTGCCACTTCACCTGCTACAGCTCACCTTGTTCCATGTTTCATGGCCTGAGATGGCCCCAGGTTCCACTCTTCAAAGTCAACATGGAGGGGCTTGGCGCCATCATGGCAGGCTACAACGGCCGCTACAGCACTGTGGTGGGCGTGCAGGTGAGACCCAGGCCTAGGAAGATGCAGGCGGACCTGCCACTCCACTCTGACACCAGCCTGACGTGGCCTCAGCCAGGCTTGATCAGCCAGCCGTCAGCCATCCCGTGGGCCAGCCAGCCAGCTGCAGCCAGGCTAGATCATGTCCTTCTGTGCAGCCCACCCAGTCTGGACCTGTGGCTGCACACCCACCCTTCCTGCGCGCACCCATCACATCCACCATCACGTGGTGTGGTCCACACGATGCCTACAACGGCTCAAATCCTGACACCCAGCTTCCTCAACCGCCTCCGGGTCTGCAAGCTTTGTTGGCGGTGCTTGTCTGTCTAGTTTTTTCCTGCGTCCAGTGCCTGGTCTGCCTGGCTGCAGCCAACTGGCTGGGCAATGGAAAGGTCCAAAGGCCAAGGACCAGTGGCGGGGGGGCGTAGGGTGGCCAAGGGCAGCGTGGTTCTGCACAAGGTGCCCTACTCTGAGCACAGCAGCTTCAGGGAGGTGAGAAGGGGACGCAAGTAAGGGGGCCAGAGAAGACCGTGCGAAAGTTATTGAGGAAAGGGGAGGCATGGGAGAGAGGGGGTGAGACGAGGGGATGGGGAGCAACAGGGTGAGGGTGGAGACAAAGGAAGGGAGGAGGACTGCTCAGGGGTAGGGCTACGTCACCCTATGGCCTTGCAAGGCTCGTCGCTGTGACTGACTGGCCTTCGTCCCACTTGCCTGCTGTGCCTCCACATGCTTGGACAGCTACATGACTTTGTGAGCTGGCTGCAGCCCGGCGAAATCTTGCCCTCTGTGTCCAATGACCAGGTGAGGCAGACAACAGCCAGGGGCAAGGCAAGCCTACGCTAGTCAGGCAGTTGGGTATGACTTTGAGCATTTGAGTGTTGGAGCACTAAAGTCTGAGCTGACCATGCAGGTGCCAGCTCTTCTGCTTGCGGCTGCATGCACAGGGGCCGAAGCTGGCAGCTATGCTGGCCGCCCTCCAGAACCCACTGCCTCGCTCTGCCATGGACCACGGACCTGCTGCCCTGGGGATGCTCCCCATCAGCAGCTTCATGGGGCGAAACAACACAACAGAGCCGCGCCACGGCGCTGAGGCAAGCACCAGCACTGTGAAACGTGGCGGCAGGGGGGGTGCGCGGGGTTTTGGTAGACGAGGCAGGGGAAATGTGGGAGGGCGAGGGCTAAAGGCAGGACAGGGCGCCGCACAGACTGCTGGGCCTCGAGGTGCTACAGGTGGTGCCAGGCTGGATAAACGGCAGCGAACAGGGGGCGACGCATAGGTAGTGGTGCGATTGCGCGCTTAGGGGTCATCGGCCTTGAGCTTGGCATGGTGCGACAACTGGAGCGATGTGTGCTTGGTGGGTGACACAGTCAGGACAGTCGGGGGGTGAAGCCAGCCACCTTCAGACACTCATGATCAAGCACAGCTGTGTGTTGCACAGGGGCCACGAGCCCTAAGCTCAGCATGACTAAACAATGGAAGAGGCCACAGGCAGGCAGGCGGGCAGCCAGGCAGCATGACCCCATTGGTCATGTACCATGCCTTGACAGAGGCCAAGGGAAGATGCCTGCCACAAGGAGGTCGATAGAACACTACACCACAGAGCACTAGCAGGGGTTAGCCAACATGCAGTCACGCCACTGGTTGCACCTCTCATAGTGGGTGAGGAGGCTGTAAGGTGCTTACTGCGCCATGGAGGTCCATGGCCAGCTCTTGTGGCATGCGGGTTGTATTGGGTTGACAGGCACTGTAAGGCTGGGCTGGATGCCTCGAGTGAAGAAGCTCAAATGCATGATACGGATTACTAGGCTGCCCCTCCTTCATTCCTTCACGCACTTCATGAATAGGTGCGCAATGAACTTGCACACGGACTGAAGACAGACGTGTCAGATCTGGTTATAATTTCCATTGCTTGACACAAGTTCAAACTGATGCCGCTTACTTAAGAAGCTTGTAAACGAGTGCTACGGATGACATTCTTAGCAGGATGACTACCCCTCTGTGCATCATAAAAAGTGGACCCTCCGCATTCTCAAAACCAAGAACCACTGCTGCCCAGCCTGAACCCGGTCATGCTTGGGCAGCCCTGTGGTGACAGATGCCTGACCAGCAGATGCGTTGCCATATGCTTGAACAATGCAGCATGAGCCAACTTTCCTAGAATCTGCCTGTCGCCTTTCCCGCCTCTTAGCCACCTTCCCTGGGAGGATGGGACAAAACAGGTCCACCCTTATGCTGAGATGAGCTGCCGGGTTGGATGCTGTGCCTATTGAGGTCGCAGCAGCTCTGTGCCGGCTACTTCGTGTATGGTAATCAGAGGGCGCACATCAAGGACTGCATTGAGTCACAACGCATTGACATCAGCAGCCTGGATGTGTGCTCCTCAACCTAGGAGGAACATTGAGGACAGCTGCCAAAAGGAGTGTGGAACGAGTGATGTTCGGTCTACATAGCGACAGCCCGCACATTGAGCGATATCTCCTTAGTCTGCACCTCGGACGCTGCACAGCAACAACCGCACAATGCCAACGATGTTTCTTATTGTCGCCCTGGGCCTGTCAGCCCTGGCCAGCTCAGCCCTTGCAGCTGACCCTGGCTGGCAGGATGGCCGCAGTACCTGGTTCGACGTGCAAGACAACGACCTGAAGACGTGAGCGACCAGCCACCACGCTTTTGTTGTCCGAGGCCCGGCCAGCTGTCGGTGCCCACTCAGTAACCTTCTGTCGCCGCATCCCACTCACTAGTGTTCTCACTGCCTGCGCAGGGCCAACTGTCATTTCCGGTGGGACCAGGTGAAGACGGGCAGTTACATCGCCGCATTCTCGGACTCCAATCCACTCTTCGCGAAGAGCTGTGGGATGTGCATCGAGGTTCGCTGCCAGGTGCGGGGCCGCACTGCACACGGCGACAGCTGTAGTATGACAGCCCACCAGCTGGCGCCACCTAGCGCGGCCCTCGGCGGTGCGGCCTCGCGCCCTTGCTGACGCGCCTGTTTGCTTGTGCTGCAGAACGCGGTGTTCAAGGATGGCTACGGTCAGACCATGGACCGCAACCGGGCATGCAAGGACCCTAGCAAGTCCATCTACCTGACCATTGCTGATGCCTGCCCCTGCAACTACCCCAACAACCATCACTCCAACAAGCGGTGGTGCTGTGGTGATGACTCCAGCCGCCAGCACATCGACATCACCCAGAGTGCCTTCGCCCAGCTGGCGGACACTAGTGTGGGTGTCATCGGGCTGCAGTGGCGCACGGTGGACTGCAGCATCGTGAAGAGCGGCACTGGCGTGTCCTATGGCTCCTCCCCATCCACCTCTTCCCCCACTCCCTCCTCTGCCTCCAGCCCCTCATCAACACCATCTTCCACCCCTTCTTCTAATCCTGCAGCTACCACCTCGCAGCCCTCTGGCCCATTCTGGCAGCCTCGTACGGCTTGGGGCTCAGCTGTCAAGCAGGGCGTCAGCAACTTCGTCTCCAAAGTGTTCCAGAGCTAAGCAGTTGTACTACATGTATGCCTATGCGCACATACCTGTACACAGTGTCGACGCTTTTACTGCACATAGCTGGTGGTATATGTTGGGGGGTGCCATTGAGAGTGTATATGGCTTGCGTATACAACTTGCCAGACATGCATTGACTGAGAGCTGCTTGGAAGCATCCTGTGCATGTGGGCTGATTCTCTGCATGGTCCGTGATTTGGCCTGTGTTTGGACATAAGTGATCTGGACTTGGGTGCTGATGGGAGTATGCGGGAGTGAAGGCTGGTGTTTTTGTGAAGAGAAACGTCATGACTCGTACAATGTAATTGCCAAGGTACTGACTCCCTGGACAACAAACATGCCCCATCGTCCTGGCCCTCCAGTGCGGCTGGCTGCTGCACCTCTGTGGCCATCACTGCTGCAAGTGCCATGTGTGCCGACTCCTATGTGTGGACATGCTGGCTATGTAGCTTCCCTGTGGCAAACAGTCTGTTCCCATCCAAACTCCTGAGGCTCATACATTCAAACATACTGCATACCCAGCTGTGCAAGCACTTTGTCAGCCACTGCCCTACTCTCATGTCTATCCCTTCTGTGCCAGCTCTGCCAACATTGTCTTGCCCTGGTTTCAACTGACTTATGGCTGCAGTAGGTGCACACACTCTGGCCATGATCATCAGCATTCACTTGTCAGTGGCCCTGGTCACTGAGGGCTATTGTGAAGAGTTGGCATGACCTGCATGCACTAATTGTAAGCTGATGACAGCTCAAGAGGGGTCACACTACTGTGCCACAGGGTGGTGCTGCTGCTGGGTCTTGGGTGGGCGGCATCAGCAGGGTTGATGGCACGATAACAGGCAAGCGGTGCTTGAAATTCATATGTGCATGGCATCCTGGCTAGCTGGCAATCACATATTGCATGCCGGTGGCATTCACCGGGCAAGGAGGGCAGAGGAAGAATGACATGGTAAACATTCCATACTCCAGCTGCCTCCTACTGCAAGCAAGCAAACCCTTGTGAGGCCTTGCAGAGTGGCCAAATCATCAGTACTGCTCACGAA
>JASKMD010000029.1:11311489-11473989 GCA_030144725.1 Haematococcus lacustris
ACTTGCATGAAGATTACCAACCCCATGTTGGGACCACCTGAGGGTTACATCGGTTTGACATTCCATATGGGTCGGTTTCACCGCGGCGAATGTCTCTCACTGTGTGCAATTGCTCCTGGACCAGTTCGGTCGCGGCGGTCTCTCGCGAAGAGGCCAGCATGATCAAAACTGGCATGAATTTGAATGTCAAGACCTGCACTCAACACCAGTGATGCGGCATTACAAAGTTACAAAGTTACTTACTTACTTACGCCGTGTAATTACATGTAAACTACATGTAATTACAGGGTATTACAACCAGCTTTTCTCCTCACTGGCTCGTTTTCTTCAGCCGACTTCTTGAGAGTTGTGTAGGGTCATCCTTAGACAACCTTTAATGACACCAGGAGCCCTGATAGAAGAACTACCGACCATGTATAGGGTCCCACCAGTACTAGCCCTGTGCAGGGTCCTACTGACCCTATGCAGGGTCCTACCGACCAATTCATCTCAGTCAAGACGGGGATACTTGCACAAGCAACTACACAAGTCAACACCACACAACACAACACCACACCAAGTCACCACAAGTCACCACAACACCAAGTCAACACCACACCACACCACACCACACCACACCACACCACACCACACCACACCACACCACACCACACCACACCACATCGCGCTGGGCTGGGCTGGGCTGGGCTGGGCTGTAGGACTCCTGGCTGCTGGCACCATGCTATACCTACCTCTACAACAAGGTCAGACTATACAAGAACACACAAGACCATCCAGCTTCAGGCTGCGCGCTACAGGCTGCCCGCTACAGGTTGTGGGGTGTATGTGCATGCTATAGCTGAGGGGCATCTAGCACTACCTGGGCTGCCATGAAGTTCTCCCACTCCTCTTGTGCCTCAGCTGATGCGTGGTGCTCCTTGCGAGTCATGACCCGTGTGTTGAAGAACACATAGGACATGATCCACATGCGCCCTAGCAGCAATCGTGAGCGCCGGTCGCTCCAATAAACTTGAAGGCAATGAACAGACTGTAGGTGTGGCAGCTTTGAGCCATACCTGCGCCACCAGGCCACGGGGTTCCATCACCACGTCCACAAACTCCATGGGCACCTTCCTGTACATAGTGGGGTCAGGTCAGGTCAGGTCAGGTCAGGTCAGGTGGGGTGGGGTGGGGTGGGGTGGGGTGGGGTGGGGTGGGGTGGGGTGGGGTGGGGTGGGGTGGGGTGGGTGGGGTGGGGTGGGGTGGGGTGGGGTGGGGTGGGGTGGGGTGGGGTGGGGTGGGGTGGGGTGGGGTGGGGGTGGGGTGGGGTGGGGTGGGGTGGGGTGGGGTGGGGTGGGGTGGGGTGGGGTGGGGTGGGGTGGGTGGGGTGGGGTGGGGTGGGGGTGGGGTGGGGTGGGGTGGGGTGGGGTGGGGTGGGGTGGGGTGGGGTGGGGTGGGGTGGGGTGGGGTGGGGTGGGGTGGGGTGGGGTGGGGTGGGGTGGGGTGGGGTGGGGTGGGGTGGGGTGGGGTGGGGTGGGGTGGGGTGGGGTGGGGTGGGGTGGGGTGGGGTGGGGTGGGGTGGGGTGGGGTGGGGTGGGGTGGGGTGGGGTGGGGTGGGGTGGGGTGGGGTGGGGTGGGGTGGGGTGGGGTGGGGTGGGGTGGGGTGGGGTGGGGTGGGGTGGGGTGGGGTGGGGTGGGGTGGGGTGGGGTGGGGTGGGGTGGGGTGGGGTGGGGTGGGGTGGGGTGGGGTGGGGTGGGGTGGGGTGGGGTGGGGTGGGGTGGGGTGGGGTGGGGTGGGGTGGGGTGGGGTGGGGTGGGGTGGGGTGGGGTGGGGTGGGGTGGGGTGGGGTGGGGTGGGGTGGGGTGGGGTGGGGTGGGGTGGGGTGGGGTGGGGTGGGGTGGGGTGGGGTGGGGTGGGGTGGGGTGGGGTGGGGTGGGGTGGGGTGGGGTGGGGTGGGGTGGGGTGGGGTGGGGTGGGGTGGGGTGGGGTGGGGTGGGGTGGGGTGGGGTGGGGTGGGGTGGGGTGGGGTGGGGTGGGGTGGGGTGGGGTGGGGTGGGGTGGGGTGGGGTGGGGTGGGGTGGGGTGGGGTGGGGTGGGGTGGGGTGGGGTGGGGTGGGGTGGGGTGGGGTGGGGTGGGTGGGGTGGGGTGGGGTGGGGTGGGGTGGGGTGGGGTGGGGTGGGGTGGGGTGGGGTGGGGTGGGGTGGGGTGGGGTGGGGTGGGGTGGGGTGGGGTGGGGTGGGGTGGGGTGGGGTGGGGTGGGTGGGGTGGGGTGGGGTGGGGTGGGGTGGGGTGGGGTGGGGTGGGGTGGGGTGGGGTGGGGTGGGGTGGGGTGGGGTGGGGTGGGGTGGGGTGGGGTGGGGTGGGGTGGGGTGGGGTGGAGGTAGTGTCTCACCTGGTGGCATCACCAAACCATAGTGCACGTCCGCAAAATTGGCGTGATCTGCTTGGATGGCTGTCAATAGCTGAGCCACGGGGACCATCAGCTCCACCAAGCAGCTGTTCAGTTCCCACCATGGCTCAAACGTTGGCATAGAGTGTAGGGGTAAAGGGTCAAGACATAAGTCATCTAGGATTCTGCTAACCTGGGCAGGCCGGGCTGGGCCGGGCAATTAAGGGCAGGGCAGGGCTTGGGAGGTGGTGGGCTGGGTGGTGCTTGGGAGGTGCTGGGAGGTGGTGGAGGGTGGTGGTGGTTGGGAGGTGGTGGTGATGAGCACATGGGATTGGGAGGGGGTAATAGTGCACCTGGTCACGAGAGGGGACAGGCATTGCAGGCACCCAGGTAGCCAAGAAGGTCTTAAACGTCGGGTTGTCCACGATGTTGAAGGGGAGGTTGCAGTCCACAATCAGCTTCACCAGGTCGTCGTCATTTCCTGTAATGTGCACAGAACATAAACAATAGGTAATTGAGTTTTACTTAGTTGTATTCGTTAATAGACCTCGTTTTAAGAATCGTTAACTGCAGCGACCTGGTGTATTAACAAAAGTGGTTGCCAACGAACACGTAACAGCCGGCCAACACCATCGCAGGTGACAAGAAGCATCACATTGCGCGGCTTCGCCGCGCCTATAGAGCTTCGCCTACGTAAAACTCAATTACACTAGATAATGGAGTCGCTAGGGTCGTTTCAGGTGGTTGAAAAAGGCTCAGTCTCGGCCCTGGCGCGGGACAGCTCTCGACCTCAGCCAGCGGCCACGTCGCTACGCTCCGTGTCCGCTGGCTTCGGTCTCGAGCTGCCCCGCGCCAGGGCCTCGACCTCGCCTTTTTAAACCACCTAAAACGACCCGCGACACCATTATCTACTAATTAAGTACTATTGCACCCTCCTAACACATCCTGGTTTAGGGGTGATGGTCACCTGCGCGAGTTGTCGACTTGCTGCTCGGGGTGGTCACAACATCCTCGTTCTCTTGCTTGTACGCTTCAATGGCTGCCGCGAGTTCTGGGAAGGTCTTGGCGATGTTCAATGCCTGCGTGCTGGCCAGAAACTGGTGCAGTGCAAGAGATGTCTCTTAAGGCGGTCCTTGTTACTGCTCGCCTCCTTGTTACTGCTCGCCTCCTAGTGATTGCAAGAATAGCGTAGAACGCCGTCGACATGGCCGTCAGTCTCGCCGGGGTCGCTTGTTGGTATTGTGACGGCCGTTAGCTGTTCCATCACCCACGCCGACTTCGTCTGAATCTTGTGTCTCTTCATGAATGAGCCTCCACGTCCACTGGGCAACAGTGGCGAAGGAAGCGATGTGCCTCTCAGCCCTGAGGCCATCCGCTTCTTACATTGTTGTGAAGCCTCCGACATGTTGCGACGATATCCGACGGCCTGCTGCGCGAGTCTGTAATTACGTAATTACATGGCCGTATGTAATTACACGATTTTCCTGCGGACAACCATGTAATTACAAAGTTACAAAGTTACAGAATTACGCGTGTAATTACATATAATTTTGTAAAATTACATGTAATTCTGCATCACTGCTCAACACGCTGCACAATATTTAATGATACATGTTGCACCGCATAGCTGACAGAGTCTTCTATCCGGGGATGTGCGACACATAAACATTTACAATTTGGCTGAGACGCGGCGTCGTTTTGACCAGGGGTAGGTTCTTTCTTAGTTGGGACCGGCTGAATAACAGGCAATGGTGGACAGGAAGGCATGCAGGCTGGCTGGCTAAGCATGTGCACTCACCTCACGGGGCGGGGCGTGGGAAGCCTCAAACCTTGCATCGGGTTAGGTTCTCCCTCAGCATCGAGTAGAGAAGGCAACCCTGTAGAGGGTAATGTTTATTGGGCCATCGTTGCTGGCCGGGACTTTCCGCATGCTACTGACTAGCTTGTGACATGCTATACAGCCGTTTCCACTCACAATGCCTCCAACAAGATCAGGTGTGACCCTGGCATGCCAGCTCTGCGTCAGTGCTAAGGTGCCTTACAGGGGAAGTACAAGGGGGGCGGGTTGAAGGGTCATGGGTCAGGGGGCGGGCTAGGATGAGGATGACGGGGTTGCAAAGCCTGGGTAGGGGTTCGGGGCAGCCCCCTTGTCCCTCACTAGGGCCTCCATTTGAGCCGGATAAGTAGTACCCACTAGCAGCCACTAGCGGGATTATACTAGTGGGCAATAGTGACCCGACTCAAACAGTGTTATTGGGCTGTGTGGAGTAAACCCGGTGCACATGGCACATGAGCCCGCCTACCACCTACACTATTGCCTGACCCAAGGGCTATCGTGTAGAGTTGGCATGACCTGCATGCACTAATTGTAAGCTGATAACAGCTCAAGCAGAGGGCACACATTACTGTGCCACAGCAGGCTGCTGCTGCTGGGCCTTTGGTGCCTTCTCTCGCAGCCGCTTGTAGCCCAGGCCAGGGTACTCCTTGCCCTTGGCTGGCAGAGCTCCCTGGTCTGGCCAGTAGCACAGCTCCAGCGGGCGCCACCTGCTCTCCCCAATGCGCTGCATGTTCAGCGCTGCATTGCAGTCCCTGTCCAGCCACCTGCCTGGCTGTGGTGCTGGCTTGGCTTTGGCAGCCTGTCTCTTGGCCTTGCCTTTGCCTGTGGCCTTGGTGGGCTGGGTAGGCTCAGCTGCCTTGTAAGCCTTGGTGCGCGCTGGGGTGGGGGGCTGCTGCCACCGCTCTAGCCACCGGCACACATGCACTGCATGGCGCATGCGGCAGGGCAGGGGCAGGGTGTCCTGCAGGGAGCCTTGCATCTTCATGCCCAGTAGGCGGCGGTGCGTGTTGGCCTCCTCTACCAGGTCCGCCGCATGCCCCTTGTCCAGGGTGGTGTCCTTCAGCTCCGAGCTATTGGCGTTGATGCCATACCCGCACGCCATCCTGATGAACAGCTGCGCCTCCTCCCCGCTCCAGCGTAGCTGGGCCCTGGCTGCCTCGGCGTACAGCTTGACAATGCGCTTGCCAGGTCAGGTCAGGTCAGGTCAGGTCAGGTCAGGTCAGGTCAGGTCAGGTCAGGTCAGGTCAGGTCAGGTCAGGTCAGGTCAGGTCAGGTCAGGTCAGGTCAGGTCAGGTCAGGTCAGGTCAGGTCAGGTCAGGTCAGGTCAGGTCAGGTCAGGTCAGGTCAGGTCAGGTCAGGTCAGGTCAGGTCAGGTCAGGTCAGGTCAGGTCAGGTCAGGTCAGGTCAGGTCAGGTCAGGTCAGGTCAGGTCAGGTCAGGTCAGGTCAGGTCAGGTCAGGTCAGGTCAGGTCAGGTCAGGTCAGGTCAGGTCAGGTCAGGTCAGGTCAGGTCAGGTCAGGTCAGGTCAGGTCAGGTCAGGTCAGGTCAGGTCAGGTCAGGTCAGGTCAGGTCAGGTCAGGTCAGGTCAGGTCAGGTCAGGTCAGGTCAGGTCAGGTCAGGTCAGGTCAGGTCAGGTCAGGTCAGGTCAGGTCAGGTCAGGTCAGGTCAGGTCAGGTCAGGTCAGGTCAGGTCAGGTCAGGTCAGGTCAGGTCAGGTCAGGTCAGGTCAGGTCAGGTCAGGTCAGGTCAGGTCAGGTCAGGTCAGGTCAGGTCAGGTCAGGTCAGGTCAGGTCAGGTCAGGTCAGGTCAGGTCAGGTCAGGTCAGGTCAGGTCAGGTCAGGTCAGGTCAGGTCAGGTCAGGTCAGGTCAGGTCAGGTCAGGTCAGGTCAGGTCAGGTCAGGTCAGGTCAGGTCAGGTCAGGTCAGGTCAGGTCAGGTCAGGTCAGGTCAGGTCAGGTCAGGTCAGGTCAGGTCAGGTCAGGTCAGGTCAGGTCAGGTCAGGTCAGGTCAGGTCAGGTCAGGTCAGGTCAGGTCAGGTCAGGTCAGGTCAGGTCAGGTCAGGTCAGGTCAGGTCAGGTCAGGTCAGGTCAGGTCAGGTCAGGTCAGGTCAGGTCAGGTCAGGTCAGGTCAGGTCAGGTCAGGTCAGGTCAGGTCAGGTCAGGTCAGGTCAGGTCAGGTCAGGTCAGGTCAGGTCAGGTCAGGTCAGGTCAGGTCAGGTCAGGTCAGGTCAGGTCAGGTCAGGTCAGGTCAGGTCAGGTCAGGTCAGGTCAGGTCAGGTCAGGTCAGGTCAGGTCAGGTCAGGTCAGGTCAGGTCAGGTCAGGTCAGGTCAGGTCAGGTCAGGTCAGGTCAGGTCAGGTCAGGTCAGGTCAGGTCAGGTCAGGTCAGGTCAGGTCAGGTCAGGTCAGGTCAGGTCAGGTCAGGTCAGGTCAGGTCAGGTCAGGTCAGGTCAGGTCAGGTCAGGTCAGGTCAGGTCAGGTCAGGTCAGGTCAGGTCAGGTCAGGTCAGGTCAGGTCAGGTCAGGTCAGGTCAGGTCAGGTCAGGTCAGGTCAGGTCAGGTCAGGTCAGGTCAGGTCAGGTCAGGTCAGGTCAGGTCAGGTCAGGTCAGGTCAGGTCAGGTCAGGTCAGGTCAGGTCAGGTCAGGTCAGGTCAGGTCAGGTCAGGTCAGGTCAGGTCAGGTACAAGGTCAGGTATAAGGTCAGGTCAGGTATAAGGTCAGGTCAGGTCAGGTCCAGATCCAGGGTCTAGTCACCACCATCACTTGCCTGGGTTGGAGTAATGCTGCTGCATGGCCACCACCAGCTGCATGGAGTGTGCGTCGATGGTGTTGGCGTCACCCGCCAGGTTGATGCTGCCCAGCTCATGCAGCTTGGCCAGCAGCGCCTGGGTGCTGGGGTCCTCAAAGGCTGGCATGAGCATGGGGTGGCAGTGCCGAACAAGGCGCCGCTGCAGCTGGTTGTAGCATGTCTTGTAGTTGGGGTTGGCGAAGAACTTGCAGAAGTCTTTCAGCTGCCTGAGCATCAGCGGGGTCCTCGCAATCAAGGGGCAAGGGAGGGCCAGTGGGTGCTGCAGGTGCACGGGCTGCCAGGCGGGCGCTGCAGCGCCTTGGGGGGGGCTGCCTGACTGGCTCAGGTTCTGACTCTGACTCCGAGTCAGACTGTGGCTCTGGCTCAGAGTCACAATCTGACTCGGAGTCAGAGTCAGTGTCACACTCCATGCTGGCAGGCTGGGCAGGGGCAGGCTGGGCAGGGGCCCGTGGGGGTAGGGGGGGTAGGGGGGGAGCATCAGGGGGTTGGGGGGGCTGCACGGCTTGAGGCTGAGGGGCGCTGGGGAAGCCCGGGGTAGGGTAGCCCACCAGGCACGTCAGAAAAATGCGCAAGACAAGCAATTATGCGATGACGCGGAGCTGGGAGTGGATTTCGGCCCGCAGCCGGAGGTGCTCCCGCAGCTTGCGCCTCGTCTTCTTGCACCCGCGCAGCACTGCGCCCTCGGGGACCTTGATGACCTGCATGACCAAGCACAGTTGCCATTTCGACAGGCCAAGACACGATGCGGGGACAAAAACAGTGCGGGGACACATAAGGCGGGGGCGCCACCTGATGTCTGCGCGTGGTCCAGCCATCCCGACGCTCCTGTCGTTGCTTGCCTTGACGGGAACGAGACGCTGCGAACAGGAGCGACGGGTTATTTCACTGTTCACGTAGCTCATAGTCGGCTAGGGACACGAACCTTTCTGTTTCTTGTCGCTACCCTTCCGCCATCACGCCATGCGCAGTGCGACGGGCGGTGGCCTTTTCAAGCAATTTGGGTTTCACGGGAGATTCATGGAGGGATGTCAGTATGGACCACGTCGAACCAGCAGCGACGCCTTAACGGCCAGGACGGGGATTGTCACATCTTGTGGTCAACAAGCCGTGAGCAGCCCATCGACCCGCATGTTCATAGCAAGCTCATACACGGTGCGACGTTGAGATGTGGTGATGAACAGCAAATGTGACAGTCCATGTGGCTAAGCTTATGCGAAGTTGTTGATACGGGTGTGGGTTGGGGTGGGCTAGGGGAGGCGGGGGGGAAGTTATGTCTGAAAGTGGTCAGGGGTTCAGGGCAGTCCCTTCGAATCTGCCAGGGTGCAACAATGAGCTTCACCAGTTTTAGTCCAGTTACAGGCAGCCTGGTCAATAAGGCTCATGACGTCTGGCTGGGCGAGTGACATGACATCCTGGTCCTCCTTCCCACAACATTGGCACCTTCCCACATTGACACGAGAGCTGCTCCCTACACACAGGAAGGTCAGGTCTAATTAGGTCAGGCCTAATACATGATAGTCGTGATCCCTATTTCCTGGCAGCCGCCCTGATACCCAAACCCTCACTGCATCAGGCACCTAACTGTGTATGGTACCGTCAGCTACCTGGTGCCACCCTAGTTGGGCTCTGCCCCATCCCTCGCTCCTGCCTGGTCCTTGGCCCATACTCCCTAGCACCCTCCCTCTGGCCAATGGCCCTCACCGTGGCCCATCACCCTGGCCCCTGGCCCTTAACCTGGCCTCGTTTGCTCTGGTGCAGGCTGACTTCCATGAGGTGCTGAACAAGACCTATGGGACAGGGGACACTGGATTTCTGGTGGCCTGCCTGCCTCGCGGAATATGTCAACAGGTGGAGCCAGAGCCCTGCGCTGCAAGCCCGCCTTACTGCATGGCTGGCTGGCTGACTGTTCACAACGCATAGACTTGTGTGGGGTGTGATTGCTGCAGTTGTGGCTGTCACCTCTACTTTGGCTGTGGTAACCTGGCCAGTACTACCAAAAGCATGTGCGAAGCCAAACCTGCAGAGTTCAGAACATGGCATAAGCAGCACTTCCACAGCATGCGCCTTGCAGCTAGCATGCACATAACCTGATAAACACCATGCCTCCCCACCCAAGACCTTCATGGCATCTGAATGCTCTTGGCATTCCACGAGCTCCTGCCATGCACATACCATGCACATGTAGCTGACACCACCGCTTGACACCTGGCTGCAGCTGCATTGTCAAGAAGCTGGTTGAGGGCCATCTTATGCCAAGTGAGCAGCTCTAGGCCTTGCTTTGCACAACTTTCATGCTGTTGATCATCTCCTCACCCATAGCCTGCAGAGCAGGAGCAAATGCACAGCTGGCCCAAAGCTATGTCCTATGCAATTGTGCATTACTGCAGACATAAGCATAGAGATGTTATAAGGTGCATGAGCTGCACTGCTTGTCATTGCCACCTTTAACACGGACACCACAATCTCCTTGCCCTCGCCGAAGTCAATCTTCAGCTGCTCGGCCAGCTTCTCAGACTCGTCAGTACCATACGGCAGCTTCAAGTCGTCGCGAGTGCTGCCGTTCTCCTCCATCAGGGACACCTGTTGCAAATGATACGCGCTTCCACCCTCTGAAGCAAGGCGAGGCAGCTGGCCGCCAGCTTGACCGTATGCGCCTGTCACTTACAAAGCCATCCTCATTAATGTCAATGAGGGTGTACTCATTGCGGGCCACGTTAGGCACCTGCAACAGCGAACTACGTCGTGGGCCTTTCAAACCCTGGGTGTGTGAGTGCAGACCAAATGCTGTACACACATACATCGCAGTTGTGAGACGAGGGGGTCAGGTCTTCGTATTTCTTGCCCGTGAAAATGTCGATGCCCACGAAGTGGCACTTAGCGTGGCCGTGCTTTCCAGTCTTTGAGGTGGACACATCAGCGACCTGTGTGCCAAGACACATAGGCAGTCCTGGGCATACCCGGCTAGCCGGAGCCTAGCAGCTGTCGTTTCATGCATGCTGCAGAGCAAGCAGCTGCTCGCAAGGGACGGATGAGGATGCAATCCGCTGCAATGTTAGGCTCGTGTCGCCGCCGCTGGCCCTGCCTGACCTTGCAGGGCCTGTTGTTGATGACGATGTAGGCATTCTTACGAATAGTGCCGGCCTGCTGGGGGTAGGTCAGAGAAGCTCCAGCATCCGCGGACTCAAAGGTCTCTACAGAGGAGGAGCCACCGCCTTAATTGGCTGGCGGAGGTCCTGTATCATATGCTGCGAGCAGATCGCCGCAGCGACCCACCGTCCTCGTGGTCCGACATGTTTTTGCCAAGTGGCTGGGTAGGCTCCTACGGCGGTTGCCTTCCACAACGCCGCGTGTGGAAAGAGGTACCACCGAGTGAGCTGGGCGATGAATTGGGGGTTTGTCGGTTACGATCACGCATGGTCTTCACATTGGAAGGGAAAGTGCGCTCGGCTGTTCGGGTTAGTTCTGACAAGTCTGCGAGGTTTCTACCGAAGCAATGCAAGTGCAATGCGAATCCATCATGCTCACAGCAGGATGTCCTGCAACCCCATAAAGCTAGGCTGTCCTTGGCTTTCACCTGCCATGTGACTTGGGATGCAGCTTAGTCACTTTCAGTGCTGAGTGCAGGACACGCGCGCAGGTCTAAGCGTGTGCTGTGCCGAGCCCTCTCCCACAGAATGAAGCGCAGGGCCACCAGGCCTGCAGACTGGCAACAAGACTATAGACTGCACCAGGCCTACAGCCAGCCCACCAAGGGCAAAGGCAAGGCCCAGGGCAAGGCTGCTAAAGCCAAGCCAGCACCGTAGCCAGGCAGGTGGCTGGACAGGGACTGCAATGCGGCATTGAACATGCAGCGCATTGGGAAGAGCAGGTGGCGCCCGCTGGAGCTGTGCTACTGGCCAGACCAGGGAGCTCTGCCAGCCAAGGGCAAGGAGTACCCTGGCCTGGGCTACAAGCGGCTGCAAGACAAGCCACCCAGGCCCAGCAGCAGCAGCAGCAGCAGCAGCAGCAGCAGCAGCAACAGCCTGCTGAGGCACAGTAGTGTGTGCCCCCACCACCACCCCACCATGCAGGTCACAGCCCATTAACACCATTCTGAGTAGTCCCGCTTTTGATACCTAGTGGTCCCTAGTGGTCCGACTCAAATGGAGGCCCTAGTGAGGGACGAGGGGGCTGATCAGGACTAGAGCAGCAGGGCACATAGCTGACGTAGAGACATTGTGCTGCGAGATTACATGCATGAGCATCGCAAACAATGTTTGTACTGATCATGTTTTTTTTCCGTCAAGACGTCAAGGTTGCTGCAGTCAGGTTGCCATAAAGGCCAGCAGCGGTTGGTGAAAGGAGGCTGCAGTAGGTGAGTGTGGGACAAGTACAGGTGGCCTGATAGGTGGCCAGGGCAGTGTGCTGGGTGCGCACCAGTTTGGAGAAAGTGATTCATTGGTGATGGTGGGGAGCCTGGAGCAGGCTGCAGGGGGCGAGGGCAACGCACGGCAGTGGGGCGGCTGCTGTCCCCCAGCTGCTGGTCATGCACCCAGATGGCACCTACCGCCCAGCCCAGCTCATCCTTAACCCCGGGGCAGGGGGGGCGGCCGTGATGGCTATGGATGGAGCGGGTCAGCACCACTCCCTGCTGCAGTCTCTGACGTCACAGTCGGGTTGCCTCGAATGCGCCTGCTGCTGCTGTCCCCACTGCCTTGTTATTGCCTGCTGCCCACCTTACCCCTGATGGCCACCTCACCCTGCTGCCCTGCCTGCCTGGCATGCCTCGCCTTATCCTTACCTGCTATGCTGCTTGGCTCATGCGGCACAGACGTTGCTCACATCGTTGCTGGCCATTCATTGCTGAGCTGACTTAGGTGGTAGGATGCCATGAAGTGAAAGAGTGGTTGACTGTGCCATGCCATGCCTGGTGCCACCATGTCAGCCACCCTGTGTGCCTTGTGTGCATGGCTGCAGCTTGACGAGGAGATAGCAGAGGTGTGCATGAAGCGCCACAATCGTGCCAAGCAGCTGGTGGTGTTCTTCAGCGCAGCTGGCATCGGCACCCAAGATGGGTGGGGTGCTGATGCGATGCTGCGAGCCTGCTGCAAGGTGGTGTGCAGGCTCAGGGGCACAGACCAAGTGGCCCCACGCACCCTGCCACAGGCCCCACGTAGCAGCCAGGCAGCCACACAGGCAGCAGCCTCAGAGCCAGGTCCCAGCACTCCCCAGCCAGCCAAGGGCAGCAAGCACACCAAGGCTGAGCAGGCAGCTGAGCCTACCCAGCCCACGAAGGCAAAGGCAAGGGCAAGGGCATGGCTGCCAAAGCCAAGCCAGCACCGCAGCCAGGCAGGTGGGTAGACTGGGACTGCAATGCGGCATTGAACATGCAGCGCATTGGGGAGGCCAAGTGGCGCTCACTGGAGCTGTGCTGGTGGCCAGATCTTCCAGCTCTGCCAGCCCAATGCAAGGAGTACCCGGGCCTAGGGTACAAGCGGCTGCGAGACCGCCCACCCAAGACCCAGCAGCAGCACCACCCTGTGGCACAGTAGTGTGACCCCTCTTGAGCTGTCATCAGCTTACAATTAGTGCATGCAGGTCATGCCAACTCTTCACAATAGCCCTCAGTGACCAGGGCCACTGACAAGTGAATGCTGATGATCATGGCCAGAGTGTGTGCACCTACTGCAGCCATAAGTCAGTTGAAACCAGGGCAAGACAATGTTGGCAGAGCTGGCACAGAAGGGATAGACATGAGAGTAGGGCAGTGGCTGACAAAGTGCTTGCACAGCTGGGTATGAAGTATGTTGAATATATGAGCCTCAGGAGTTTGGATGGGAACAGACTGTTTGCCACAGGGAAGCTACATAGCCAGCATGTCCACACATAGGAGTCGGCAGACTGGCACTTGCAGCAGTGATGGCCACAGAGGTGCAGCAGCCAGCCGCACTGAAGGGCCAGGACGATGGGGCATGTTTGTTGTCCAGCGAGTCAGTACCTTGGCAATTACATTGTACGGTCATGACGTTTCTCTTCACAAAAACAGCAGCCTTCACTCCCGCATACTCCCATCAGCACCCAAGTCCAGATCACTTATGTCCAAACACAGGCCAAATCACGGACCATGCAGAGAATCAGCCCACATGCACAGGATGCTTCCAAGCAGCTCTCAGTCAATGCATGTCTGGCAAGTTGTATACGCAAGCCATATACACTCTCAATGGCACCCCCCAACATATACCACCAGCTATGTGCAGTAAAAGCGTCGACACTGTGTACAGGTATGTGCGCATAGGCATACATGTAGTACAACTGCTTAGCTCTGGAACACTTTGGAGACGAAGTTGCTGACGCCCTGCTTGACAGCTGAGCCCCAAGCCGTACGAGGCTGCCAGAATGGGCCAGAGGGCTGCGAGGTGGTAGCAGCAGGATTAGAAGAAGGGGTGGAAGATGGTGTTGATGAGGGGCTGGAGGCAGAGGAGGGAGTGGGGGAAGAGGTGGATGGGGAGGAGCCATAGGACACGCCAGTGCCGCTCTTCACGATGCTGCAGTCCACCGTGCGCCACTGCAGCCCGATGACACCCACGCTAGTGTCCGCCAGCTGGGCGAAGGCACTCTGGGTGATGTCGATGTGCTGGCGGCTGGAGTCATCACCACAGCACCACCGCTTGTTGGAGTGATGGTTGTTGGGGTAGTTGCAGGGGCAGGCATCAGCAATGGTCAGGTAGATGGACTTGCTAGGGTCCTTGCATGCCCGGTTGCGGTCCATGGTCTGACCGTAGCCATCCTTGAACACCGCGTTCTGCAGCACAAGCAAACAGGCGCGTCAGCAAGGGCGCGAGGCCGCACCGCTCGAGGGCCGCGCTAGGTCGCGCCAGCTGGTGGGCTGTCATACTACAGCTGTCGCCGTGTGCAGTGCGGCCCCGCACCTGGCAGCGAACCTCGATGCACATCCCACAGCTCTTAGCGAAGAGTGGATTGGAGTCCGAGAATGCGGCGATGTAACTGCCCGTCTTCACCTGGTCCCACCGGAAATGACAGTTAGCCCTGCGCAGGCAGTGAGACCACTAGTGAGTGGGATGCGGCGACAGAAGGTTACTGAGTGGGCAACGACAGCTGGCCGGGCCTCGGACAACAAAAGCCTGGTGGCTGGTCGCTCACGTCTTCAGGTCGTTGTCTTGCACGTCGAACCAGGTACTGCGGCCATCCTGCCAGCCAGGGTCAGCTGCAAGGGCTGAGCTGGCCAGGGCTGACAGGCCCAGGGCGACAATAAGAAACATCGTTGGCATTGTGAGGTTGTTGCTGTGCAGCGTCCGAGGTGCAGACTAAGGAGATATCGCTCAATGTGCGGGCTGTCGCTATTTAGACCGAACATCACTCGTTCCACACTCCTTTTGGCAGCTGTCCTCAATGTTCCTCCTAGGTTGAGGAGCATCCATCCAGGCTGCTGATGTCAATGCGTTGTGACTCAATGCAGTCCCTGATGTGCGCCCTCTGATCACCATACACGAAGTAGCCGGCATCGAGCTACTGCGTCCTCAATAGCACAGCATCCAACCCGGCAGCTCATCTCAGCATAAGGGTGGACCTGTTTTGTCCCATCCTCCCAGGGAAGGTGGCTAAGAGGCGGGAAAGGCGACAGGCAGATTCTAGGAAAGTTGGCTCATGCTGCATTGTTCAAGCATATGGCAACGCATCTGCTGGTCAGGCATCTGTCACCACAGGGCTGCCCAAGCATGACCGGGTTCAGGCTGGGCAGCAGTGGTCCTTGGTTTTGAGAATGCTGAGGGTCCACTTTTTATGATGCACAGAGGGGTAGTCATCCCGTCAAGAATGTCATCCGTAGCACTCGTTTACAAGCTTCTTAAGGAAGCGGCATCAGTTTAGTGTCAAGCAATGGAAACCATAACCAGATCTGACACGTCTGTCTTCAGTCCGTGTGCAAGTTCGTTGCGCACCTATTCATGAAGTGCGTGAAGAAATGAGGGAGGGGCAGCCTAGTAATCCGTATCATGCATCTGAGCTTCTTCACTCGAGGCATCCAGCCCAGCCTTACAGTGCCTGTCAACCCAATACAACCCGCATGCCACAAGAGCTGGCCATGGACCTCCATGGCGCAGTAAGCACCTTGCAGCCTCCTCACCCACCATGAGAGGTGCAACCAGTGGCGTGACTGCATGTCGGCTAACCCCTGCTAGTGCTCTGTGGTGTAGTGTTCTATCGACCTCCTTGTGGCAGGCATCTTCCCTTGGCCTCTGTCAAGGCATGGTACATGACCAATGGGGTAATGCTGCCTGGCTGCCCGCCTGCCCGCCTGTGGTCTCTTTCATTGTTTAGTCGTGCCTAGCTTAGGGCTCGTGGCCCCAGTGCAACACACAGCTGTGCTTGATCATGAGTGTCTGAAGGTGGCAGCTGGCCAGCCTGACAGTGAAGGCAGGGCCCCATGGCAGCTGCATGTAGCCCCTGACCCTGTGCACCTGCCTTGCTGGCCTTCCTCAGCACTAGTGATGGCGCCAGCCTGGCCAGTTAGGGTGAGCAGTGTCACCAGGCCTCCTCCTGTGTGCTCAGCCCCTGGGCCAGCCATAGCATGCTGCGCCACATGGGGCTGCTGAACCCCTTGTGCCTGCATGTGCCGGGTACCACGCTCCCTGCCCCCAGTGTTATACCTGGTGTGGAGGGCCTGGCCAGCTCCTGATGCTGCACTAGGGTTGCTGCCCTGATCTCGAGCTGGCGGCTGCAGCCCTGGTCCCTGGAGCCTGCAGGGCCTGGCCTCCACAGCACCTCAAGCATCAGCCAATCATAGGGGGTGGGCTGGCCTGCAGCAGCGCCTTCTTCACACTGCTGAGGCTGAAGGCGGAGCGCTGGCCCCTGCACACAGCCACAAGGCGGGCCACATCCGCTGGCTATAAACATGCTCCCCAGCTTTAGGGGATGGCGCTTAGCAGGCCAGCGGGCCACTGCTCCATCAGGGCAGGTCGACCCGCCTGTGGCCCAACCCTGTCATGAGCTTGGTGAGCTGGCTAGCGGGCTGGTGGCTGACCCTGCCAGAATGCACCCTGCTTGCTCCTGGCCCAATCCAGCCGACCTGACGAGCAGAGCGGGGGCAGTTTGGGAGTTGTGGACCCTGCAAGCTATGGCACCCACCCCCAGGTGATGGTGACGTCATAGGGGAAGGTCAAGGTAGCAGAGGAGACCACGGGCGGGATGTGGTCGCGCCTCTCACTCACGCAGCAGGTGATGTGCGTCAGTGCCGCCTCCATGCCCTCACGCAGTTGCTCAGACTGATCCTCGCCCTGGCAGCTTCGCTCAGAGCCTGCAGCTGGGGAAAGCGCAGCTTGCAGTGGTAGGGCAGCAGTCGGGCCACAGTGGTGGTAAGGCCACAGATGGCGTGCTAGCAGCCATGGGTTGGAGGAAGCCCAGGCAGCTGATGTGACCTGCACTCAGCCTGAAGCGCAGGCGGTGCCTGATGCTCTGCGCCATGCCTTAGGTAGCGCCGCACACTGCTGTGACTTTACAAAATGGCCAGGTGTCACACACACAGCCTGGCTAAGCTCACCTGAGGCGAGGGCGCTGCGGCTCAAGCTGACAGCAGGGCTGGCCACCACTAGGCTGATGACCCTGGGCAAGCCATTAGCAACACGCCACAGCTCTAGCACTGACAGGCCGCTGCTGAGCGCTGGGCAGCAAGGTGGAGAGGTAAAGTGAGGGGCTATGACGCAGCACTGGGGCAGAGCAGCAGCACACAGCACCCAACACCAGCTCAGAAGCGACAAGGCCATGGCCAGGCTGCGGCAGCAAAGATTGGCCCACTTTTAGCAGGGCTGTAAAGCCTGCTGTCAGTATTGCCAAGCCTGGCCCTAGTCAGCCCTGGCCCAATCTGAAGTTGAGCACAGCCTCACACTGCGCACCCACCACTGCTCCCAGTGTAGCCGCTCGTCCTTGGCACCAAACCAGGCCTGCCGCTGCCTGCGCTCGTAAAATGACAGCTGCACCTGCGCCCAGGTGTGAAGGCCAGGCCTTGGCTGGGTTGCCTAGCTGAGTGAAGGCAGGTGTCACTACTGCATAGAGCTAGGCCACACAGGCCAGCAAGGTAGCCAGGTGGGTGACGTTGAAGCACGGTTGGACCAGGGCCTGGCACCCAGCTGTTGGTGGGTGGTCACCTGACTATCCTCAATAGCTGTGCGTAAACAATGAGCTGGGCCATGCCGTTCCACACCTGGGCCACCTCAGCAGGAGGGCACCGCTCTACTGCGCTGCACAGCTCAGAGATGCGCTGCTCAAGTGCTGCTTGCAGGTCTGGCTCGCCCACAGTGACCTGGCAGGTCAGACAAGGTGCAGATGCTGGCCAGGTGATGCAAGCATACACCATCCATCACTGGCAAGCTGATGGTGGGGGTCTGGCATTGTCGCCTGGCACAAATGGCATAAGACGTGTGCCAGCAGCATCATGCTTGGCTTACGTATGTAAGGTCCAGGAGGTCAGAATCTACGTCAACAGGACGAACGTAGCCTAATGCTCTGTTGAAGAGAATGGTATTTAGCAGGCCTGGGCAGCAAAGAGCAATGGCTGGGGTGTTGGCTGGCTGTCATAATGGGGCTAGCAGTCTCCTGGACAGATACCCACATCGCAGCACCTCCCGCACTTGGTGTGCTTCAGCTTCCTGTGCGTACGTAGCGCACCACAAACGGTGTGACTCAACGACTCAGCGAAGCCCCTCACAACTCAGCGAACTGCGGGCCTACCACTGCTGGTAGCTGAAACGTCTCGCAGTTAGCCATAGGGACGCCCTGCCCTCGAGAAAGGTACCCACACCACGAGCATCTCTACTTGTTCATCCGTGGCAGCGTGCTGTGTAGTTGGTACAAATGGGCGTATTGCTATTTCAGGCTTGCATTCTGGTAGGACGTTATCGTCATGCATTGCAGCATTCAGTATGCCTACACGATGGTTGGGCTGTGCAGTGTCTGCTGCTTACACCTCGCCGCAGGCCGAGTATTGCTTGCTCAACGAGCACTCACCACATACTGCGTAGTGCATTCCTGCAACCATGAGCCTTGTGATGTCATGTAGAGATTGCCACAGCCTATCAAGAGAGCGGGGTCAGTAAGATCGCTAGTTTATGATATAGTACTCTATATAGTACATAGTGCTCTTCAAGTTTGAATCCTCATGCTACACCAAAAATAAAAAGCATGTGCCATTGCTGCAATGGTAGCCTTGCCTGGGTCCCATAGCAAACCAGCGTACGCGTCGACTTCTTCACATTCAGGAGACAGTTGCCCCCTTCCCTGGCTTAACAACCAGGGAAGGCAGAGCAGTTGCAGCCTTTTCAACAATGAGGTCGCAGCCTGTGTTCTATTCCAACTTTCAAGTACCTCACTCTTTCGAGCCGGCACCCACATCACTAAATAAAAATGGCGCAGACGATAAGTACATTAATGTAGACGCGCTAGTCGGCTGCAAGCCATCGCTAGCGACACGGCGGATGTGGTCCTCAGCTGGCTGTTTGTGGGCAAACCTTGGCACCTGTCCTTGCCCATGCCCTTGCCGGCATTACGCCGCTTCCCGCAGACGCTGGCACAGGGCTCGCCCCTTATGCATCAGTGGGAAGCCAGGCTCCGTAGAGCCCGAGTGCTCAGGATCCCTCCCACCTCCCGCTAGGCAGCAGCTGCAGGGCAAACCCATCTTCCCAGCAGACATCGGTAGGGCGGCAGGACTGAGCCTGGCTCAGCAGGCACTTGCAGCTCAGCAGGCCTTGCGCCAGGGAGCAGCCCGACAGCAGGCAGCCCTGCTGAGACGCAGGGCACAGCAGCAGCAGCAGCAGCAGATGCTGACGGGTAGGGGCCAGAGACGAACACGACAATATCAGCAGCAAGGGCGGGGGCAGATGCAAGACCAGAAAGATGAGGTGGATCATCATCATCAGCAGCAGCAGGAAGAGGTGCAGGTGCAGGTCGAAGGACAGCATTGGGAAGGGGGGCAGCAAGGTGAGCAAGGGCTCCCTGCAGCGGTTATGAAAGGGCAGCAGCAGCGTGATGCAGCGACAGCTGCTCTGAAGGCAGCTCTGCAGGCATTGCAGGGGGAGCGCCCAGGAGAAGAAGAGGCACAGTCTGGCTCAACAGACCAGGGCCCAGCAGTGCCCCAGGCGCCTCCCCTGCTGACCCCACACCACCCAGACCCAGCACCAGCCCAGCCGGCCCCCACCCCCAATCCTGTCCTCAGCCCCGCTGGAACACCTGGCTCAGCAAGTGTCAAGCACAGGGCTGGGGCCGCCTCTGCCGCTGCCAGCTCAGCCCAGCCTAGCAGCCAACGCAGCCAGGGGAGCTATCTTGCAGGCAGGGGGCTTGGTGGGGCGTCACGCAGCACCCTCCCCACGACAACCAACCAGCCTAGCCCTACCCAGTCACCTGTGCAGGGACCCCCGGCTAAAGGGCCCACCATCACCACCACCACCACCACCACCACCACCACCAGCACCCTGACCCGTGCAGCCAGCCTTGCAGCTCCTGCTGCTGAGCCAGGGCTGGGTGCCACACTGTCTGGGGCTGACCTCGCCCAACCCTCAGGCCAGGCAGCCAGCCGTGGCACCCGCAGCCACCGGGCTGCTGCCCTGGCCCAGGTTCGCCTCGCCCACCCCTGGCTGTTCACCTCCTGGGGTGAGGGCTCTGGGCTCAACCTTGAGCAGCGGGAGCAGTGGGGCTTGGCGGTGAGGGGGAGGAGCAGGTGCTGGAGCAGGGGGTGGGCTTAAGGCATGGCCTGTGGATGGAGCAGGGGGAGGGGCAGGGACAGGGGCAGGAGAAGGGCAGGGGCAGGGTACATAAGCGGATTCCATCCAGGGTTGAAGGCAGGGATAGGGGTGCTGGCAGGGGCATAAGGAGCGGGGACACGGGGTGGTTGCTGCCATGTGCAGGCTGTCATGAGGTGCACTGATGTTGCATGCGCACCGCATACATGCTTATGTACCAGAGCTTGGCCCCTGACCCCTGGTCCTGCCGCCTCTCCTGCCCTGCAGCTGCAGCAGGCACTGCCGCTGCTGGCCAGTTGTGACATGGCGTCACCTGAGGGTCGTGCCCCACCCCTAGGCGCAGCCAGCTGGCCCAGCCCCCTGATAGAACCTTCCCTCAGTGCCAGGGCCGCGGCACGCTGGGAAGCTGCGCACCGTGTGCCCATCCGCCTTGTGAGTGGGGTGGGCAGGGCGGTGGTGGGGTGGAGTGGTGTATGTTGGGCTGGGAGGTGAGGAGGGAGTGAGGAGGGGGGCGGGGCAGTGAGACTTCAGGAGCAGGGTCGGAGTGTGTGCGCTGACGGGAACACTGCATCCAGTAGCTGGTGGATGTCTGCTCGTTCAGCGCACAGCCTGCTGGGCAGCTGTAGGGGCCCTGGAGCTTCCTGGATCAAACCCTCACCTCAGCGACCTGCTGCCACAGCTTATGCCTTGGCCAGAGCTGCAGAGTGGGCCAACAGCTGGGCGAGGATGAGGAGTGGAAGGGCACAGCAAAGCGCCACAAAAGGGCAAGCAAGCATAGGCTACAAATAGCAGCAGATGCATTGTGCTGTAGTGGGATATGGAAGGGCTGGCAAGAACACACTTGATAGTTGTTGCATGCACGTCTGCTTGCATTGGCAGCTGCTGCTACCGTCGCTGTTTGTGTAAAGAGCTGGCTAGGTGGCCGCACCTTCCCCTTCACTTGGCACCTGCTCCCTGCACTCTGCCCCTGTTGACTGCAGCCGCTGCCCATCAGCATTACCTTGCCTGGCCTGAATCCCGCTCCGGGCCCCGCCCTTGCCGCCACCCCTTCCTCCCTTCCACATCATCTGGAAACGAGTCAATCGCCAGCCCTTCCAACAGCAGCAGGAAAAGGGGCAGATGTGGGGAGAATGGAGTCAGGGGCAGAACGAGCAGCTGCAGGCAGTTCAATGGCGACAGGGGCTGTTTGGGAAGAGCGGGGGGAAGCAGTAGGGGGGCTGGAGGTGGCTGTGCTAGACAGCGCATGGCAGCGGCGCCAACAGGCGGGTGCTCCCTTCCGGGCATACATGCAGGAGCTGCAAGGGCTGCTGCTGCCTGGCATGGGCGCGGGGGTGAAGGGAGGCAGACAGCGCAGGGCAGAGGGCAAGGAGGTGGCAGGCCAGGAGGGGCAGGGGCAGGGGCAGGGCCAAGGGCAGGGTGAGAGGCAGGCCGTGGACAGCCAGCTGGCCTACCAAGCCGGACTCTGTGATGACTGGCTGCAGCTGTCCCACTTGGCCACCGTCTTCCAGGCTCAGCTAGGCCCCACCACCCTCACCTCACTCTTCCGACGCATGGGTGACTTGGTCACACCCAGAGCAAGTGTGACCTGGGGCCCAGGGGAGCGTGCGGCCTTCATAGCGTTTGTAGATGTGATATGTGCCGCTGCCGCTGCCCAGGCTGACCTGCTCAATGGCCCCCAGCTGGGCTGCGTGCTGTACAGCCTGGCCTGCACCCAGCATGCCTGGCGCCGCCCTCCCCCCCAACCTGCTGCTCCCGCCAACACAGCACCCAGCACTCCCTCCTCCCCCTTGGGTCAAGCGCCACACTTCAGTGATGTGGCAGGTCACACATTGTGCTGGGATGAGTTGGCCGGGGTGCACAGCTCCGCAGTGCGTGGCCTAGTGGAAGCGATCAGCCACCAGGCTCAGTCGCTGCTGCAGCCGCTGGTGGGCCGGGTGGGCCCCCTGCGCCCTCAGCGCCTGTCCAGCAGCACCCTGGACCAGGGCTGGGGGCCGGGGCCCTGCAGCCAGCTGGCATGGAGCCTGGGCACCCTGGGGGCAGTGGCTGCGGCTGGGGGAGGGGACCAGGCGGGGGGTGAGGGCCAGGGTCAGCAGGAGCAGCAGCGGGAGGTACAGTTGATGGAAGCATTGTGTCGGTAAGGGGAGGGGCGTGCACGGGTGGGCTGGGCAGCAGGCGCTGGGTGAGGGTCAGGGATGGAATCCTACAGAGTGTGCAAGGCAGAGTTTGCTGAGGTGAACGCAGCAGCAGCAGCAGCAGTTGTGCTCTACTAGCAGCAGTGGTTCAGCAGGAGTAGCAGCAACGGCAGCGAAGATGATAGAGGCAGCACCTTTCATGCAGCAGAGGGTGGTTCCTTGGCTCAGCCCTAGCAGGATCTTGAGAGTGCTGCTGCAAAGCTGCCTCCACGCAGCTGCCACATTGCTGCCCGCTGCTGCTGCTGCTGCGATGCTACTACTGCTGCTGCTGTCTCCGTTGCTGGAACCACCAGCCATGTCGCACTACCCACTGCTGCTGCTGCTGGCCTGCTGCTGCTGCCTCTGCTCTTGCAGGGTTAGCTACAGCCAGCTGGAGGGGTTCAGTGCAGTGCAGCTGTGGGGCCTGGTGTGGGGCTGCGCACGCACCGGCCACGCGCCAGACCCCGCCTGGCTGGAGCGCTTCCTAGGAGCAGCCCATCGCATCATGAAGGCGAGGCCTGGCACAGCTCCTGCAGCCACTGACCCCAGTCAGCCAGCACCCTCAGCCAGCAGGTGCCTAGGGAGGTGGCAGGGGTGCAGCAGGGCAGGGGCACTCTCAGCCAGCTTCCTCAACATGTCGGCATCTGACCAGGGGGTGGCAGGGTGGCCGCCACGGGACACCAAGCAGGCTGTCAGTGCAGTGTATGCAACAGCAGGCTGGCAGATGATGACCTGGGACCAAGCCAAGGATTGCTGCACACACCTGCACATCAAGCTCTGCACGGCCCTGGGTTGGGCCTTGCGTCACGCCTCTTACCCAAGTGTTGCATCTCGCCATGCCTGCCTTGAGCTGATCTGATTTGATCTGGTCTGATCTGATCTGATCTGATCTGATCTGGTCTGGCAGAATATGGTGTGACGGGCCTTGGTTTGTCCGGCTGCATGCCTCAGGAGTTTGATGGCGAGGGCTTGAGCCACCTGCTGTGGGCTCTGGGCTGCCTGCAGCAGCAGCCCCCCCGGCTGTGGCTGAGGGCTGCGGTGGGGCAGCTGGTGCGGTGCAGTGCAGGGCTGCAGCCCACCCAGCTGTTGATGAGCTTGGAGGGGCTGGTGGCTATGAGGTGAGCCAGGTCAGGGGCGCAGGCCAACAGGGGCGGCAGCTTTTGAGTATGTGGGTGATTGGGCAGCTTGATGGGCGGGTGGACAGGCAGGCAGGAGGCAGGCAGTCAGTCAACAGCCGCACCTACTGTAAGCTCAGTAGGCCACCCACTGAGCCTGTTTGTGCCAGTGAGTGTGTGTCACAGCCTTGAGTGCATTGATATAGTAATGTGTGACATGGGGTGCCGTGTGTCATTATGTGAACATCATGTGACATGGCATGTGATATGGGATGTCGAGTGCCATGTAAGTTGTGGCGTTGGCAGCAAGGCATGAGCCTGGGCGCAGCCTAGGCAGAGGCGGTGTGACGCGGATTTGAACCCCCGGGTGCAGGTACTTGCCCCGGGAGGAAGTGAGCCGCCGGCTGCTGAGTGCTGTGCAGCGCCAGCTCCACGCCTTCAGCCCCAGTCAGACCTCCACACTGATGTTCAGTCTGGCAGCCAGTGGCAGGTGCGGGACACGCAGTCAGGTGTGGGGTGCAGGCTGCCAAGCATGGGGGGAGCAGGGGGATGCTGGTGGGCAGGGTGGGGCAGGGCGCAGCACCCCCCTTGTTGTACACCAGGCTGGCCTTGGCCTTGGCCTTGGCCCCAGGTTGACTGACAGGCTGAGTGCTGCGCTGCACAGCATGTTTGCTGCCTGTTCCCCTCCTGCCCTCCTGGCTGCTGTATTGGTTAGTATCTGCTTGTGCATGTGTTTAGTGTACCAGGATATGGCTAGTGTTTGCTCGGTTGCCTGGCTGGTTGCAGATGGCGGCCTCACCATCAGTTCCTGCATGACGTGGCGGCTGCCTCGCTGCCCCGCCTCCGCCGCATGACACCTCGGGAGGCAGCCCAGATGCTGTGGGCCTTTGCCAGGTAGCCTAGGGAGGGGGGGCTGGCAGTGGGCGCCAGGCTGAAAGGCAGACGGCAGAGGGGGTTGTGGGGGCTGGGTGGACAGGGCTGGGGGCAGCAGGTAGAGCCGTGGAGGGTGACAGTAGGTCTTGGAGCTCAGAGCATGAGGGCCTCACAGTATGACCCAGATCATGCCATGTTGGGGCAGGCTAGGCCAAGACAGGTCAGGTCAGGTTAGGGTCAGGGTTAGGTTACGTCAGGTGAAAGTAGCTGGGCCATTGACTTGCCTTGTGTCTCACCTTGTGCCCAGCTTTGGGTCCCCACGCAAGCACAATGAGTGGCCACACGACCTCCCTCACGCCCTACACTTCCCTGTCCCCACCCCTCCCTACAGCTGGCCTCCCCATTCCCCGTCTCTTCCGTTGCATCCTCATGACCCCCTGCCCACCCACCCTGCCTGCCTGCCCGCTTGCCCCTCCCCCATGCCCCGCAGTTTCCGGCAGTGCCCCGACACCCAGTGGCTGCAGCAGGCCTGCCTGGCAGTGGCCCGCACCCGCTGGGCTGTGGCAGACAGCGACAGCCTGGCCCTGGCCACCTGGGCCATGGCTGACCTAGGACCAAAGGCAGTCCAGGTGGCCCACTCCCTCCCCTGCCCCTTGCCCCACGCCCTGCCTCAGCCCACACTCACAATCAGCACAGCACCACCAGACATCCTGGATGGTTCCTGGGGCCCCTTGAGAAGGGGGGAGAGTGTGGGCAGGCTGGAGGGGAACGGGCAGGGGGTCCAAGAGGAGCGAGTGGAAGGGGGGCCGGGTCCGGGGTCGGGGCTGCTGAGGGAGGTGCAGGCGGTGCCCGGCCTGCCTGTCACTGCCCCTAGCGCTGCCCTTGGGGTGGTGGGATTGCTGCAAGGTGGCGGCCTCACTGCAGACCCCGACCAAGTGCTGCCGGTTGACAGCCGTGAGCAAGCAGCGTGGGTGGAGGGCTGCATGGTGCGCATGCAACAGGTCCCTCACAGTTTCTCGGCACCTGGCCTGGCAAACGCCTTGTGGGGCCTCGCGGAGCTAGGCTGTGAACCGGCGCCTGAGCTTCTTGACCGACTTTTGCGAGATGCTTCTTCGCTGCTGCCCAGCTTCACGTCGCGGGAGCTGAGTGACCTCATCGCCGCCCTCGCGAGGCTGCAGTACAGGCCGTCGGACGCATGGCTCGCGCTCTACATGAGCCAGGTGAGTGTCCTGGCGCTGTGGCTGAGATCTCAGACAACCCCAGACTGCCAAAGTACTGCAACTTGCAGGCAACACCATCACCAGCTGACTCCAGCTGACACCTCTGCCTATCAGCAGCCAGCTCTACCTGCACCCTTTCCAACCCTGACTGCTGGCAGCGGAGTGATCTGCTGTGACCCATGCTCTGTGTGGCCATGGCCACCTACGTGTGGCTTGTCCCCTTGGCTACAGGTGAAAACGCGGCTGGGAGCATTTGAAGGGGACGACTGGGGCCTGACACTTTGGGGCCTGGCAGCCCTGGGCGCGCCGCTCACCCCTGCCTGGCTGCAGGTCAGGTTTGGGCTTGGCTCGCCATCGTGGCAACTCTCAGTGCTCTGGAGCAAAGCTGTAGCCTGGGTTGGGAGGCTGAGCAGGGCAGGCGGGCAGGGCAGGCAAGGCAGGCAGGGCTGGGTAAGGAAACGAGTCCTCACCAATTCACTTGCTCTGCAACGGCCTTCAGCTGGTGAGGCACTTGCTGCACACATTGCCTATAAGCGTGGCAGTGCAACACCCTCTTGCCCCTTATCTGCCTTTACCGCATGTCCCTGCCAGGCACTGAGCCGCAGCGCCAGCCAAAAGTGGTACAGCCACTCTGGGCGCGGTCTGGCACTCCTCGTCCACGGCCTCGCATTGTACGACTTCCGCCCCCGCCTGCTTGTCGCGGAGGGCAGCAAGGCCGACCGCCCAGCTCCCGACGTTGCGGAGGGGGGTGCAGCGAGCTGCTGGCGGGGCGTTGAGTCGGAGGAGCAGACGACGCACACATCACAGCAGCTTGCGTGGTGGCAAGGCTTCTTCCGGGAGTGTGAGAGGAAGTGGAGTGGGATGGGGCCGCGGGAGGTCGCCCGGCTACTGCTGGCCGTAGCGCAGCTCGTGCCCACACCTCCAGACAGGTACAGCGTGTGTGCAGCTGCCCGTTACATTGCGAGTGCTGGCTAACATCGGTGTCGGGGCTGCCTTGCAGGGAGTGGCAGCGTGGCCTGGTACGTACACTGCGCGCTCACATCGCACGGCCAAAATTCTCACAAGAGCTGCTGCCGAGAATTCTAGCAGCAGCAGACGCGCCGCTGATCTTGAGCGCTGACACTGTTGCAAAGAAGGCGCGCACGCTTGAAATGGATGGTGATGGTTCACTTGACATCGACGACGCGGCGGAGGATGCGGCGGCGGAGGATGCGGAGGATGAGGAGGACTACCCGCTGCTGACTCTTGAGGCTGTGTGCGCAGACGCGCGTGTTCGCAGCGCCTTACACCCCACAGTACAGGAAAATGCCTGGTTTGCCGCACTACTGCACGAGCTGCGTCGGCAGTGGGGCTTCCCTGCTGCTCGCTGATGTGCAGCCTGTATTGAATCACGTTCATGAGCAGACTGAGTTTGGTATTATAACCCACGCTGGCGCCTGCCATAACCCTGCTGTAGTCTTGTCTGGGCCTGTGGCTGTGTATCAATGCGTTAATAGGGTTGTGTGATGGATTGTGTAATGGATCGTGTAATGGATCTCATTTTCGCCCCACTCCGGTTGCCGGCACTCCGGTTAGATGGCGACCTGATGTCCCTCCTAGCACGCTTGGATTCCCTGATATGGCCCCGAAAAGGAAACGCAAGCGCCCCGTCTCTCCCGCACAGAGTGCAGCCGGTAAGCCGCTGAGCTTAGCACTGAGCTTAGCCTAGGCCCCCCTCACGACGCGACGCAGTGTGGTCCACGCGACATTCCGCTTCCCTCGCCCATCAAGTTCTGCGCGTGTGCTGTGCCGTCCCATGTAATGCAGGTGCCAGTGGCAGCGGGCAGCAAGTCCAGGGGCAGGGGCAGGCTGTCAAGGTAGTAATTGCAGAGCGGCGCCAGGTTATCAAGGCAGCCTTTCGCGGCCTTGTGGAGGCAGCGAAGCCTGACCTCAGCCCAGAGGAAGTCGACGCAGTGGTGGCACAGGCCAACCAGCGCATGACCATGGGCAGCATGCAGTGTTGCCTGGCAGCGGTCATGTCGCTGACCATGCTGCTCCAGTCCTTCCTAGGCCAGCCCACACCAGGCTTCCCAGCAGCAGGTCCAGCCCCATGCCACCCTCCCCCACCTGACCCAGCCTGCCCTCCCTACTCTCACCCCCGCCTCCCCACACGCCACTCACCCCGCAGTGCAGCCCCCCCAGCCCAGCTGCCCCCCCCAGTGCGTCACGCTAAGTGTGTGCGGGGCCTGAAGTGGTGCCATGAGGTGCCGCCCAACCCCCCTCCCCCTCCCCCTCCCCCAGCCCCCCTTGCTCAGGACCCCCCTGCCCCAGCCCAGGAGCTACCACCTCCACCTCCCCCAGCCCTGGACCAGCCCCCTGCCCAGCCCCCACCTGGCCCAGTGCCACTACCCCAGGCCCCCCCATGGGGCAGGTGGCTGGACCGGGACACCAACCCCTGCCTGAACTTCCAGCGCATTGGGGAGAGCATGCAGCGCCCCTTGGAGCTGTGCAGCTGGACTGACCTGAGGGCCCTGCCCCCCGTTGGCAAGGAGTACCAGCAGCGCTACAAGCTGGTCATTGACCGGCTGCCCAAGGTCAGGCAGCGGCTGCACCGGGCTGCAGAGTACCGGCGGGGCATTGATGGTCGGGCCCGCAACAATGCGTAGGCCCTAGTAGTTTGCTCAGGCTGTTAGCCTCACAAGCATTCAAGCTGTTAGTTTTGATGATGTGCCCAGTGGTCAGGGGGGATTAGCCCCCAGGAACGTGCCATCGACTTGGGGTTTGTTTTCATCAAGGGTGCGACCGAGGATGCTACAACTTGATTGGAGTAGCTGAGTGAGATTACCCACAGGCCGACATGTTGTTCCTTGTTGAATGAGTTTTGTTTGTCTGAGGTTGGTGTCTTGGTGTGCATTGAAGTGGTTGGCGATTGGAGGGGCTCCCCAGGACACAGATACATTTTCATGGTCTCCTGTGGCTCAGTTTGATTGGTTGCATTGAGCCAACTGGTCAGAATGCAATAGAACAAAGCTAGCCAGCCAGGAGAGTCATGTGGCATGGGGGCCTGGGTACATTTGTGGCCCGCCTCGACTCAAGACTCAACGCTCGGCTCATCCTTCGCGACCCTGCAATAACTACGGACCCCCAAAGCAGCACATGCTTGCAACTCCACGTTTGCACCCTGATGTGGGCGTGCGACGCACGGGACGAGGCTGGCGGTCTGCAAGGCCTCTTGTTGTGCGCGCTGAGGTGTTCCAACAGGTGCAGGCCGTCAGCGGCGCGAGAGCGCATGAGGGAGCAGCTGTGAATTGCGCTGGCTGGAGCCTGCTTGCAGGTGGCCCACGCAGCTCATCTTAACCCACCACCCCACCTCTCCTCACATTTGCTGACACGCTGACCTACGAACCTGATTACCTGGCTGCCCCATCCTGTGAGCAGAACACTAGCAGCACATGCCTTGCTTGCATGCCATCTCAGGTCTGGCTGCCCTGTTTGTGCTTGCCTAGCCTGCAGGGCAGCTCATGGGTGGTGACCCGATCACGCACTTCTAGCCGACGCTTCAAGACCAAGGGCGTGGTGCATTTCATTGGGGGTGCGTTTGCAGGGGCAGCACCCCAGGTGAGCTGGTGATCTACAAGACAGGGTGGTAAGAGGTGGTTCCGAGTGTGAGAGGTTTAAGAAGTGTGTGGGGTGGTGGAGGGCGAGTATGAGAGCCATCATGGCCCCTCTCTCCTGCTCTCCCACCGCTGTGCACATAAGGCTACCGCCACATCACCGCCGGGGCTGCAGGTGCTGTATGCGCTGCTGCTGGAGCTTGTGGCGGCAGGGGGTTACACCCTGGTGGCCACCCCCTACGCAGTGACCTTCCAGCACCAGAGCTGTGCGGAGGCGCTACGAGCTCAGTTCCAGCTGACACTACAGGTGCAGGCTGCATGCCACAGGATATGATCCTGGCCAATGACAGAGTCCCATTGCTCGCACACAGCTGCTGCTTCTCAGCCCCTTCCCTCTCAAGCCCAGCAGGCAGCAAGTAACAATGCAAAAGCTAAGTCATGGACTGAGAACAGGGTTGGTGATGCGTCTGTATGGAGTAAACCTTCCACACACATGGCATGGGCGCCTTCCACCTACACTATTGCCTGTCACCTGTGGCAGGGCTGTAGCCTAGAACTGGCATGAGATGCATGCACTGAATGTCAGCCAATGACAGCTCAAGAAGGGGCACACTACTGTGCCACAGCAGGCTGCTGCTGCTGCTGCTGAGCTTTGGGAGGCTTGTCTCGCAGCCGCTTGTAGCCCAGGCCAGGGTACTCCTTGCCCTTGGCTGGCAGAGCTCCCTGGTCTGGCCACCAGCACAACTCCAGTGAGCGCCACTTGGCCTCCCCAATGCGCTGCATGTTCAATCCCGCATTGCAGTCCCAGTCTACCCACCTGCCTGGCTGTGGTGCTGGCTTGGCTTTGGCAGCCTGTCTCTTGGCCTTGCCTTTGCCTGTGGCCTTGGTGGGCTGGGTAGGCTCAGCTGCCTTGCAAGCCTTGGTGCGCGCTTGCTGCACTTGGCTGGCGGGTAGTACTTGGCCCTAGCTCTAAGGCTGCTAGCGGTGGTTATGTGGCTGCCAGGCTGTGTGGGGTGCTGTGTGGGCTGGTGTGGGGGCACTACCGGGCACCACATCAGGCCTTGTACAGGCTGGTCACGCTAGTGACTCCAGGCTGGACACAGCAGGTGATGTTGGGGGCCTCCAGCCTGCCTGGCCTGTTGGGGCTTTCCAGCCTGCAGGCCTGGACGCCCTGTGTCTGTTCAGCTGGCTCTCTCGCCTCTGCTGGCCATTCACTGCTGACCTGACCCTGCTGGTGCGAAGTTCATCCACTGACACCACCCTGCCTTGTCGCTGGTCTGTGCCCCTTACACCACCTTGCAGCAGGCTCGCAGCACCGCATCAGCACCCCACCCATCTTGGGTGCCGATGCCAGCTGCGCTGAAGAAGAGCATCAGTGGGTCTTTGCTGTCAAGGGGCCAGGGGCCGGATGGGTGGTTGGAGGGCTGCGATGCATGCATTGGGTGGCCTGAGGGTGGGCTGGCAGGCTGGCTCCAGCTCAGATCAGACTCTTACACTGAGTCTGAACCTGATTGTGAACCTGAGTCTGAGCCAAGGTTTGATTCTGGCTAAGAGTGACAGTCACAGTCAGGAGGGTCCCAGTCCTGGCTGGCGGGCTCGGCAGGGGCGCGCAGGGGTGAGCGGGGGGTAGAGGGGCTGCATCAGGTGTACAAGTGTGCTGCACAGCTGGAAGTGTGGGGGTGCTGGTGTAACCCTGGGTGGGTTGTCCAACCAGGCTGCTGAGGAAGATGTGCAGAACAAGCAAGGAAGCAAGGAAGCAAAGCTGGTAGTGAGTCTGCACCCTCATACTGAGTTTTGCCACGACTTCCCGCTTAGTCTTTGCGCAGCCGCGCAGCACAGCGGCCCAGGCACTGCCTGCCAGCATGCCTTGCTGCTGCTTAGCCCTCCCGTATGTCCTCCCATCACCCAGGAGCTGCGTGGCGCGGACAGCAGCTGGCTGGCCCCCGTGGACGCTCCCCTCTTGGGACTGGGCCACAGCAACGGCAGCCTGATGCACCTCCTGATTGGCAGCCAACACCCCGACATCACAGCGGCCAACGTGCTGATGAGCTTTAACAACAAGTGAGTGTGGCAGGGGGTGGCCATGGCTAGGTGGTACACCGCTGCGCTCATCCCCTCCCTGCCCCACTCCTCATGGATGCACGCACCCTTTGATGCATCCACCAAGGAAGCGGGTCAGGCCACATCACAGGTATGAATAGCCAGAGCCCAGCAAGCAGCAAGTAGCGATGCAAAGGCTGAATCATAGGATCTCTCACTAGGGGTGGTGTCTCTGTCTGTATGGAGTAAACCCCTAACCCTCCCACACACATGGCATGGGCGCCTTCCACACTTCTGCCTGACCCTAGTGACAGGGCTGTAGCTTAGGATTGGCATGATATGCACGCACTGATGCAAGCTGATGACAGATTTGGGGGGGCAACACTACTGTGCCTCAGCCAGCTGCTGCTGGACCTGGGGTTGGGCACTTTCGCAGCCCCTTTTAGCCCAGGCCTGGGTACTCCTTGCCCTAGGTTGGCAGCTCAGGCAGCCCAGGCCAGCAGCACAGCTCCAACGGGCGCAACTTCCTCTCCCCAACGCGCTGCATGCTCAGTGCTGCGTGTAGTCCCTGTCCACCCACCTGCCAGGCTGTGGTGCTGGTGTTGGTGTGGGCTGTGCAGCCTTGCCCTTGCCTTGGCCTGGGCCCTTGGTGGGCTAGGTAGGTTTGGCATCCTGGTCAGACTTGGTGCGCTTGGCTGGCGGGGAGTGCTGGGCCCTGGCCCTTGGACCGCTGGCTGTGTGGCTGCCTGGCTGTGTTGGTGGCTGTGGGGGCAAGTGGGGGGGCACTACCGGGCACCACATCAGGCTCGTAACTGGCTGGTCATGCCGCTGGCTCCATGCTGGCTGGTCGGTGATCCACCTGGCCTAGCCTGCAGGCTTGGACGCCCTGTGTTTGCTCAGCCGGCTCTCACACAGCGTGCGGGATAAGCACTTGCCTGGCGCTGCTCAGTCTTCCACTGCTGCCTCCGCTGTGGCCGAGCCTTGCTGCTTGCCGGCGAGTGAGGACCTGAGTAAGCATCAAAGCCAGTAGTCTGCTCAGAGCGCACACATAGGGGCGGAGTACACCTTGACAGATTTTGGGAGCGCTGACATCATTCTGAGTGCCGCTATTCTGCTTGACAGTGTTGTTTCTCTCCTTCCAAATCATTGATTTGCTGTGCTTTGGGATGTCTGTGGTGTTTCTGGAGAAGCTGCAAATCTCACAATGCATAGGGTTCATAGGTTTTGTATGGGCCAAACTAGGCATGTGCCTCAGACCGCACTCAGGACTGCAGCCCCTTCAGAGGCACAGCGATGATGTCTGGCTCCCCCCTTGCTCTTGCCTTCAGTCACTAGGCTGTTCTACTCCTCACCGTATGGACCCTATGCTTCCCTAGGGTGTGCACAAAAACATGGTCTGTGTGTTTGTCATGCACTTGCAACGGCCTGGCTATGAGCCTTCCTGCCTGGCTGCAGGCAGGTGCAGGACGCCATCCCCATCCCTGGCTTCTTAGCCAGCCTCAGCCCCTCCATCAAGGCTCTGAGGGAGGCACCACTGCCTGTGCCGCTGCTCCCCTCGCCATATGCCTTCCCAGATGCCGCAACCCTGCTGGCAGGTGGGGTGGGCAAGTGTGGGGGAGGAGGAGGAGGAGGAGGAGAGGACAGGGGGTTGGAGCAGGGAAGGCACGACAAGGGTGGGTCTGTATGTGAACATTGGCTGGTGTTAAGGGTAGGGGGTGGTGGGCAGCAAGGTGCGGGCCCATGGTGGGGGTCAGAGCAGTGGGTGGCTGGTGAACGCTGACAAGATCCCATGTGCTGAGTTTTCCTCAGGTTGTTGACTTTGTTTGGCACAGCGTCTACCGCCCCTGCTGGGCTGCCAGGCAGGCCATGCTGGGCACACTACACCTTGTCCTGCCCACCCGCTCCCCTGTTTGCTGTTTGCCAGGCGCTGCCAGCCTGATCCCCCGTGGGCTGGGGCTAGATGATGCTGGCCAGATCTCCCGGGCAGCTCTGGCTCTGGAGCAAGTCGGCACGGTGTTTGGTGAGGTGCGTCTGCATTGGTGTGCACCTGTGATGTTTGGCAGCATGTGGGGTGGTATGGTTGCGAGAGTGTCTAGTGTTGGTGTAGCCACATTTTGCGGAGCACTGCAGCGCGTGAGACTCATTAGCACATGTGAGCTGCAGCAGGCAATGGAGCATCCAGCATTGCTGGTGCCTCGACAAAGCGTCACACCCTCACCTATGTTCATTTGTTGTGCGTATAGGTGGGCGATGGCACCACTGACTTTTCACCGACACCAGCTGAGTCCCAGCAGATCATTCGACAGGGTTTCCGGACACCGTCTCTCTTCATCCGGTTCGCTGATGACACAATAGACGAGACCTTTGAACTTGCTGGTCTCTTACAGTCGAGTGTTGCGGATCAAGGTGCGTAGTCTAGGTCAGCACTATGAGCCCGTTGGCTGGAGACAAGGTGCTTAATGATGCTAAGCAACCCTACAGGGGATGACAGCAACCGCTGGTGAGCCAGCATGTGTGCGTGTGCACGCCAGCAACGCATGCTGTGGCCTGCCGGCAGACCGGTGTACACGGCCTAGCTCAGCCCGTGCTACCTGCAGGGCGCGTGAAGACATTGGTGCTACCGGGCAGCCACATAACGCCGTGCGGGGGCGACATTAAGTGGGAAAGTGGCCGGGTGTTCGGGCCGGTGGATGCGCTGGTGCAGCTTGGGAAATGGCAGGCGCAGGCCGACTTGCGCCGATTGAGCGACCAAGTGATTGCGTACCTGGACGACGTCTCCCGGAGCCATTGAGCCTGCTTGGGCGAAGGGCAGCTACTGACGACGATGTGTGCGCTGGTGGCAGTTCTGTGCATGAGCTACTATTTAAGCCTGCTGTTGGAGTAGAGCATTGCAAGACGAGCCTAGGGCGAGCTGTAGAAACCTAGAAGGCGCATGCATTGTCAAAAGGATGTGACTTCATTACAGCTGGAAGTACCATGGATGCCATGGGTGCCAACCTCAGAAGGTGGTGGCTTACACCGCTAAAGCCGTCAGCCGTTAGGCTGCTTGGCCAACCTCACAAAGCTGCGAATTCGTTTACTAAAGTTGCTGACCAGCTCTACTCATCCGCTGGCTGACCCACCATCGGTCGCTTGTCATACTAGACCTTGTGCACCCGCCCCACCCCCGGTGTTCCCTCTTCACAAACATACCTTTCTCGGCCTTTTGGCTAAGATCAAGTGTAGTTTCTGTTCTAGTTAGTTTGATAGCTAACTCTTGGTCCATTGGACCAATGCTATCTAACTTATTTTTCTGAGGGTGCACCCAATGCAGGGCTTGCCCTGCGGGTGCACAGCTTGACCTCGGCGTTGCACTCCTGCCGAGGTTGAGCACCTCACCAAACAAATGAAATGGCTGTGTCTGGGACCTGTTCACAACACTATACACCCCACCTTCAATACCGTAGCTCGACTGTCATAGCTTAACACATGGCATGGGGCAATGCTTTGATTATGGCATGAGCCACATTGCCTTAGACACGTTGAACGTCACCCGACGTTGATATTCAACCCAATAATCACCCGACGTTGATATTCAACCATTGCAGTAAGTTACCAGGTTGCACACAACAATGCTAAATGCTTGTGCAACCATAAAACTGCAAGTGAATTGCTGCTGAGCTGCACACGCTACGAGCAGCCTTGCTTGGCCCTGCCTAACTATCCGTGCACCGTGTGCCTACTACCACCACCACCCAATCTCGACACCCTCTCCCCCCCCCCCCGCCCCCGCCCCGCCCCCGCCCCGCCCCGCCCCCGCCCCGCCCCCGCCCCGCCCCCGCCCCGCCCCCGCCCCGCCCCCGCCCCGCCCCCGCCCCGCCCCCGCCCCGCCCCCGCCCCCGCCCCCGCCCCCGCCCCGCCCCCGCCCCGCCCCCGCCCCGCCCCCGCCCCGCCCCCGCCCCGCCCCGCCTCGCCCCGCCCCCGCCCCGCCCCGCCCCGCCCCGCCCCGCCCCGCCCCGCCCCGCCCCGCCCCGCCCCGCCCCGCCCCGCCCCGCCCCGCCCCGCCCCGCCCCGCCCCGCCCCGCCCCGCCTCGCCCACACCCATGTGCAGGTTCTATGACCGGGACGTGTCAGCCGCGCCGAACATTCGCCGCTGTGCAGTCGGCCCAGGGCCACGTCCCACTGAGCTGTGCCACTGGACTAACCGCCCAGCCATGCCAAAGCCAGGCCAGCCAGGCCAGGATTGGGTTATCATACCCGACAAGCCCCTGTTGCGCAAGGGGCAGCGCCAGTTCCAGCGGTAGCCAACTACAATTCAAGACAATCCCAACATATAAAGCAATGAACCCCTCACATAGGGGATGAGTGTGGTTTTGAGTTACAAGGGCTCTGGCAACAGGCACACATCAGAAGGTTGAGCTGAAGTGGGCAGTAGGCTCACTGTCAGTAGCCTTTACAATGACTAGTACAGCGGGCCCGTCCGACAGCGGACGGGGCAGACGGACCTCCGGCCACAATGCTCTTGCACCAGTCCTTGCACCAGCTCTTGCACCAGGCCACAGTGCTGAGCGCTGAGTCTAACTGCTGGATGTGTGAGTTTGAGTGCTGAGTCTGAGTAAGTAAGTCAGGGCCAGCAGGCTATGCAGCAAACACCTCACTGTACACAACATAACCTGTAGGGTTGGCCTAAAGCGTATGCGGCGACTAAAATGACGGTATATACGTATGTATATACTGTATGCATAGGTCCGTAGGGCGAACCGTAGGTGCAAGGTCATCATTTTGCAAAAGTGAGTATGTAGGCAAAAGTGAGTATGCACAACAACCATAATAACTCCCACCCTGCTGCTGCCCTACCCTGCCCTGCTGCCCTGCTGCTGCCCTACCCTGCCCTGCTGCCCTGCTGCTGCCCTACCCTGCCCGGCTGCCCTGCTGCTGCCCTACCCTGACCGGCTGCCCTGATGCCCTGCTGCGCTGCTGCTGCCCTACCCTGATGGCTGCCCAGCTGCCCTGCTGCTGCCCTACCCTGATGGCTGCCTGGCTTCCCTGCTGCTGCCCTACCCTGACCGGCTGCCCTGCTGCCCTGCTCCTACCCTGCTCCTACCCTACCCTGTCCGGCTGCCGTGCTGCTGCCCCACCCTGACCGGCTGCCCTGCTCCTATCCTACCCTGTCCAGCTGCCCTGCTGCTGCCCTGCCCTGACCGGCTGCCCTGATGCCCTGCTGCGCTGCTGCTGCCCTACCCTGATGGCTGCCCGGCTGCCCTGCTGCTGACCTACTCTGCCCGGCTGCCCTGCAACTGCCCTGCCCTGCCCGGCTGCCCGGCTGCTGCCCTACCCTGCCCGGCTGCCCTGCTGCTGCCCTACCCTGACCGGCTGCGCTGCTGCAGCCCTACCCTGACCGGCTGCCCTGCTGCTGCCCTACCCTGACCGGCTGCCCTGCTGCCCTGCTCCTACCCTACCCTGTCCGGCTGCCGTGCTGCTGCCCCACCCTGACCGGCTGCCCTGCTCCTATCCTACCCTGTCCAGCTGCCCTGCTGCTGCCCTGCCCTGACCGGCTGCCCTGATGCCCTGCTGCGCTGCTGCTGCCCTACCCTGATGGCTGCCCGGCTGCCCTGCTGCTGACCTACTCTGCCCGGCTGCCCTGCAACTGCCCTGCCCTGCCCGGCTGCCCGGCTGCTGCCCTACCCTGACCGGCTGCCCTGCTGCTGCCCTACCCTGACCGGCTGCGCTGCTGCAGCCCTACCCTGACCGGCTGCCCTGCTGCTGCCCTACCCTGACCGGCTGCCCTGCTGCCCTTCTCCTACCCTACCCTGTCCGGCTGCCGTGCTGCTGCCCCACCCTGACCGGCTGCCCTGCTCCTATCCTACCCTGTCCAGCTGCCCTGCTCCTATCCTACCCTGACCGGCTGCCCTGCTGCTGCCCTACCCTGACCGGCTGCGCTGCTGCAGCCCTACCCTGACCGGCTGCCCTGATGCCCTGCTGCTGCCCTACCCTGACCGGCTGCCTGGCTTCCCTGCTGCTGCCCTACCCTGACCGGCTGCCCTGCTGCTGCCCTGCTCCTACCCTACCCTGTCCGGCTGCCGTGCTGCTGCCTCACCCTGACCGGCTGCCCTGCTCCTATCCTACCCTGTCTGGCTGCGCTGCTGCTGCCCTACCCTGACCGGCTGCCCTGATGCCCTGCTGCGCTGCTGCTGCCCTACCCTGATGGCTGCCCGGCTGCCCTGCTGCTGCCCTACCCTGACCGGCTGCGCTGCTGCAGCCCTACCCTGACCGGCTGCCCTGATGCCGTGCTGCTGCCCTACCCTGACCGGCTGCCTGGCTTCCCTGCTGCTGCCCTACCCTGACCGGCTGCCCTGCTGCCCTGCTGCTGCCCTGCTCCTACCCTACCCTGTCCGGCTGCCGTGCTGCTGCCCCACCCTGACCGGCTGCCCTGCTCCTATCCTACCCTGTCTGGCTGCGCTGCTGCTGCCCGACCCTGACCGGCTGCCCTGATGCCCTGCTGCGCTGCTGCTGCCCTACCCTGATGGCTGCCCGGCTGCCCTGCTGCTGCCCTACCCTGACCGGCTGCCCGTCCGCCATGTCCGGGTCTCGTCGCCACATTCCTCGTATGCATCATCAGGTGGTTCCCGTGCAATGACTGTCATGGCTGGCTGGCTGCATAGCGCAGCGACTTGCATTTGACCCGCGGTTACGGACACACCGCAGTTACGGTGAATTGTGCGCCCTGCATGCTTTGCACTATCACGGTCAAACCTTTGGTATTCGGGGTACGCTACGTATACCCTGTGTACAAAGCCCCATCGTTACAGCGTGGCCTTGCACGGGTTGAAGGCCAACTGCAATCATCCAGCCTACTTGTCGCAATGCCCTGTTAGAGCGGCACGGAGGAGGGTCGCATGAGGAGGCTATTGGAGCTGGCTACGCAGTGACTCGTCAGCAGCCGCAGCCAAAAGTGGCCGCAGCCATCGATGGACTTGACTCGTTTGACTTTTGGCTGTGTACCGTTTGACTTTAGACCGTCCGCTGACTTTGAACTATCTCTGCGCTGGCTGCATCACCATCGTTTGCTGAGCCAGGTTCGCTGGTAGCTACTATTTGTGGGGCATTAGAACCGCAGATCGGAAGTCGATCTCACGGCACAGTGCATCTTTCGCGATTCTGTGCGGAGGGAGTCCTTACATAATTATTGCGAGGCTGTGCGCGCAATCGCAGGCCGTTCCGCCGACCCCCCCCCCCTAGCAGTTTTAATAGTATAGATGAGTTCGCAGCCAGGTTCGATACCAACTTATGCTTTATTTTGGTGTAGCATGAGGGCTGTAGAATTCAGGAGTTGAACTAGTATAGGCACGACCGCGCCCGCCTCTAACCCCGCAGCGGCCACACCCCTCATCAAGGTGTGCCTCTTACACTTTTTTGCGTGCCATGTGTTATTGTGGTTGTGGGCCCAGTGCGCTGCACCGTTGGCCTGCATGTTCCGCTGAGCCTGAAGCAAGAAGCAGACAGGCATAAGCTTGGATAAGAAGAAGCAGAGGGCGAGAGGCAAGGCGCACAGGGTGAGAATGTCTGGGTCACTCCCTGGTGCTCGCTGCAATTTGTTAGCACTGTTGTTAGCACGTTGCCGCCTTTTTCTTCATAACAAGGGGCTTTACGTTTGTGGTCCACGAAGGTCTGCGAGTGGGTACGCTGACGATGCGGGTAGGCCTGATTTCCCCTCATCGTAGCTTAACGTTAGCGCAGAGGGGCTCAGTTCCGAGCTACCGGGTGCTCCCCGTGCTCTCCCGCCGCATACGACTTTGCTCCGCTGCAAAGCTTGGGCAGAGCATAGAGCAGCCGAAAACAGAGGCGTTAGAGCGAGATGACTCAGGCCAACCGAGCTCAGCCCAGCCCAGCCCGGACTCACCAAGGGAAGAGCCAGGCAACCAGCGCCAGCCGCCTTTCTTTGCAAGGTTGCTTGGCAGCATAGGAAACAATAACCACAAGCCCCCTAACTGGGTGACGTCTGTGGTAGCAGCCTTCACAGATGCCAACGGCCGGCCTGACCTGCGCATGCTGCGTCTTGTTGTGATCAGCCTTGCCTTCCTCTTAGTTGCCTCTGTGCGTGAAGTTATTGCGTCCCGTACACGCATCACCACACGGGAGGTGAGCTGGCGCTGGGTAGCCAGGCCACTATGAGCTAGACATGCAGGCTGTCCTATTGCTGAGCTCAATGGCGTCTCAGCTATGCCAGCTGCTGCTACCAGCCTCAAACATATTTCTCTAGTAGTGGTGGTGTCAGCTTCCCGCCTCAGTGCCGCTGTGCACCAGCTTGCCGCTGTGCTCCTGAAGTGCTTGCTGCTGGCATGCTTCCCTCCCCATCTAGCTGGTTGGTCTACCCTTGCAGGTGGCTTACTCTGACTTCTATACCCTGCTGGACTCTGGTCGTGTGCGTGCTGCTCGTCTGGAGTCAGGGGTAGGACGCATGTACTTTGACATGCAGCCGCTCACCGCCCCTGCACCCGCTGCAGCAGCCCAGGCGGCCACAACACCTGTCCCGGCTCTTACAGCCTCTGACCTGGCAGTGGCCAGCGCTGCCTTGAAGTCCAGCAGTGCCCACAGCACCCTCTCACCAGCAGCAGCAGCAGCAGCAGGAACGCGCGGCTCAGCAGCAACAGCAGTGGCGCCTGGTGCTGCACTTGCTCCTGACTCAGCAGAAGCTGTGGAGAGCAGCCCAGCAGCGGCAGGTGCAGCAGCGCCTGTGACAGCAGCTGCTGCTCCTGCAGCCCACCAGGCAGCGCCCATGCGTTTCCAGAAGCAGTATGTGGTGAAGCTGGCAGAGCGCAGTGATTCCCTGCTGGTGGCAAAGATCCTGGCCATGGGTGTGGAGTACTCGGTGCTGAAGCAGGTGAGCCGGGAGTAGCGTGCTCAGGTGCTGGGTGCCATTGCCAGGTCTAAGTGCAGGCCAGGTGCCTTCTCAAGCAGATCAGGAGCCTGCAGTATTGCTCAATACGCATGCCCTGGGCCTCAGCCTGACTACTGAAAAGCTACAGGGTGCCCATGCCTGCACCAAAGCTGCCAGCACCTGTTGCCGGCGCGTCTGCCTGCCCGCCTGCCACTCTGCTGCTCTGCATGTGGTATCACACTCGACGCTACACTCTGCCATGAACTTTCATCCTACCTCTGTGCCCCTTGCGACAGACTTTCCTGAGCGCTCTGGCTACCACGCTGACCACCACGCTGGCCGTGTGGATCCCCCTGCTGCCGCTGCTGTTCCTGTTCCGGCGCATCATGGAGGACCGCTCCTCCTCCAGGTGAGGCCCCACAGTCTTCAATGACTGCCATACCCTGCCAATGCCATCGCTGGCTGCTTGCCTGCAATAGCCACTGCAGGGCAGACATGTTGGCCGCACATGTGTGAGCAGAGGTAGGATGCTTGTCTGGTGGCTTGCAGGAAGAAGAAGTCTGACGGGCGCGCCCAGCCTGTCCTCACCACCTTCGCTGACGTAGCGGGCGTAGAGTCAGCCAAGGTGGGCAGCCATGCAACTCGGGCAGCCGGCACTTTTCTCAAAGCTCTGCACAGATTGCAACGGCTGATTTGGTGCACAGGCTGTTAGTGTGTGCTGTGGCAGCTGATGGCATCTAAAGCCAGACCCTGTCTGCCTCCTGGGTCGGTCTAGCGGCTGGCTGATGCTTGCTAGGTCACGGTGCACTGTATGGCGGGTGTGGGTGAAAGTCTCCAGCAGCACCAAGGGCGGCTGCAGGTGGAATTGATGGAGGTGGTGTCTGTGATGAAGAAGGTCAAGACGTCCTACGCCACCTTGAACGTGAAGATGCCCAGTGGGGTCCTGCTCTGCGGGCCACCAGGGACTGGCAAGACCCTGCTAGGTGCGGGCCCTGAACGCCAGGCAGCTGCATCGTGTATAGCCAGTGTGGAGCCCTTGTCACTGTGCAGGGCGGGCGGGCGGGCATGCAGGTGATCAGGCAGGGCGCACAGGGCAGGCTGGCAGGGCAAGCAGGACAGGCAAGCGTGGCTTACAGGCAGGTGGACAGGCGAGGTCGGGCAATTCAGTGCGCCCTTAGCCTGTACAACGTCAATGGCTGGTGTGCTTCCAAGGCATGAGATTGTGGTGTGCCCTTCATAGGTCTCGTCAACACTGCTTCTGGCTCCTGGATAGGTTCACGTCACAGTGCAATGCAGCTGGCCAAAACATAGACGCGTACCAGACGTGTGCATCTCCCTCACCTGTGCGGGCCCTGCTTTGCCGCACGCAGCCAAGGCAGTGGCTGGGGAGGCCGGGGTGCCCTTCATCAGCGTGGGCGCCTCCGAATTCGTGGAGATGTTTGTGGGCCGGGGGGCGGCGCGCATCCGGGAGCTGTTTGCGGAGGCCCGCAAGTCAGCGCCCTGCGTGGTGTTTATCGACGAACTAGATGCGGTGAGGCGGGGCTGAGGGGTGTGGACAGAGTGAATCTGTGGGCTGGAAGGCAGGGCCTAGAGGCTGGGGTTGCTAGTGGAGGTGTCGGTGAGGATGGTGTGGGGTGTTGCCCTAGCTGTGAGGTAAGGCCCAGTCCCTAACATTACAGCTAGACCCACCCAGCCAGGGTGCCTGCTTGCCGGCTCCTTGCTGCCCTGCAGCATTCAGTCCTTGCCCTGCCTGCATCAGCAGCCACCTCACGCCAGCCTCTGTGCACACCAGCTGCTACACCCCCCCGCTGTTGCGAGGCACAGGTGGGGGCGCGTCGCGGCATGGGCTACAACGACGAGCGAGATCAGACCCTGAACCAGCTGCTGACAGAGCTGGATGGGTTTGAGGGGCGCTCAGGAGTGCTGTTCCTGGCAGCCACCAACAGGGCAGACATCCTGGACCCTGCCCTGCTGCGCCCCGGACGCATCAACCGCAAGGTGGGTCAGGAGGCCAGCCACGGAATAGAAGGGCGGGCTGACTGAGATGGACTGCAGGGATGTCCCAGTGTGGGGTGTTGAGTGCGTGGCCGCGAGAGCCTGCAGTGATGGTCAGGCCTGGTCAGTTCCTTATAATGTTGTTGGCGGCAGGTGGGCTGGCTGGCATAACTGTTACGCAAAAGAAGCAAATGTAGCTGCAAAAGCAGAGAAGGGCAGACCCGTGTGTTATCCCTGCTTGCAGTCCTCATGCCAGTAGGCCATGCATGACTTTTCTCGTTGTTGCGGCATGCTCAGTTTAAGACAATGTCACAGTGCCTTATTGCATAACCCAAAGGGCAGCGGTGGCAGCCATAGCTGTATGGGCTGATGCACTGTCTGCTATGACGTGCTCATTGCTGTGCCACCCACCTACTACTGCCCTTCGATTCCTGCCCCTGCCCTTGGCTGTTCACCTTGGCCGTCCTTACCAAGGCTACACAATGACATCCTTGGTCAGCCGCCACACATTACAACGCAGGAAGCCATGGTCTTGCATGACACACTATGTTCGCAGTCGGCACAGAAGGCTGCGGAGTGCTTGTCGCCTGCTGCAGGTGGTGGTGCCGTTGCCAGATGAGGCTGGGCGGCGGGAGATCCTGGGAGTCCATTTGCGCAACACCCCCATGCTGAACAAGGAGGCCAAGGCAGAGGCCTGCAGCCGCCTGGCCCGGGTTACCTCAGGTGTGGGCATGTGGCCGGTGGCAAGGCCTGACACCACTGCTTCGTTGGGTCAGGGCGAGACATGGACAGCATGCACAGGGCATGCTGCGAGGGAAGGGTTGTCAAGACAAGTTCCTGGTTGGTGGTTGAGGAGACGCAGGTTTCTCTGGGGCAGAGCTGGCCAACGTGGTCAATGAGGCGGCGCTGCTGAGCGCAAGGAAGGACAGCACCATTGTGACAATTTCTGAGCTCATCGAGGGCGTGCAACGCACCAAGTGGGTCAGGCATCGTGCAGCTCACTAAAGACAGCACCTGGGTGGTGGCACTGTGCCAGCATAGAAGGGAACCACTCTGTGATCTCTTGCCCTGCAGGTTTGGCGTCAATGGCCGCAGTGGCACTGGATCTGGCCAAGGCTTCCAGAAGTGGCTTCTGGACCTTGCGGCAGGCCCTGACAGCCGCAAGCGGGTTAAGACATCTACTGCATGAGAGCGTGTATGAGTAATGATGTGTGAGAGAGTAGGAGGTTGCGAGAGGGGTCAACGCCAAGTCAGCCATGCGCAGTCAGATATATGTATATGTTCTTGTAGGTGGAGTTGTTGTATACATACATATCGAGATGCGAGTTGAGTGTCGTACCGGGTCTATAGAGTTGCGCTCTAGGTTGCGACACACAACAGCTCCCACAGCCCCTATGCAGAGGCAGGCAGGAGCACAAGGGCCTGGACCTAGTGTTCTCCCACCAGCTACGCACAGCAATGCTGATCAGTCTGCCAATATTCGCCAAGGCACATGTTCAGGCAAAGCTGCCTAGCCCTGTTCCTCCCTCGGAGCACAGCCTGGCCGGTGGCTGAACCGATGGTTATGTTGCAGTCATGTTGCACTGTCTGCAGATGGAAGGGCAGTAGACAGTGGTGAGCTGGCTGGGCTGGCAGGGCTGATAGAGCTGACAGGGCTGTCACACAACTGTGTATTTTTCACGGGAAACCCAAGTTGCTTGAAAAGGCCACCGCCCGTCGCACTGCGCATCGCGTGATGGCTAAGAAGAAGCACAAGAAGGACCCGGGAAAGAAACAGAAAGGTGCGTGACCCTAGCCGACTGTGGGCCACTGTGGGCTACGCGCTGTGTGATAACCCGTCGCTCCTGTTGCTTCCATTGCAGCGTCCCGCTCGCCTCAAGGAAAGCAACGCCAGGAGCGACGGGATGGCTGGACCACGCGTAGACGTCAGGTGGCGCCCCCGCCTTATGTGGCCCCGCACTGTTTGTGTTGACCCCGCCTTGTGTCTTGGTTTGTCAAAATGGCAACTTTGATTGGCTGCAGGTCATCAAGGCCACCGCCCGTCGCACTGCGCATCGCGTGATGGCTAAGAAGAAGCACAAGAAGGATCCGGGAAAGAAACAGAAATGTGCGTGACCCTAGCCGACGGTCAGGCGACTCTAACTAACAAAAAATGACAGGAAACCGACCCCTGGTAGTAGGACGGCTGTAACTCTGCACTCACTGCGCCAAAAACTATGTTAGTTGGCTCACAATGTAGCCAACCCGGCCAGCTACCCTTGACCCATGCAGAATAGTTATGCAGTCAATAGGCCGTGCACAGCAAAGCTTCAAAGTTACTAATTCAAATTTGAGCCACAGCGAGGCATGCAGTCATCGCTTCGACCGCCCGCGCCGCATAGGCTGCTCTACATGAGCATGCGCGTCGGAAGCAGCAGTCGGATCGGAAAGCGGATGCGGGAATGTGGCACTGAGCCTACCTTCTCCCCATACCTTGAGTCAGGGCCTCCCAACCCCCTTGAAAAGGGGGTGTGTCCGTTTCACGCGGTTTATTCTTCATATAGTTTGCGGATTGATCAACGAATCACATCAGTATGTAGAGGGCTCGCTTGGCTACACGCTACGGCTGTCCTGAGCGTCCATGACTATGTATATGATGCACTGCTTAGGCGTGAACCCGGCCTATATTTTGTGGGCAGATATCACCATGCACGCCTCCTCCACCCTCGACCTTCTTAATGACGCCGTGATGAAGCAAATGCAAGTATGTGTGCAGTCGCGCTTTGTGTTGCGATGGCCGAAATCGCGAGTTTGAAACCTAAGATGCTGAAATGCTTTTTTAACGCACCCACACCACTGCTGATGCTGCGTCTAGAACAGCCGCACAATTTTTAACATCTATTAGCTTTCACTCGTCATTTGTGTCGCTCGCGCTGTCAAGCGAGAGACGGAGTGGTTGTATGCTCTAGCGGTTCATCAAGACACTATGTGCACCCTTCACTTCTTGTTATTGTAGACTATGTGGCCTGATAGTCAAACTGACCGCGGGACTCTTCATACTTGAGCCTTTTCTGCTCGTTCCCCTGGTTATGTGCTTTGTTCAATGTAGCAAGAGCATATGCGTAGGTGCGAAGCCTTCGTTGCGTCGCTACAGCGGTTTGGGACATCACCACCGAGACATGTGCTTCGGTCCATGCCACAACGTGCATACCCCACTGGCTGGGTACAGTAGACGAGCAACAAGTATCTAAAGGCAAACATCTAGTAGGACTGCAAGCACCCATCGCAGATGTGGTAGCAGAACACCCTTCCCGAGCAACTACAACTCTTGCCTTGTGGCCACAACAAAGCCCCATACTAGCACCCCAAGGCAGGGCAAGATCTGTACACTCCATAGCTAGGCCTGGTCTCTTGTCCATCAGCTACACGCCCATGGCAACAAAGCAGAGCCCTACGGCAACACCCCATGCCCGGTGGGGCTGCCACGCTCAATAATGTGCTTCTGCACGGCCTTCTGCCAGCCTGCCACCAAGGTGTTGCCGACTGGCTGATCCCTGGGCGGCACCTTGTGGTAAAGGAGGTAGGCCCTGAGCTGCTCGCGTGTGAACCGGGTTGCCTCCTTGGCTGAGGTATTGCTGTAGTCTGCACCCCGTGCGTGTTGCTGGAATGCCTGCTGCAGCTGCTGCAGGGGGACCTGGGTGGGCACATTCAACACCATCTTGGCGTTCCCGTCTACCATGCACGCTGACTCCTCCGTCTTGCGTGCTGCCTTGGCCTCCCGGTTGTCGTCTGCTGAGGTTGTCTCCTTGTCACGCTTCTGCTTGCGGAGCGTGAGGAGCTGAGCCTCAAAGTCTGCCAAGTCGATGTTGGCGAGTGCCCCCGGGTCGAGCTTATTGTTGATGCTGCCGATCATGGCATCCAGCCCCTGCTTGGCACTGTTGCCGTGCTTTGTGTGTTGCAGGCTGGACTCCACTGCGTGGTTTGAGCTGGGTGCTGCCCCAAAGAACTCCACTAGGTGTGTGCGTAGGCCTAGACTGCACGGCTGGCCAGCTGCCAGCTCCCGGATGTCGTCAAGGAAATCCTCCAGCGTGGCATACGGGTCAAAGACGGCTGGGTCGAATGGCAGAAACTGCTGCCCGCTTGGTGCCTGCCGCCGCACCCCCTGCTGTTGCTGCTGCTTCTGCCGCTGGTGCACGTCCCACTCTTGCAGCCTCGTGTCCCGCTGTTTCAGCACCTGCTCAGCTGCCTTCTGTGCGTACAAAGCGCTTGAAGAGCCCATGGCTGCCAGCAGGTGAGGGAGCTGGAAGAATAGCTGGCTGTGTTCGTACAAGTACTCGTACAGTGCCTGGATGTGCTTGTTGATGAGCACAACGAGCTTTGGCTTGGCAGCCGCCCATTGTTGCTTAAGCCCATTGTTGCTTAAGCCCTTGTTGGCTGCGGCCACCTGTGCCCGCAGCTGCTCCAGCTTGCTGTTGGTGGTGGTCAGCTGCTGCTTGGTGTGGGCCAGCTCAGTGCGGGCTGCGGCCAGGCCTTTCTGGGCGGCCTCCAGGGCAGCCGCTGTGTCAGTGAGTTGGGCTTGTGTGCCCTGCAGCTCCTGCAAGAACGCCTCCTCCAGCTGCTCGAGCTGCTGCACCCACCCGAGCAGGTCTAACTCCCACTGCTGCTCACGGTGACCAGTAAAGACTAGCAGGCTGCAGTGCTGCTCCCTCAGCTGGCTGTACAGCTGCTGGGAGCTGAGAAGGTCAGCAGTGACGGCTGCATGTGCAGCGGTGAGGGCTGCATGCGCTGCGGTGAGCTGCTCCATGCTCTTGGCTGCCTCATGGTGAGCCTGGGCCTTTGCCCCATTGGCTCTGTTTGCTCTCGTGTGTTTTGGGACGGGTGGCATGTCAGGCAGAAGGGCAGTGAGGAGGTGCTGGGAGGTGGTGGTAGGCAGCTGGGCCTGCTAGGGTGGGCTGCTGGCAGGTACAGTGGGCAGGAAGGGTCAGTGGTGCTTGGGCTCCTGCAATTGACAATCCATGGCTCACTGAGATTTGAGAGTAATATTGACTATTCTGTCTCAGCTGGGCATATGAGTAGAGTAGCTTTTGATTTGGGGGACAGCACAAAAATACGACATCTCTCTGAGTTTTGGTTGGATTACTGCAAATCCTACCTGCTCAGTGGAGCCGCAGCTGAAGCTTGTAAAGCCCATTTAGGTGTGCCGTGATGACCTCGGAAACTCCTGCATCATCAGATGTTCTAACCTGTGCTGGCGGCCATCGGCGCAGGAATAGTGGGAACTGCTGCGTGCACCTCACCTCGCGGGCTGGCAGCAGCGCCTATGCGTAGAGCACCAACAACACGCCTGTACTGCGCGATGTCTTGAGGGTGGCCGGCGGATCCCAACCACCCTATCGACCACAATTGAAGCAGCTGCTGGTTGCTGCCGCAACTAGAGTCCGCGTTAAAGCCATGCCGCGCAGGGCTAAAGCCATCGGCCTGCTCCAGGAGCAATCGGTCGCATGTGACGGTCTTACATGCCAAAACATCAGAGTTGGGAGGCCCTGACCTTGAGGGCAATGCCACAGCTCGACCATTCGGACTTACAGCATGCTACTTACTAAGTTAAGCTCCTCTAGGACAATGTTACAAACGCTCATACTCAGATAAGCCAAGAGCTCACTTTGGTCTGTGACCCTTAACTCCCTTAGCCAATCTCAGGGCCAGAGCCATGCAGTCAGTCACACAACTCCACACCACGACAGAGTTTGGACTCGGCTCCTCTGTGAGTTACACTCCCCTACATGCCATCCACCTGCGTGCAAAGTTTCATAGCTCAACTGCCACCCCACAGCCCCGTGGCCTTATTTCTGCCTGGTGACCATGATGTAACTTTGACGATGTCAAACTCATAGAGGCCTGTGTTGTTGGTTTTGCGGTTTGTTTCAAGAGATCCGCCAATGAGTAAAGAACAACAATTCTATGTCGCTTTTCCTCTAGGTGCAACGGGTGCAACACAGTGGAGGACACAGTGGAGGGGGGGGGGGGGGTGGGGGGGGGTTACCCGGTGCTACCTTCGTGTGCGCCGACCCAAATGATGTATTCGGCGAGAAGCGAAGATAGATTATGCTTCACCGGCCCCGTCTAGGTGCCCTGCACGCCCGGCAGGCATCGCGTTGGGTGTCAGCCGGACATCCCATTTGTGCACAACCAGCTCACTACGCAAGGTAGATGGGTTCCCTGCGATGTGGCTCACCGTGCCAAGGAGACCCGTCTCGCCGCTGTGATTTGTTCGCGGGCACATGTAGCAGTACACGAGCAAAGACTCCAATGGCTAGCGCTGATGGTCAGATTACGCGGACTAACTCGTGACTGCCAATGTGCTAAACGCTATTCAAAACGGTGCAGTATTGAGAGAGAATCTGCATGAACATTACCAACCCCATGTTGGGGCCGCCTGACCGACGGGCTACAAGCGGGTGCGAGACAAGCCCCCCAAGGCCCAGGAGCAGCACCAGCAGCCTGCTGAGGTACAGTAATGTGTGCCCCCTTCTTGAGCTGTCATCAGCTTACAATTAGTGCATGCACACAGGCAAATTAGTGCGGATATTCGTCATCCTAGGGGGGTAGTTTTTTGATGCGGTTCGCCTCGGATTGTCCTTGCGACTCCAACGCCACTTGACGCTTGTTGAAATTTTGAGTATGTGAGCAGTTGGAGTGTAGGTACCTACAGTACTGTAGACATCTACAGTACTGTAGATGTCTACAGTACTGTAGATGTCTACAGTACTGTAGAGGTCTACAGTACTGTAGGTCAGATTTGACAAGGTCTCTTGTAAATAGGGTACCATGTTGTTCTCCACATTCAAACCACCATTTGCTACCGCGATTGCACCGTCAGCTTCTGCGTGCTATAAATAGTGAGAGGCGTCGAAGCGTAGGCCCGCAAGCTCGATATGGGTATTTGTGCCGAAAGTTGTGTCCACGCAATAAGGTCGCCATAGGGAGCTACATACATACGTGTAAGGTCTAAGGCCGGGGCCCGTCTCTATCGCAAGCTAGGTCCGTTCTGTCGGTTGTACTGGGTAGCTCGGCTTGCAAGCTCCCGCAAAGCTGTGGATGTTGATGATGCCCCGCAATCACAACAACCTCCTGCACCGCACCCTCCCGTGTAATATCGAGTGCGGCAGAGATTGCCCCAAAAGTTGTTTGCGGTTGGCCCTCAACCATCCATCATTACATCTAACCTCACATCATTACATCATGACTCTTAGCCTACATCATTACATCACCACTTGTGTTCCTAACACAAGGGCTAGGCTCAGGGTCGGTAACGAATCCTAGAGGCTGAGTAGGGCTGGGCAGGGCTGGGCTGGGCTGGGCAACATAGGCACGCTTTGTTGTCAGCGCATTTGCATAGCACTGTCGGGATAGCAAACGAGCTTGGGCTACATTGAGATGTTCCTGCATGGGGGCGAAGGGGGCATGGGGGTTAAGGATGCATGGGGGGAAGGCACCTACAGTACTGTAGACCCCTACAGTACTGTAGACATCTACAGTACTGTAGACATCTACAGTACTGTAGACACCCACAGTACTGTAGACACCTACAGTACTGTAGACCCCTACAGTACTGTAGACACCTACAGTACTGTAGACCCCTACAGTACTGTAGACATCTACAGTACTGTAGACATCTACAGTACTGTAGACACCCACAGTACTGTAGACACCTACAGTACTGTAGACCCCTACAGTACTGTAGACATCTACAGTACTGTAGACACCTACAGTACTGTAGACACCTACAGTACTGTAGACATCTACAGTACTGTAGACCCCTACAGTACTGTAGACATCTACAGTACTGTAGACATCTACAGTACTGTAGACATCTACAGTACTGTAGACATCTACAGTACTGTAGACACCTACAGTACTGTAGACACCTACAGTACTGTAGACACCTACAGTACTGTAGACCCCTACAGTACTGTAGACACCTACAGTACTGTAGACACCTACAGTACTGTAGACATCTACAGTACTGTAGACCCCTACAGTACTGTAGACACCTACAGTACTGTAGACATCTACAGTACTGTAGACATCTACAGTACTGTAGACATCTACAGTACTGTAGACATCTACAGTACTGTAGACACCTACAGTACTGTAGACACCTACAGTACTGTAGACCCCTACAGTACTGTAGACATCTACAGTACTGTAGACATCTACAGTACTGTAGACACCTACAGTACTGTAGACACCTACAGTACTGTAGACATCTACAGTACTGTAGACACCTACAGTACTGTAGACATCTACAGTACTGTAGGCAGCAGCAGCATGGGTGGCAGCAGCAGTAGGGGGGGGGGCAGCAGCAGCAGGGGGGGGGGCAGCAGCAGCAGGGGGGGGGGCAGCAGCAGCAGGGGGGGGGGCAGCAGCAGCAGCAGCAGGGGGGCAGCAGCAGCAGCAGTAGGGGGGGTAGCAGCAGCAGCAGCAGTGGCAGCAGCAGCAGCAGCAGTGGCAGCAGCAGCAGCAGTAGGGGGGGCAGCAGCAGCAGCAGCAGTGGCAGCAGCAGCAGCAGCAGTAGGGGGGGCAGCAGCAGCAGCAGTAGGGGGGGCAGCAGCAGCAGCAGTAGGGGGGCAGCAGCAGCAGCAGTAGGGGGGGTAGCAGCAGCAGCAGCAGTGGGCAGCAGCAGCAGCAGTAGGGGGGGCAGCAGCAGCAGCAGCAGTGGCAGCAGCAGCAGCAGCAGTGGCAGCAGCAGCAGCAGCAGTAGGGGGGGCAGCAGCAGCAGCAGTAGGGGGGGCAGCAGCAGCAGCAGTAGGGGGGCAGCAGCAGCAGCAGTAGGGGGGGTAGCAGCAGCAGCAGCAGTGGCAGCAGCAGCAGCAGTAGGGGGGGCAGCAGCAGCAGCAGTAGGGGGGCAGCAGCAGCAGCAGTAGGGGGGGTAGCAGCAGCAGCAGCAGTGGGGCAGCAGCAGCAGCAGTAGGGGGGTAGCAGCAGCAGCAGCAGTGGGGGCAGCAGCAGCAGCAGCAGTGGCAGCAGCAGCAGCAGCAGTAGGGGGGGCAGCAGCAGCAGCAGTAGGGGGGGCAGCAGCAGCAGCAGTAGGGGGGCAGCAGCAGCAGCAGTAGGGGGGGGTAGCAGCAGCAGCAGCAGTGGCAGCAGCAGCAGCAGCAGTAGGGGGGTAGCAGCAGCAGCAGTAGGGGCAGCAGCAGCAGCAGCAGTGGCAGCAGCAGCAGCAGCAGTGGCAGCAGCAGCAGATATAGTAGGGGCACTGTAGCACTTACCTACCTTTTGGCTGCTGAGTGAAGGGGGGGGGAGTGGAAGAGTGAAGGCGGGGAGGGGAGGTAGATGTGGAAGGCGGGAGGTGGGAGGCAGGGAGGCGGGAGACGGGGAGGCGGGAGGCAGGGAGGCGGGAGGTGGGGAGGCGGGAGGCTCAACCGGGTTGGGCTGGGCGGGGGTGGGTTGGGTTGGGGGCATGGGTTGGGGTGGGTGGGGGCATGGGTTGGGGGCATGGGTTGGGGTGGGTGGGGGCATGGGTGGGGGTGGGGGCGGGGGAGGGAGCGGGGGCGGGGGCGGGGGCGGGGGCGGGGGCGGGGGCGGGGGCGGGGGCGGGGGCGGGGCGGGGGCGGGGGCGGGGGCGGGGGCGGGGGCGGGGGCGGGGGCGGGGGCGGGGGCGGGGGCGGGGGCGGGGGCGGGGGCGGGGGCGGGGGCGGGGGCGGGGGCGGGGGCGGGGGAGGATGAATTGGGAGGGGGTGGTTGTATAGGGAAAGTGGAGGGGAGGTGACCCATCAGACCTGCAACCAAGGGGCGTGCACGTGCGGTAGGGTGACCAGGCTGGGCACTGTGTTAGCTATCACCGTGGCCTTACCTTTGTGGTCCTCCTGGCCTCCTACCTGCTCACACCAGGCAACATATCCCATGCGCCAGTGGGGTGGGACTGCGGTGGGGAGTGTAGGGTTTAGGGAAGGGAAGGTGGGGTGAGGTGGGGGTTGCGATGCCACGTCAATCGAAGGGTGGGAGAGGGGAAGGGTAGGCTTGACAAGTATGGGAGGGGAGAGGGAGGGAGAGGGGGAAGGGAGGGGTGGGAAGAGGGTGGGTGGGGTGGGCTTTCTCCTGGCTGCTGGGATGTCAGGGGAGAGGTGACGGGGAGGGGGGAAGTGGGGGGTGGGTAGAGGTGGAAGTGTAGGGACGACAAGCTGGGCGTTGGTGGTGGGCGTGGGAAAGGGGAGGAAAAGGGGATGGGGAAGGGTGTGACGATCAACCCTGCAGCGGGACAAGGGGCATGCTAGCGGTTAAGGTGGGTACAGGGTGCCACATACCTGCACTCACCTTCTGCTGGGGTGTGGTGTATATGTGTGTGGGAGGAAGGGGAGGAAGGGGAGGGAAGGGAAGGGGAGGTCCATGGGGAGGGCGAGAGAAGTGGGGAGGGCATTGATAGTCTCAGGTGTAGGCGCACAAGACCTGCGGCAATGATGTGACGATTTGTGTAACGAAGCAAACATTGGACATGGGTACTAGATGCACTCACCATTAGAGTAGGGAGATGTAGAGCTGGCAGATGGAGGGGCAGGTGTAGCAGCCCTCCATTACAACCCACCTTCCTTTGTCCTCACCTCAGTAGGAAGTGCAGTGTGGGAGAGTAGGGTTGGGCTGGGCTGGGCTGGGCTGGGCTGGGCTGGGCTGGGCTGGGCTGGGCTGGGCTGGGCTGGGCTGGGCTGGGCTGGGCTGGGCTGGGCTGGGCTGGGCTGGGCTGGGCTGGGCTGGGCTGGGCTGGGCTGGGCTGGGCTGCAACACAAGGGAGGCAACAGTGGGAACGTTGTGGGAGGTGATGAAATGGTGGTGGTGGTGGTGGTGGTGGTGGTGAGGGGGACTGGGAGGGGGTGGTGAACAGGGAGGTACTAGGCGTGATTGTAAGGCCTGCAGCAACCAGGTGTGGTAGCGGTTAGGCTGGATACTAAGGGCTATGCTGCGCAATGCTAGCTCCTTCTAAGCTCTTACCTTGGTCCTAAGCTCTTACCATGGTCCGTCTGGCCTCTTCGCTGCTCACAACACGTTGCACCTGCCTTGCGTTGGTGCATCAATGCTTGCGATAATTGCGGAGAATCGTTGCGAGGAAACTGGCCGCGAGGCTAGCTGCGATGCTGGCTGCGAGGCTGGCTGCGAGGCTGGCTGCGAAACTGGCTGCGAGGCTGGCTGCGAGGAAAATGGCTGCGAGGCTGGCTGCGAGGTGAGATCCTCGCACCGAGCTGCCTCACAGGTATGCTTCTGCGCTGCTGGACCAGCTGTGTGGCCGCGAGGTTGATTGCCGAGTATGTGGCTGCGAGTATGTGGCTGCGAGTATGGGGTAGATGTGGCTGCGAGTATGGGTAACCTCGTGCGATGCCATCTGTGGACCAGCTGTGTGGCCGCGAGGTTGATTGCCGAGTATGTGGCTGCGAGTATGGGCTAGATGCGGCTGCGAGTATGGGTAACCTCGTGCGATGCCATCGCTGCAATACCGGCTACACGATGCTGCGACTAAGTGTTGGACGGATGCCTGAATGCAAGTGAGATGTTCAGAATTTTTCTAAGTGCTTAAAGGCTACAGTACTGTAAGTGGTCTCTCGAGGTACCTCGAGGTACCTCGAGGTACTGTAGATGTCTACAGTACTGTAGACATCTACAGTACTGTAGATATCTACAGTACTGTAGAGGTCTACAGTACTGTAGATGCCTACAGTACTGTAGATGTCTACAGTACTGTAAATGGTCTCTCGAGGTACCTCGAGGTACCTACAGTACTGTAGACGTCTACAGTACTGTAGATGTCTACAGTACTGTAGATGTCTACAGTACTGTAGGTGTCTACAGTACTGTAGAGGTCTACAGTACTGTAGATGTCTACAGTACTGTAAATGGTCTCTCGAGGTACCTCGAGGTACCTCGAAGTACTGTAGATGTCTACAGTACTGTAGATGTCTACAGTACTGTAGGTGTCTACAGTACTGTAGGTGTCTACAGTACTGTAGATGTCTACAGTACTGTAGATGTCTACAGTACTGTAAATGGTCTCTCGAGGTATTTCGAGGTACCTCGAAGTACTGTAGATGTCTACAGTACTGTAGATGTCTACAGTACTGTAGGTGTCTACAGTACTGTAGGTCTCTACAGTACTGTAGATGTCTACAGTACTGTAGATGTCTACAGTACTGTAAATGGTCTCTCGAGGTACCTCTAGGTACCTACAGTACTGTAGACATCTACAGTACTGTAGATGTCTACAGTACTGTAGATGTCTACAGTACTGTAGGTGTCTACAGTACTGTAGAGGTCTACAGTACTGTAGATGTCTACAGTACTGTAAATGGTCTCTCGAGGTACCTCGAGGTACCTCGAAGTACTGTAGATGTCTACAGTACTGTAGATGTCTACAGTACTGTAGGTGTCTACAGTACTGTAGGTGTCTACAGTACTGTAGATGTCTACAGTACTGTAGATGTCTACAGTACTGTAAATGGTCTCTCGAGGTACCTCGAGGTACCTCGAAGTACTGTAGATGTCTACAGTACTGTAGATGTCTACAGTACTGTAGATGTCTACAGTACTGTAGGTGTCTACAGTACTGTAGAGGTCTACAGTACTGTAGATGTCTACAGTACTGTAAATGGTCTCTCGAGGTACCTCGAGGTACCTCAAAGTACTGTAGATGTCAACAGTACTGTAGATGTCTACAGTACTGTAGATGTCTACAGTACTGTAGGTGTCTACAGTACTGTAGAGGTCTACAGTACTGTAGACATCTACAGTACTGTAAGTGGTCTCTCGAGGTACCTCGAGGTACCTACAGTACTGTAGATGTCTACAGTACTGTAGATGTATACAGTACTGTAGATGTCTACAGTACTGTAAGTGGTCTCTCGCGAGGTACCCCGACAGTACTGTAGACACCTACAGTACTGTAGCATGGCCGTATCTCACCAACCGCGCAAAATCACGAAGTTTAGTTTCAACCCCCGATCTTACAATGCCTTCTTTAGACTATGTACCAAGTCCGAGGCTCTGTTCGTGTACTCGCGAGGTACCCCGACAGTACTGTAGACCTCTACAGTACTGTAGCATGGCCGTATCTCACCAACCGCGCAATATCACGAATTTTAGTTTCAACCCCCAATCTTACAATGCCTTCATTTGACTATGTACCAAGTCCGAGGCTCTGAATCTCAAAAATACTGTTACTAATTTGCCTGAGTGTGTTTTGTCATGCCAACTCTACACGATAGCCCTCGGGTCAGGCAATAGTGTAGGTGGTAGGCGGGCTCATGTGCCATGTGCACTGGGTTTACTCCACACAGCCCCATAACCCTGTTTGAGTCGGATCTAGTTAGTGGCTGCTAGTGGCTGCTAGTGGCGGCTAGTAGGTACTTCTGATCCGGCTCAAATGGAGGCCGGAGTGAGGGACAAGGGGGCTGAACCGATGGTTTGTCACACTTGGCACACTCTGTCAGCACACTCTCCTCTGCTTGCTGCCATGCGCCAGCAGCTTCGGAGGCATTGCGCCACTATGCTCATACCGGCTCATACCTGCTCATACTAGTGTGTCACTTCGCTTAAGTGGCCTTGCCAGCTAGGCTGAACCCTTTTCATTCCCCCTCCTCCCCTTCATCCAGCTAGCCCTTGTGACGGCTGTACTATTGGCAGCGGTATCCATGAGCCAGACAAAGCAGCAACATCGTGTGAGAATCTCAGCATCCTGCCATTATTGTGCTGCTGTGCTTGAATTCACCACACCACTATCATTACCACACCAAGAGCTCTCTGCTATACATCATATCACAACACCAAGCTGCTGAAGGACTGAACAGCTGAACCATTGCTATCCATGGGCTGGCCTCCTTCATCGGCCCCCTGAGCTAGGAGGTTGTCTGTCGGCATTGGGGAGTTTAAGCTGGGATGACAAGTCAGGGTTGCCTTACCCGCTGATCACAACATCAAAGTGACAATTAACAAAGTTGATCAACGAAGCGACAATCAAGCGACAGCTCACATCGCGTCATGGTAAAGAAGAAGCGGAAGGGGCAGCGCCAAAGAAAAGTAGGGCTCGCCAAAAAAAATGAAAGGTTCGTGTCCCTAGCCGACTGTGAGCTCCGTGAGTAACGCGCTGTGTGATAACCAGTCGCTCGGGTTGGTTTCATCGCAAAAGTTGAGAACAGGCCGCGGTGGACTTGCACGACAGTCATCCAACAAAGGAGTGACAGTGTGGGGTAGGCAATAATATCCTTCCGCTGTTGAAGACAATCCAGACATTAACCTGACCTGACATTTACCTGACCTGACAGCATCGCTATGACTCCCCTCAACTTCATAATTGCTGTGGGGCTGACCATACTGAGGTCAACCCTCGCAGCTGACGCTGGATGGCAGGAGGGCCGCGCTACCTGGTTTGATATCTACAATAATGATTTGACGACGTGAGGCCCACCCGCTGAGCAACCTTCTTTGCCGCTCACCCGACGAGTAACCTTCTTTGGCGGGCCTTGTCCTGCCGCTCCCTGTTTCGTAGGGCGAACTGCCACTTCCGCTGGGACCAAGTGAAGACAGGCAATTACATCGGCGCCTTCTCGGACGCTAACCCGATGTTCGCCAAGAGCTGTGGAATGTGTATTGAGCTTCGCTGCCAGGTGCGGGCCTAAGCCACTGACAGCGTCAAGCTCTGGAGCAATTGAGCTTCGTGCAAGCCGTGCTCACGTGCAAGCCACTCCCATGTTTGCTCTCATTTGGTACTTGCCAAAACACTGTGTGTACGTTCTCGGTGGCTGCAGAACGCTGTTATTGTAGACGGCTATGGAGAAAGCCTGGACCGCAGCAAATCATGCAGGGACCCCAGCCGCTCCATCTATGTCACAATAGGAGACGCATGCCCGTGTGACTACCCAGCAAACCAGCACTCCAACAAGCGCTGGTGCTGTGGCGATGGCAGACGTCCCCACATTGACATCACTCGTGATGCTTTCGCCCAACTCGCTGACCTCAGCATTGGTGTCATTGGGTTGCAGTACAGGATTGTTGATTGCAACACAGTGAGCAGCAGCAGCGGCAAGAGCTACACCCCCTCAACTGCAACCCCCTCCAGTGGCAACCCAACCTCATCCACGCCCTCTGTTGCTCCTGCGACATCCACCCCTCAATCCACCCTTGTCGCCTTTCCTCCCATTGCATTCAAGCCAATGCCTACGTTTGCATCGTTCCCACCCATTGTGCCCGTTAAGCAGCTTGCAGACTTTGATGCGATGGCAGCCAAGCTGAAGCAGCAGCTCATAGTCACTTGATACCATGAAGTATGCCAAGACAGCGCCTTCTGCACATACATGCAATGCACATGCATGCCTCAGTATACTTCTAGTTAACTGGAATGCCATATTGCTACACACTGAGTCCTTTATCCCTTAGTGTGGAGTGCGATGTGGACATACTATGTCGTGGGGAACATCTGTCAATTCTTGCACCTTGCAATTGGATAGATGGCTGGATGAATGGCGTCGGGCTCGATGGAGTCTTAGGAGTTCTTTTGGATGGAGCTGGCTGTCTGTAACATCTTGTATGTAGCAACGGGGCTGGCTGTCTGTCCTTGCTGCCGCTAGCTCTCGCCACTAGATTTGAAGCTAAAGACCATTAAGCAGGCCAAGTGGTGGTGGCTCGACCATGCCTGGAACCTACCTGATATGAGCTAATGAGAACTGACACTAGTTTGGGGGGAACCGCCCTACTATCTACCCATTCTGCCTGATATGGCGACTGGCAAGCAGACCAGCCAGGAACGAGAGGGCAGGCAGGTATCATCTGCAGGCTGACTCCTACCTTCCCTGCTCCGGTTAGATGGCAACCTGATGCAACCCCCAACACGGCCACTCCGCTTGGATTATGTTACTAGATCCCTGATATGGCCTCGGAGAGGAAACGCGAGCGCCACGTTTGTAGTAACTGAGATTAGTAACACAGTCAGACATGTTGCAGTCATGTTGCAGTCATGTTGGACTGCCTGCAGATGGAAGGGCAGTAGACAGTGGTGAGCTGGCTGGGCTGGCAGGGCTGATAGAGCTGACAGGGCTGTCACACAACTGTGTATTTTTCACGGGAAACCCAAGTTGCTTGAAAAGGCCACCGCCCGTCGCACTGCGCATCGCGTGATGGCTAAGAAGAAGCACAAGAAGGACCCGGGAAAGAAACAGAAAGGTGCGTGACCCTAGCCGACTGTGGGCCACTGTGGGCTACGCGCTGTGTGATAACCCGTCGCTCCTGTTGCTTCCATTGCAGCGTCCCGCTCGCCTCAAGGAAAGCAACGCCAGGAGCGACGGGATGGCTGGACCACGCGTAGACGTCAGGTGGCGCCCCCGCCTTATGTGGCCCCGCACTGTTTGTGTTGACCCCGCCTTGTGTCTTGGTTTGTCAAAATGGCAACTTTGATTGGCTGCAGGTCATCAAGGTCCCCGAGGGCGCAGTGCTGCGCGGGTGCAAGAAGACGAGGCGCAAGCTGCGGGAGCACCTCCGGCTGCGGGCTGAAATCCACTCCCAGCTCCGCGTCACCGCTTCATTGCTTGTCTTGCGCATTTTTCTGATCTGCCTGGTGGGCTACCCTACCCCGGGCTTCCCCAGCGCCCCTCAGCCTCCAGCCGTGCAGCCCCCCCAACCCCCTGATGCTCCCCCCCTACCCCCCCTACCCCCACGTGCCCCTGTTCAGTCTGCCCCTGCGCAGCCTGCCAGCATGGAGTGTGACACTGACTCTGACTCCGAGTCAGATTGTGACTCTGAGCCAGAGCCACAGTCTGACTCGGAGTCAGAGTCAGAACCTGAGCCAGTCACGCAGCCCCCCCCAAGGCGCTGCAGCGCCCGCCTGGCAGCCCTTGCACCTGCAGCACCCACTGGCCATCCCTTGCCCCTTGACTGCGAGGACCCTGTCATGCTGAGGCAGCTCAAGGACTTCTGCATGTTCTTTGCCAACTCAAGTCTACAACCAGCTGCAGCGACGCCATGTTCGGCACCGCCACCCCATGCTCATGCCAGCCTTTGAGGACCCCAGCAACCAGGCGCTGCTGGCCAAGCTGCAGGAGCTGGGTAACATCCACCTGGCGGGTGACGCCAACACCATTGGAGCGCACTCCATGCAGCTGGCGGTGGCCATGCAACAGCATTACTCCAACCCAGGCAAGTAATTGTGGTGACAGGACCTGACCTAATACCTGACCTTAGACCTGACCTGACCTGACCTGACCTGACCTGACCTGACCTGACCTGACCTGACCTGACCTGACCTGACCTGACCTGACCTGACCTGACCTGACCTGACCTGACCTGACCTGACCTGACCTGACCTGACCTGACCTGACCTGACCTGACCTGACCTGACCTGACCTGACCTGACCTGACCTGACCTGACCTGACCTGACCTGACCTGACCTGACCTGACCTGACCTGACCTGACCTGACCTGACCTGACCTGACCTGACCTGACCTGACCTGACCTGACCTGACCTGACCTGACCTGACCTGACCTGACCTGACCTGACCTGACCTGACCTGACCTGACCTGACCTGACCTGACCTGACCTGACCTGACCTGACCTGACCTGACCTGACCTGACCTGACCTGACCTGACCTGACCTGACCTGACCTGACCTGACCTGACCTGACCTGACCTGACCTGACCTGACCTGACCTGACCTGACCTGACCTGACCTGACCTGACCTGACCTGACCTGACCTGACCTGACCTGACCTGACCTGACCTGACCTGACCTGACCTGACCTGACCTGACCTGACCTGACCTGACCTGACCTGACCTGACCTGACCTGACCTGACCTGACCTGACCTGACCTGACCTGACCTGACCTGACCTGACCTGACCTGACCTGACCTGACCTGACCTGACCTGACCTGACCTGACCTGACCTGACCTGCCTGACCTGACCTGACCTGACCTGACCTGACCTGACCTGACCTGACCTGACCTGACCTGACCTGACCTGACCTGACCTGACCTGACCTGACCTGACCTGACCTGACCTGACCTGACCTGACCTGACCTGACCTGACCTGACCTGACCTGACCTGACCTGACCTGACCTGACCTGACCTGACCTGACCTGACCTGACCTGACCTGACCTGACCTGACCTGACCTGACCTGACCTGACCTGACCTGACCTGACCTGACCTGACCTGACCTGACCTGACCTGACCTGACCTGACCTGACCTGACCTGACCTGACCTGACCTGACCTGACCTGACCTGACCTGACCTGACCTGACCTGACCTGACCTGACCTGACCTGACCTGACCTGACCTGACCTGACCTGACCTGACCTGACCTGACCTGACCTGACCTGACCTGACCTGACCTGACCTGACCTGACCTGACCTGACCTGACCTGACCTGACCTGACCTGACCTGACCTGACCTGACCTGACCTGACCTGACCTGACCTGACCTGACCTGACCTGACCTGACCTGACCTGACCTGACCTGACCTGACCTGACCTGACCTGACCTGACCTGACCTGACCTGACCTGACCTGACCTGACCTGACCTGACCTGACCTGACCTGACCTGACCTGACCTGACCTGACCTGACCTGACCTGACCTGACCTGACCTGACCTGACCTGACCTGACCTGACCTGACCTGACCTGACCTGACCTGACCTGACCTGACCTGACCTGACCTGACCTGACCTGACCTGACCTGACCTGACCTGACCTGACCTGACCTGACCTGACCTGACCTGACCTGACCTGACCTGACCTGACCTGACCTGACCTGACCTGACCTGACCTGACCTGACCTGACCTGACCTGACCTGACCTGACCTGACCTGACCTGACCTGACCTGACCTGACCTGACCTGACCTGACCTGACCTGACCTGACCTGACCTGACCTGACCTGACCTGACCTGACCTGACCTGACCTGACCTGACCTGACCTGACCTGACCTGACCTGACCTGACCTGACCTGACTTCCAGGGCCCAGCTACGCTGGAGCGGGGAGGAGGCGCAGCTGTTCATCATGATGGCGTGCGGGTATGGCATCAACGCCAAGAGCTCGGAGCTGAAGGCCGCCACCCTGGACAAGGGGCATGTGGCGGACCTGGTAGAGGAGGCCAACACGCACCGCCGCCTACTGGGCATGAAGAAGCAAGGCTCCCTGCAGGACACCCTGACCCTGCCCTGCCGCATGCGACATGCAGTGCATGTGTGCCGGTGGCTAGAGCGGTGGCAGCAGCCCCACACCCTACCCGCACCAGGGCAGCCAAAGCGCGGCAAGAGGCGAGGGGTTGGTCCCCGGACCCTGACCTGTCCACCCCCCTTCACCCTCACCCCCATGGCCAGGGTGAGGGTGCACTTCATCAAGGTGAACAGCAGGGTACTGCATGGGGTGTGCAAGCAGCTGGGCCTAACCAAGGAAACCCGGGCAGCATTCCCTTCAGAGCCAGCACTGAGCCATCACTGGGCCAGGTGGTTCAACACCAACAAGCTTCGCAACAAGGAGTTTGCCTTCGAGAGGTTGGTGGACACAGATGGTGTCAGCGTGTGCGTGCACTACACGCGCCCCCTTCCCCCTCCTCCAGCCCCACCTCCAGCTGCCAGCAGCAGCAGCACCAGCCGCCGCCCAAGTGCAGCAGTAGCAGCGGCTCATGCAGTGGGACTCCCCCACATAGGCAGGGGCATAGCTGAGATGCGTGAGTTTGTGTTTGACCCAGACACACAGATTGGGGTGGGCATCGACCCCGGCGTCACCCAAGCAGTCAGCGCAGCCTCTGGGGTGTGGGATCCTCCCTTCCCACCCACTCCCCAGCTGTGTCAGATTGTCATTTTATTTGATATTGCACATGGAATGGCCATCCCTCACACGAAAGCTTTGAAACCGGGATGACTCAGCCGAACTCCTTATAAGCACAATCCTATAAGCTCTGGCTTCCTCGCAAGCCATGTAAGACTCAGCAGTTCATAGCGGAGCATCTGTGTGAAGTGCGTGTAGACCACATATAGACCTATCAACAGCCAAGGGCGAGGAGTACCCTGGCCTGGGCTACAAGTGGCTGCGAGACAAGCCTCCCAAAGCCCAGCAGCAGCAGCAGCGACAGCAGCCTGCTGTGGCACAGTAGTGTGCCGCCTCTTGAGCTGTCATCGGCTGACATTCAGTGCATGCATCTCATGCCAGTTCTAGGCTATAGCCCTGCCACAGGTGACAGGCAATAGTGTAGGTGGCCAATGCTATGTGTGTGGAAGGTTTACTCCAAACAGACGCATTACCAACACTGTCCTCAATCCAAGACTTAGCTTTTGCATTGTTACTTGCTGCCTGCTGGGCTTGAGAGGGAAGGGGCTGAGAAGCAGCAGCTGTGTGCGAGCAATGGGACTCCGTCATTGGCCAGGATCATATCTTGTGGCCTGCAGCTGTCTCGCCCTGTGGCCTGCAGCCTGCACCTGTAGTGTCAGCTGGAACTGAGCTCGTGGCGCCTCCGCACAGCTCTGGTGCTGGAAGGTCACTGCGTAGGGGGTGGCCACCAGGGTGTACCCCCCTGCCGCCACAAGCTCCAGCAGCAGCGCATACAGCACCTGCGGCCCCGGCGGTAATGTGGCGGTAGCCTGATGTGCACAGCGGTGGGAGAGCGGGAGAGAGGGGCCATGATGGCTCTCATACTCGCCCTCCACCACCCCACACACTTCTTAAACCTCACACTTGGAACCACCCCTAACCACCCTGTCTTGTAGATCACCAAGTCACCTGGGGTGCTGCCCCTGCAAACGCACCCCCAATGAAATGCACCACGCCCTTGGTCTTGAAGCGTCGGCTAGAAGTGCGTGATCGGGTCACCACCCATGAGCTGCCCTGCAGGCTAGGCAAGCACAAACAGGGCAGCCAGACCTGAGATGGCATGCAAGCAAGGCATGTGCTGCTAGTGTGCTGCTCACAGGATGCCCATGGGCATGCCAAGCAGCTGGTGGTGTTCTTTGGTGCAGCAAGCATTGGCACTGGGGGTGGGTGGGGTGCTGATGCGGTGCTGCGAGCCTGCTGCAAGGTGGTGTGCAGGCCCAGGGGCGCAGGCCAGCGGCGGGGCAGGGTGGTGCTAGTGGATGAGTACCGCACCACCCGGGTCAGCTCAGCAGTGAACGGCAAGCAGCTATGTGAGGAGGAGCTGGACCATGAGCAGCCCACCAGGCGTGCAGGCTGGACGCCACCAGCAAGGCAGGTGGAACAGCGCCTGGTGCGCCCAGCCTGGAGCCAGCAGCGTGACCAGTCAGTGCGGGGCCTGATGTGGTGCCCAGTGGTGGCACCACGTAAGCCCCAACAGGCCCCATGCAGCAGCCAGGCAGCCACACAGCCAGCAGCCTTAGAGCCAGGGCCCAGCACTCCCCCACCAGCCAAGCGCAGCACGCGCACCGGTGCCACAGCCAGGCAGGTGGGTAGATCGGGACTGCAATGCGGCATTCAACATGCAGCGCATTGGGGAGAGCAGGTGGCGCCCGCTGGAGCTGTGCTGGTGGCCAGACCAGGGAGCTCGGCCAGCCAAGGGCAAGGAGTACCCTGGCCTGGGCTACAAGCGGCTGCGAGACAAGCCTCCCAAAGCCCAGCAGCAGCAGCAGCAGCAGCCTGCTGTGGCACAGTAATGTGTGCCCCCTTCTTGAGCTGTTATCAGCTTACATTTGGTGCATGTTTTGTCATGCCAACTCTACACAATAGCCCTCAGGGGTCAGGCAACGATGTAGGTGGTAGGCACTCATGCACCATGTCCATGTGCACTGGGTATATTCCACACAGCCCAATAACACCACTCGAGTCGGGCGACTATTGCCCACTAGTGGTCCCTGGTGGTCCGGCTCAAATGGAGGCCCTGGTGAGGGACGAGGGGGCTGTACGGTGACGGCAGAGACGAAGATTGGAGTTGGAGATGATGAGCACTGTGCAGAGCAAGTGGCGTCTTCTGAAGTCTTACTAGCCGGAGCTGCCTGCGCTGCCAGCCAAGGGCAGAGAGTACCCCAAATTGGGCTGGAGTCGGCCGGCTGCCCAAGGTCCAGCCACAGCTTGTGGCACAGTAATGTGTCCCCCGGAAGCTTTCATCAGCTTCCACCATCTTACATCAGCGCAACGTCGCCGTGCCTGTGTTAGGCTGTAGCCTTGTCCCAGGGGTCAGGTAATAGTGGAAGTGAAGATGTAGGTGTAGGCGCCCATGCAGTGTGCGTGGTAGGGGTCACACAATCTAAGAAAAGCTCTTAGTGCGTGGGTCACTCCACTCCACTCTTCTGCCAGTTAAGTCTCCCGGTCACACACATCCCTCCCAGGGAGGTCTGAGCAGCACCTGAGAGGGATGCCACCTCTAAACGGCTTCCCTTGCGCCGTATAGCCTAGCCAACTATCGCGCAAGCCATCAGCGTCGAAGGCGTCGCTGTAGGTGCCAAAAAGGCTGGTCAGCCTGCTTCGCGGCACGCAACCTGTACCCACATCAGCCACAGGTGTGGTTAGCACTGTGGTGCAAGCTTAACAACATCAGTCGATGGCATCGCAGCCTAGCAGCGGTTACAGCAGGCGGTTACGGATGGCTTGCACATTGCAGGTACAATGTCCGGGCTGGTTAGCTCTGTGTTGAGAGGCAGGACCGTTGTTGGCGGTGCCCCAGTACGCCCCGGATTAGATACTCCAGCTCCCAGTACAGGCCGAAGACGTCGCGACCAGTCTCCACCACGCGCGAACACCGCAACGCAGCGTGCCACAAAGCAGAAATCAGACGAGCATCAGCCAGAGCAGGAGCATGAGGAGCAACAGGAGGAGCTGCATGAGGAGCAGCAACAAACACAACAGCATGAGCGCCAGCAGAGGCAAGAGAGTAGTGTTTGGGGAGAGAGGAAAGCACGTTTGAATGAGGAGTGGCGAAAGCTCATCCCCATCATGCGCCACTCCTACATTGATGCTTCTCCAGCATTGCAGCAGTGTCATCTAGACGAGGGCAAGCTCGTCCAAAACCATGTGCAAATGAAGCTGGACTGTGCGTGGGAGGGGCATGCCTGCTGTTGCTTAGGACCGGTACCAAGCAGCGCCATGCTGGAGCCTTATGCCAAGGGCCCACTGCCAGCTGAGTATGTGAGTTGTGACCATCGTGTACCAGTCTCCATTCCTCGTTGGTGGTGTACAACCTGCAACCAGAAGGTCATGCCTGACTTCATTCGCGTTGGTTGTTTTCCCAGCACCCCGCAAAGGCCTGGCTTGCTTTTCAGCCACACCCTTCTTGAACTTCTCTCTGTCTTGCAGAGCCAGGATGGTGTCTCCATGTCAGGTGAGATTCCATGCTGTAACTTGAGCAGCCTTTGCAAGCACATCAAACTACGTCCTAAAGCTCGTGCCCACAATGCCCTTTGCAGTGTTTGCTAATGCATTGGATGCCTTACACCGGCCATACAGCCTGTACCCTGTTGACAGCTGCCAGATCGTTGAACAGCCGGAGCAGCCAGAGCGGCAACAACGCGTGGAGCTGCCATTGAAGCCGATGCGCATCACAGCCGAGGTTTTGATGGAGGCGCACTGCAACTGGCTGCGCACCACAGACCGTGTCGCCCTCCTGGCAAACTTGTTGCCTGACTTCCAGCCCACTGGTGGCCCCTTTGCAGATTGCCCATGTTGTGCAGGTACGTGATAGTGTTCTCTTAGTACTGCCATGCAAGTACATGCATTTCCAATCATGCATCTCAAAGCTTCTTTCCATGCATGTGTAGGATCAAGCGAGACACAGAGCGATGGCTACAACTACTGCTTGTGTGGTGATGCAGTCTCCAAGCTCAGCAGCTACTCCGGTGTCGGCCAGGCCACCACCGCCATACAGCCGCACCTAAGCAGCCATCTGGACTGCAATGGGTTGGAGGGTGATGTCCAGAGGCGCTTCAAAAGTGGAGAGCTGTCCCTGAACCATCTGCTTGGCACTACCGCTGGTGGACCACATGACGATGATTGCGCAACCAACTTGTCTTGCTCAAGACCAGAAGTCAGCAGTAGGAGTGGGCCTGTCAGCGTGCATGGTCTGGTCGGCTTCTGTTGCTGCCATGGTGTACCTGCGCTTGGCTTGTTCTGCAACATGCCCACACCGGAGCAGTTCGCGTTCTATTTGCTGGCCCTTACCGCCGTCATGGCTTTCAGCTGCAGGGTTGACTTCTACATCGACTTTGGATGCCGCTTGAAGGTGAGGAAGGTGCAACAGCGGGTTGTCAGCTTAGGGTAGAGGGTGCAATAGTGTGAGTGCAAAAAGATGCAAGATGTATGGAGCATGCCTGCAACATGCTTGGCCTGGTATGTGCCTTTGCTGCTTTACCATTCTGCCAGATCACTTGGGCGCGGTATGTCGAGGCTGTGGGACTACCAGCTAGCTGGAAGGACGCGCGCATCATGGTCAATTGGATGCATGGGGCCTCCCACAACCAACGCTGTCAGGTGCAAAACAACGGCCGCCATCAGGCTGGCGCAGGCTGGCGGTATGGCGAGCAATGTGAGCAGTTGTGGAGCATGCTGAAGGTAAGTGTTAGTGAAGTGAAGGTAAGCACATCTAACGCACCTGACGCATCTGTTTGACATGGAGCGCTCCAGCTCAAGTTCAGGTTGTGGTAATGCCTGCCTGTGTAGGACATGGCTGGTGTTACGCGGTACATGACACTCGCGCATCGTGCCTCCTGGTCAAGACATGGAAGGACATGAATGCAAAGTTGGGTAAGTGACCATAGTCAGTGCGCAATGCATGCACGATGCATGGTGCAACACATGGTGAGTATAGTTGTGCATGTGTGCATGCACGCGTGCAGTTAAGGTGGAGAGTGAGCTGGCCACGCTGCAAGAACTGGCCGGACTGGCCGGTGTGGCAGATGGTCGATGTGCTAGTGAAGCTTATAGGACATCCTGTTTGCCTGCCTGTTAGCTGTTAGCTGTCGTTGTAAAGAGCCGGACAGCCCCCAAGTAACTCCCACCCATACATCCCGGCTGCAGCCCCCAAGTAACTCCCACCCATACATCCCGGCTGCAGCCCCCAAGTAACTCCCACCCATACATCCCGGCTGCAGCCCCCAAGTAACTCCCACCCATACATCCCAGCTGCAGCCCCCAAGTAACTCCCACCCATACATCCCGGCTGCAGCCCCCAAGTAACTCCCACCCATACATCCCGGCTGCAGCCCCCAAGTAACTCCCACCCATACATCCCGGCTGCAGCCCCCATACAGCCATACACACCCATACACCCCAAGTACACCACACACCATTACCCCCATACTCCATAACCCCCAAAATCCCAAGTACATGCTCCCAAGCCGCCATACGCACGTGACTGCTCCCACTGTCCTCTATATTAGGCGACGCGCCTCATTTCACGGGTTTACATTTATTACATGTTCTTCGAGCACCCGGCCCTAAAGTGGGTTACAGGAAGTACCAAGACCCAGGAGGGGGGGCGTTTGAACCTTTGTTATTGCACTTACAGGGGGACACAACGCCTAACGGCTTAAGCGGTGTGAGCCATCAATCATCAAGAGGGGGAGCAACCTCATGGCATCTTCTCTACAAGTCACATCTTGTCCCATCTCAATCCTTGACCTTGTCACATTGTCACCTCCGTCACAGTCAGGTCAGGGCTAAGGTCAGGCTAGGGTCAGGCAAGGGTCAGGCTGAGTTCAAGCTGGGGTCAGGCCTCGCACAACGACGCTTTGCTAGCATCTCGTGTAATGCTATGAAGTGGATGTTCTTCTCAGCGCCATTGGTGCGTAGCATCACGTCATACACTGCGCGCATGTCCGCATAGTTTTGCCTTGACATGGCGAGCTGTGCTTGACCACCCAAGCCATCCAAGGTCATCAAGGCATAAGGTGGGGACTGCGGTGCTGGGCCTGCACACGGAGGGCATTGCAATCACTGGAGGACACTGGCAATGGGATAATTGAGGCTATTGCCAACTAGGTCAACGTACCTAGGCTGGGAGGATGAAGCTCGGGAAGGGGAGTAGACCGACTGCCTACGCCCATGCAGCAGTAGACTTGGCGTAAGGCAATGCACATGGCTGTTGATGGAGAGGAGGGGAAAAAGAGGGCCTCCGCCTTACCTATGTTGCTTGCGCAGCCCATGGGTGGGACAGGCAAAAAACTTGGCTCCCATCCCCCTACATGTGGGCAAGAGCTTCACAACTCATCTACTTGCTACCTGCTAGGTTCCTTGCATTCAAATCGCACCTGGGAATGCCAGGTTTGAGCCCAAGGGCTGCAGCATGCCTCTTTCTCCTGAGAGCGCATCAACACTTTACATTAGACAACATGGTGTATGGGATGTTGCTGGGGTGTCATCTATGGTTCCCACCTCTTCTAGTTGAAGATGGGCTGCCAGCGTACCCTTGGCCAAGCGGTGCTTGTAGAAACCACGACAGGCCAGCTCCAAGGTCACAGGTAGGTTCTGCATGGCGAGGCAAGGCATACCCTTTATCGCATGTTGTCGGCAGATGCACGGCTAGACAAGACATACCTTGGCCAAGCCCCACAGCAACAGCATCTCCTCGTTGGTGTGCCTGGGGAGACATGAACGGCAGCGCCCGCGTTGCCGCGCCGAGTGGTGTGCCTGGCAACTGTCTCAGGCGTGGTCCCAGGCGTTGCGTGCCAGTGGGTGCATCAGCACCTGCTGCTTGCTGACCCAGCGGCTGCGTGCCGGTGGCTGCCCCTACAGCTGCTGCCCATGGTCCCAGGCGTTGCGTGCCAGTGGGTGCAGCAGCACCTGCTGCTTGCTGACCCAGTGGCTGCGTGCCTGTAGGTGCAGCAGCACCTGCTGCTTGCTGACCCAGAGGCTGCGTGCCAGTGGGTGCAGCAGCACCTGCTGCTTGCTGACCCAGCAGCTGCGTGCCGGTGGCTGCCCCTACAGCTGCTGCCCATGGTCCCAGGCGTTGCGTGCCAGTGGGTGCAGCAGCACCTGCTGCTTGCTGACCCAGAGGCTGCGTGCCGGTGGCTGCCCCTACAGCTGCTGCCCATGGTCCCAGGCGTTGCGTGCCAGTGGGTGCAGCAGCACCTGCTGCTTGCTGACCCAGTGGCTGCGTGCCTGTAGGTGCAGCAGCACCTGCTGCTTGCTGACCCAGAGGCTGCGTGCCAGTGGGTGCAGCAGCACCTGCTGCTTGCTGACCCAGCAGCTGCGTGCCGGTGGCTGCCCCTACAGCTGCTGCCCATGGTCCCAGGCGTTGCGTGCCAGTGGGTGCAGCAGCACCTGCTGCTTGCTGACCCAGAGGCTGCGTGCCGGTGGTTGCCCCTACAGCTGCTGCCCATGGTCCCAGGCGTTGCGTGCCAGTGGGTGCAGCAGCACCTGCTGCTTGCTGACCCAGTGGCTGCGTGCCTGTAGGTGCAGCAGCACCTGCTGCTTGCTGACCCAGAGGCTGCGTGCCAGTGGGTGCAGCAGCACCTGCTGCTTGCTGACCCAGCAGCTGCGTGCCGGTGGCTGCCCCTACAGCTGCTGCCCATGGTCCCAGGCGTTGCGTGCCAGTGGGTGCAGCAGCACCTGCTGCTTGCTGACCCAGAGGCTGCGTGCCGGTGGCTGCCCCTACAGCTGCTGCCCATGGTCCCAGGCGTTGCGTGCCAGTGGGTGCAGCAGCACCTGCTGCTTGCTGACCCAGTGGCTGCGTGCCTGTAGGTGCAGCAGCACCTGCTGCTTGCTGACCCAGAGGCTGCGTGCCAGTGGGTGCAGCAGCACCTGCTGCTTGCTGACCCAGCAGCTGCGTGCCGGTGGCTGCCCCTACAGCTGCTGCCCATGGTCCCAGGCGTTGCGTGCCAGTGGGTGCAGCAGCACCTGCTGCTTGCTGACCCAGAGGCTGCGTGCCGGTGGTTGCCCCTACAGCTGCTGCCCATGGTCCCAGGCGTTGCGTGCCAGTGGGTGCAGCAGCACCTGCTGCTTGCTGACCCAGTGGCTGCGTGCCTGTAGGTGCAGCAGCACCTGCTGCTTGCTGACCCAGAGGCTGCGTGCCAGTGGGTGCAGCAGCACCTGCTGCTTGCTGACCCAGCAGCTGCGTGCCGGTGGCTGCCCCTACAGCTGCTGCCCATGGTCCCAGGCGTTGCGTGCTAGTGGGTGCAGCAGCACCTGCTGCTTGCTGACCCAGTGGCTGCGTGCCTGTAGGTGCAGCAGCACCTGCTGCTTGCTGACCCAGAGGCTGCGTAGCGGTGGGTGCAGCAGCAACTGCTGCTTTCTGACCAAGAGGCTGCATGCCGGTGGCTGCAGCACCACCTGGTGCTTGCTGACCCAGAGGCTGCGTACCGGTGGCTGCATCAGCAGCTGCATCAGCACCACCTGTGGTTTCCTCATCCTCATCCTCATCACTGCTGTCATCACCGGCAGCAAGAAGCTCCTGCATTGTGAGCTTGTTCACGTCTTTGGGTGTGAGCTTGAGATGAGACTGGCGCATGAGGCTCAAAGCTGCCTTGTGCACAATCTTCGCTGAGGGCTCATGTAGGGCTGAGTCAACGCTGAACACACCATTGAGCAAGATGTGGAAGGCTATCATGATGGCCGAGTCAGTGGACAACTCTGCCCTGGGAGTGTGGCAAGTCAGTCTGTTGGCCTTGTCGCATTTACCCGTTGAGCTAAACTCCAGAAAGGTGGCTCCACGGTGCCGCTCTTGGTACCTTTGCCCAATACAGTGGTACCTCAACCTCATCCTGTAAAGAGCATTCGTCATTGCTTTGCCCCTTCTGGCTGAAGCTATGCATTCTTTATGTAACTCCTCCAGACGCTTCTCGCCAATGTTGCTCTTGCCAGCCATCGCCACCTGCACATTCACCAGCAAGCTCATGAAGTTGCTTTAGCCTCCCCAAACACTACTCCCTTGCCTCTACTGGCGCTCATGCTGTCGCGTTTGTTGCTGCTCCTCCTGCTGTTCCCGTAGCTAAACCTGTTCCTGCTCTGGCTGGTGCTCGTTTGATTTCTGCTTTGTGGCACGCTGCGTTGTGGTGTTCGCGCGTGGTGGAGACCAGTCACGACATTATCGACCTGTCCTGAGAGCTGGAGTATCAAATCCGGGGCGCACTGGTCTAACGCCGAAAACGGGCCTACACTGAACACGGCCCCAGACAGCGTGCAAGCCATCCGTAACCGCCTGCTGTAACCGCTGCTAGGCTGCGATGCCATCGACTGATGTTGTTAAGCTTGCACCACAGTGCTAACCACACCTGTGGCTGATGTGGGTACAGGTTGCGTGCCGCGAAGCAGGCTGACCAGCCTTTTTGGCACCTACAGCGACGCCTTCGACGCTGATGGCTTGCGCGATAGTTGGCTAGGCTATACGGCGCAAGGGAAGCCGTTTACAGGTGGCATCCCTCTCAGGTGCTGCTCAGACCTCCCTGGGAGGGATGTGTGTGACCGGGAGACTTAACTGCAGTTGCACTCTTCTGCACTTCTGCACTCCACTCCACTCCACTTCACTCCACTCTTCTCCACTGCATCACTCTTCCACAGCACAGTTGTTCTCCTACTATTACTACAGGGCAGGGGCTGCGTTATCTGTAATCCGGTTTGTTTGCATGCAACAAGCATCTGGCACCAATACCTGATTCACTACCCCAACCCGCTTGCGGAGGCCGGGCAATCTATGTTGGCATGAAACACATGCTCTGATGTGAGCAACAGCTTAAGCATTGCCTAGTGGACATGCTACTGGGCTACAGGCTGCTGGGCTTTGCCCTTGGGGGCTCGCTCTCGCAGCTTCTTGAAGCCCAGTGCTGGGTAGTCCTTGCCCTGGGCAGGAAGCCTTCCTCGGTGTTGCCACCTGCACAGCTCCAGTGGGCGCCACTTGCTCTCCCCTGCCCCCTGGAGGTTGAGGGCTGCGTTGCAGTCCCTGTCCACCCATTTGCCAAGGTCCCCGGGGGGGGCCTTGGCCAGCCAAGGGCATCATATGAGACCCCGCACTGGCGCCTCAAACCGCTAGCTCCAGGCTGACCGCAACAAGCGGTTCTGCACCTGACCCGGCTTGGGCTTCCAGTCCTCAGGCCTGGTTGGCTTGCTGCTGTCCAGCTCCTCCTCACTGGGCTGGGGGCTGTTCATAATTGAGCTGACCCTGCTGGTGCGGAACTCATCCACTGTCACCACCCTGCCTGGCACCCTGTCGGTTGGCTTGCCGCTGTTGGGCCTCGCCACCACCTTGCGGCAGGCCTGCAACACGGCCTTGGCCCCCCACCCACCCCGGGTGCCAATGCCTTCGTTGCCAAAGAACACCAGCTGCTTGCGGGTCCCCCACTCCTGGTGGGACACGCTGGCTGCCTCCTCCTCCAGCTGCATGGCACACAAGGCACACAATGCGCATGACATCCTTGGCAGAACTGGGGACATGGGCACCTAGCAGGTCACATGTGGGGCCGTCATGTTGCCCCTCCCCCTTGCGCTTCTTGCTCTTCATCGCGCCCTGTAGTAGATGATACTTCGCGTATCTACTCTCACGGCGACTTACATTGACAACAGTTACATTGACAACAGTTACATTGACAAGGACATGCCATGTGAATCGGGCTAAGCCCAGCAGACTGACAGTCTATGACCGGCTGCCCAAGGTCAGGCAGCGGCTGCACCGGGCTGCAGAGTACCGGCGGGGCATTGATGGCCGGGCCCGCAACAATGCATAGGGCTTGGTAGTTTGCACAGGCTTTTAGCCTTACAGAGCATTAAGCTGTTAGTTTTGATGAGGTGCCCAGTGGTCTAGGGGGAACGTGCCATCGATGTGGGGTTGGCAATTATCAAGGGGCATAGCTGAGATGCGTGAGTATGTGTTTAACCCAGACACACAGATTGGGGTGGGCACCGACCCCGGCGTCACTCAGGCAGTGATGGGACGAGAGGTCAGGCCAGCTGGTAACAGACCAGCTCCGCCGGTGGAAGCTGATCAAGGGCTCGATGAAGCAGGCCAGTGGCCTGAACAACTCCCGCCGTGACACCGAGCGGTGGCTGGCTCCGTTTAAGCCCCACCTCCAGCACCTGGCAGCAGCAAGCTTAGCCGGCACCTCCCTGGAGGCCAACCTGAAGCACATCACTGTCACCCTGGCCACCTGGGATGCGGTGTGGGAGGTGTACCTGGACCCCAAGTGGGCATGGCAGCGGCTGAGGCTGTGCGGAGCCCAGGATTGGGCGCCACAGCCACAGCTTGTGGCACAGTAATCTGTCCCCCGTAAGCTTTCATCAGCTTCCACCATCTTACATCAGTGCAACGTCGCCGTTCCTGTGTTAGGCTGTAGCCTTGACCCAGGGGTCAGGCAGTAGTGGAAGTGAAGATGTAGGTGTAGGCGCCCATGCAGTGTGCGTGGTAGGGGTCACACAATCTAAGAAAAGCTCTTAGTGCGTGGGTCACTCCACTCCACTCTTCCACAGCAGGGTAGCGTGTTGCCCACTGGGCTGGTGAGGCAGGTGCTGGGCCTTGCAATGAGGCTTGGAGTCCCACACCTTGTGTATCTAAAGCGTGACAACTGACACAGTGATGCAGCATCCCATCTCAATAGGCCTCCAGTGCAATACCCTGGTGATCTGTATGAGCCCAAGCTGACAAGCTTTACAGAGCGCAGTGTAGCGTTCCGATTCTGCACTAAGCGGATCGGCGCTAGTGTTACTGCTGAAGTGTGATACAGGCAGGTTAAGTGGTGGGCTGTACTGCTGCCCACCATTCGGGTTCGATCCCCGGAGGCCGTTCTATGTCTTAGCCTGGTTGCGCTGCAACAGTCTGACACCTGTAACTGCGGCTAGCGTTGCATGGCGTTCACACACTGAAAAGATTTAAGGCGCGTTCTTTCTGAACGCTACATTGGTTTCCGTATTCCGATACCTCAGTGACTGGCCGCACCATGACTGACACTACGCCTAATGGCGAAACACCAGGCGCTGGTATGTCCAGCGGTCCTGCGGGTTCCCAGGCCATATTGGCCCAGGCCCTATCTGATCCCGAGTTTGCCAGGTCCCTGAGGGCGGCTTTGTTCCCCGACGGTGGTCCTGCTGCAACTCCGTCGCGGAATGGGCAGGGCGATGGCCCTGTCCCTCCAGGCGATGAAGAAGACGAAGAGGAGGAGCAGGATGAGGAACAAGAGGCTGACGACGTCTCTGAAGGCGAGATTGACCTGTCTTCCGCAGACCAGCTGGCCCAGTCGCTGCTGGACACGCAGGACCAGCTGAAGGAGGCTAAAACCAAGCTGGCCAAGATGGAATCTCGCCAAAAGCTGACAGATCGCACACTGGCTGCGCTGGCTGAAAAGGTGGGTCTATTCCCAGGGTCCCCTCCCTCCATTCAGGACAGGCTGTTTAGTATGCGCACTCCGTCCCCGAGTCGGTCAATTACACGCCCAGCGTGTATTCCTGGTACCTTTACCTCGATCGGTGGGAGAGGCGGCGCTCTGCACCACCTCTTTCCCCAGGTCACTAGTCAGGCTCCAGCTGCTAAATCTGTGCCTGGCCCTGATAAGTGGACAGACAATTGCACCAAGTCTCGCCGCAGGGCCTCTGCCTTCTGTGACGACTTAGAAGCACATTGCTTGCGCTTCAACCTGGACATTGCCTCTGTCTTTCCTGCATTCCTGTCCGGGGCTGCGCGTGATGCTTGGTTGCCATCCATCCGTGCTGCTCATTTCGCACAGACCCGCACTGCACCTACCTGGCCTTATCTGCGACTGTCCTTTCTTGAGTATACAGGAGACGACTTGCGTGACGATCAGACTGATGCCCAGAAACAGCTTCTTGAAGGCAGCATTCGCATGTCGTCCCAGCTCCTTCTCAATGAATATGTCACTGCTTTCAGGAACAATCTGCTGACTGCTGGTGTCCAGTGCATGGATGAGAGTTTGCTTGTCTCCCTGTTTATCAAGGGACTGACATCTGAGCTGAAAAAGGCAGTCCTAAGGGATTCTGCTCCTTTTCCTGCCTTCACTCTGGCTCAGGCTATCGATTCTGCCAGGCAGGCTCAGCGTGCTGCTGAGATCCTTGCTGAAGCAGTCGGCACAAAGCGCCATGTGGCTGCTGTGCAGGCTAAGCAGCTGGCTGAAGGTCTGGAGCGTGCAAACAACCCTCGTCCCCCTAAGAGCACCCAGAGCGACCCACCTGCCAAAGTCCCAGCCCGTTCCAGGGGCTTCAGGGCTGGCATGGCTGCTGGTCCTGCTGCTGGCTACCGTGTCATTCTGAAGCAGAAGGCTGAAGAGGCTGCTGAACAGTCCAGCATGAAGCCAGGCCAGTACTGTCATCATTGCTATGATCCCCGGCACCTTAAGCCTCTGTGTCCCTATAAGGACATGCCAGCTCTGGAAGCCAGGAAGCTATCTGGCTACCCTCGTCCTCCTGCTGATGCAAAGGCTGCAGGGAAGCGTCCTTCTGAGCAGCATGACTCTGAGCCCAAGAAGGGCAGGCTTGCATCTGCCAATGGGAAGTGAGGTGTTGCCCAGCCAGGACAGTGTCACTCCTGTGCTGTGGTACATGCTGATGAACCTGTCTTATGCACCTGTGCCACTGAAATGACTGGGACTGAGACCCAGCTGATGGTTGTTGATGGTGTTGCTGTGCATGCTATGAGCCAGCCTTTCCCTGATCCAACTGTTGATGGCCATGCGTTCTCTGAGCAGACTGCTGTGACAGCAGCTCAGAACTGTGGGTCCTGTTTCAGTGCTGCTGACCCCTGTGTGGGTCATATTCTCTCGTGTAAGACTGCCCTGTGTTGTCCCCGTGCACCGTCTCAAGTCATCTTGGGGGTCTCTGGTCAAGACGACAAGGGAGCCTTGGTCGACTACGTCGACAAGACTCTTACCCTGCGCACTCCCCAAGGTAATAAAACCTTGCACCCACACACAGGTGACCAGAGTGCTGCTGGCCAGTGTGCTGCCACAAGGCCACCTGGATCCACCCACTCACTGCCCCGCCCACCTGCTGCTGTCCTTGCTGCTGTGTCCAAAGCCAATCCAAAGGCTCTTGTGACAGCAAAGCAAGCAGCCAGATGGCTGCGTAAGGGTGGCTCAGCCATGGTAGCTATGGTGTCTCTGGAAGACCTTGCCTTACCAGTAGACGCCGTGTCCCATGTACAGAGGCAGCACCTGCAAGATCTGCTTGATGAATACTCTGATGTATTCCAACCTATCACAGGACTCCCGCCAGAGCGTGCAGTAGGGCACTCCATCCCCTTGCAGCCTGATGGCAAGCCTCCAGCTAGGCCCAGCTATAGGATGTCCAAACCTGAGCAAGATGAACTGCGTAAACAGATCACTGACCTGCTAGCTAAGGGCCTGATAGAGCCTAGCTCATCACCCTATGCTGCACCTGTGCTGTTTGTCCAGAAGAAATCAGGTGAGCTGCGCATGTGCATTGACTACCGCCAGCTAAACAAAATTACAATTAGGGACCAGTATCCTTTGCCACGCATTGATGATCTGTTTGATCAGCTAGCAGGAAAAACTGTGTTCTCCTCCCTCGATCTGCAGGCTGGTTACCACCAGATCCGCATCCCGGCTGAGGATGTCCCTAAGACCGCGTTCAGGACTCCCATGGGGCACTACCAATTCAAGGTACTGTGTTTTGGCCTGACAAATGCTCCTGCCACGTTCCAACGTGTAATGAATGAAGCATTTGCTGAGGTGATCAATGACTGTGCACTCGTGTACCTTGATGACATCCTGGTGATGTCCAAGGACAGTGAGGAGCACCTAGTCCACCTCAGGCGTGTGTTTGACTTATTGCGTAAAAATAAATTTTATGCTAAGCTATCTAAATGTGAATTTATGCAGAGAACACTAAAGTTCCTGGGCCATATTATTAGTGCTCAAGGCATCTCTGTTGACCCGTGTAAAGTTACTGCAATCTCTGAATGGCCAGTACCTACTAGCCTCAAAACTCTGCAGTCTTTCCTGGGCGCTGCTAACTATGTACGTAAATTTGTACATAATTTTAGCACTATTGCTGCACCCCTCACTAACCTGACTGGCCCCAAGAAGGAGTGCTTCCCTTGGAAGGCATGGCCTCAAACTGAGCTGGATGCGTTCAATGCTCTGAAGCAGGCCATTTCTAATGTGCCTATGCTCAAGCTTCCTGATCACAGCAAGCCGTTTCAGGTGCACTGCGATGCGTCCCTTGAGGGCATCGGTGCAGTCCTGATGCAGGATGGCTACCCATTGGCGTATTACTCCAGGAAATTAATTCCTGCTGAGATTAATTACACCACGGGCGAACAGGAACTGCTGGCATTGGTATCTGCTTGCCAACAGTGGCGATGCTACCTGGAAGGGGTACCATTCACACTGTACACAGATCACAAGCCGCTCATCTCTCTGCCTACTCAAACTATACTCTCACGCAGGCAGACTAGATGGATGGAATTCCTGGCCCGCTTCTCATATACCATTGAATATCTACCTGGTATATCCAATCCTGCTGACCCGTTGTCACGCATTCCAGCAGCCCCATTGCAGACGTGTAAGGGCTCTGGTGCAGATAATGTGCGTAGTATTCTAGTGACGACTAGAAGCCAGCGTCGTTCTCAGGAGGGGGAGGAAACTTGTGCTGAGGCGCAGAAAAACAGTGCTGGTGCTGCCGCTGCGCCACCCACACAACCACCACCAAGCCAAGGTGCTGGTGCTGCCGCCAGGCCACCCACTAAGCGTGTCACTTGGGCTGCTGATATACCAGCAGATGGAGAACCCAGTGCACCCAAACCACCAGGTCCTCTGTCAAACCTGCATGAGTGGTTGGTCAGAGCTTATGCTGCTGATTCCAACTTCACCAAGCGAAGGAAGACAAAGAACTTTTACCTGGATGAACATGGCTTATGGAGACATCAAAAGAGACGTACAGTCATTGTGCCCCGTGACAAACAGCTACGAGAGCATATCCTGCATGAGATGCACGATGCTAAGTATGCTGGCCACGTTGGGATATCCCATGATAAACAAGGACCGGTCGCGATTGGACCGACCATAGCTCTTTGAAAACTAGAGTAGAAGGCCGTTCGAACGGTATAAGTCTTACGTGAATCCGTGCATCCGTTGCGACGTAGTTGGACCGCGAATTTCTTTCCCATGCTATCTGTGCAGATGTCGGTTGTCCCTTATCTGCACAGCTGCTGATAGTTGACATCTGCACAGATGCAGGCGATGTCGACATCTGTGCAGCCGCGGAAAGTCGACATCTGCACAGATGTCGTATACCGCAACCAACATCTGTGCAGCTGCTGACAACGACATCTGCACAGATGTCGACTATTACATTCAATGCTTGGCTGTGCAGATGTCGTGACCGACATCTGTGCAGCTGCTAACAACGACATCTGCGCAGATGTCGACTATTACATTCGAGCCTTGGCTGTGCAGATGTTGTCTGTAGCATCTGCACAGATGTCGACTATTACATTCGCGGCTTGGCTGTGCAGATGTCGTGGCTTCATCTGCACAGATGTCGACTATTTCATCGACTATTACATCCGCAAAGCACATGCATTGACACCAAAACACCTCGCAACACCCCCGCAAAACACATGTATTGACACCCAAACACCCCGCAAGACCTCGCTACACCCCCGCAAAACACATGTATTGACGCCCAAACACCCCGCAACACCCCCGCAAAACACATGTATTGACGACCAAACACCCCGCAACACCTCGCTACACCCCCGCAAAACACATGTATTGACGCCCAAACACCCCGCAACACCCCCGCAAAACACATGTATTGACGACCAAACACCCCGCAACACCTCGCTACACCCCCGCAAAACACATGTATTGACACTCAAACATCCCGCAACACCTCGCTACACCCCCGCAAAACACATGCATTGACACTCAAACATCCCGCAACACCTCGCTACGGGACTTGCAAGCACATGTCTCGATGCACCATCACTCCACTACACCTGAATATGGAAATGCTAAGCAAATGCATTGATGCACCCAATGACCGCAACACACCCCTACGATGTGACAAGGTAGCAACGACACAACACAACAACAAGGTAACACAACACACCACCATCACCATCACCACACTCAAGTTAAACATGCATCACCATCACCATCACCATCACCATCACCATCACCATCACCCCACCCTACCCCACCCCACACCAAGGACAACACAACAACATCACAACAAGGCGGCAAGATGACGAGGATGGACGCTACAACAAGGTTGATGCTACACCTCTCCTTAGTGATGTATAACACGGGGTGCAACTTCATAGCCTCCACTTACGTGCTCCCGCTATCCTTCACACACCACACTACCATTGACTCCCACCTACCACACCTATGCCGTGTCGCGCAACAAGCACGGGCTGACAACCATGCAAGTGCTCCACCATCCAGCTATCGTCCCCTTTGGAGAGGGATGGGTAGGGTCATTGTGGTGAGTGTGCATGGCATGTCCAGGGTGGGCTGGGTGGGCTGCTACTACTGGATCCCACTCCAAGCTGTCCGCTCCGTGTTGCCCGCTCCAGATTGCTACGCCAAGGGTAGGGTAGGGAGAAGGCTGCTACGCCAAGGGTAGGGTAGGGAGGGGGCTGCAGCGTCGTGCGTGCGTCGTGGGGCGGGGGGTGGGAAAGGGGGGAAGTAGATGGGGTGGCAAACTTGGAGGTGGTGGGACAGGGTAGGGAAGGGGGAAGGGGGGGGAAGGGGGGAAGGGGGAAGGGGGGGGAAGGGGGGAGAGCTGACCGTGGGACCTGCAATGAACAAGGAGCATCTTTGCAGTTAGGCGGGGCATCGGACCACTCATGTGCAAGGGCTGGCCACTCACACTTTGCTAGCGCCACTTCTATACCTACCTGGCAGCCCCTCCATGGCTGCAGCTCCTGGCTGCTCCTGCGCTCCATGCGCCTGCTTCTTGTGGTAGGGTGATGGAGGAGGTGGTGGGGGTGGGGGTGGGGGTGGGGGTGGGGGTGGGGGTGGCCACTAGAACCTGCAAACAACAACAAGGTCATGACAGGCGGTCAGAGTTGTGATGTGGGGTGAGGGATGTGAGATGATAGGTAGGGGTAGGGAGGGGATGTGACGGGCCGGGCTGGGCTGGGCTGGGCTGGGCTGGGCTGGGCTGGGCTGGGCTGGGCTGGGCTGGGCTGGGCTGGGCTGGGCTGGGCTGGGCTGGGCTGGGCTGGGCTGGGCTGGGCTGGGCTGGGCTGGGCTGGGCTGGGCTGGGCTGGGCTGGGCTGGGCTGGGCTGGGCTGGGCTGGGCTGGGCTGGGCTGGGCTGGGCTGGGCTGGGCTGGGCTGGGCTGGGCTGGGCTGGGCTGGGCTGGGCTGGGCTGGGCTGGGCTGGGCTGGGCTGGGCTGGGCTGGGCTGGGCTGGGCTGGGCTGGGCTGGGCTGGGCTGGGCTGGGCTGGGCTGGGCTGGGCTGGGCTGGGCTGGGCTGGGCTGGGCTGGGCTGGGCTGGGCTGGGCTGGGCTGGGCTGGGCTGGGCTGGGCTGGGCTGGGCTGGGCTGGGCTGGGCTGGGCTGGGCTGGGCTGGGCTGGGCTGGGCTGGGCTGGGCTGGGCTGGGCTGGGCTGGGCTGGGCTGGGCTGGGCTGGGCTGGGCTGGGCTGGGCTGGGCTGGGCTGGGCTGGGCTGGGCTGGGCTGGGCTGGGCTGGGCTGGGCTGGGCTGGGCTGGGCTGGGCTGGGCTGGGCTGGGCTGGGCTGGGCTGGGCTGGGCTGGGCTGGGCTGGGCTGGGCTGGGCTGGGCTGGGCTGGGCTGGGCTGGGCTGGGCTGGGCTGGGCTGGGCTGGGCTGGGCTGGGCTAGGTGTAGGGAAGGGGAGGTTGGGACCATTGAACCTGCAATTTAGTTGTTGGCAAATAGTCAGGCAAGGTACTTGGAGCCACATGACTGCTAGAGTACATACTCACCATTTGCGGGGTTTGTGTGGGGAAGGTAGGGGGGAATGGAAGGGGAGGGTGCTCCTACCTGTTCCTAGCTGCGCCAAGTGCACCCAGCTTCGTCTCATGCATGGCTCCTGACCGCCTCCGGGCTCCCCCACTCCTCTTCCGCTCCGTCTCCTAGTTGCGTGTCCTAGTTGCACCTCATGCATTTGCCGCATCTTTGCATCGCTGTGTCGCTGCATCGCTGCACCTCCTTCCGTTTTCTGTCGCTATATCTTGATCCTATCGCTTAACCTGATGGCATCTGGTCGCCTAAGCGGCTGGCTGGCTCGTAGCTAGCCTTTTGGCGACGATTTTTGTTGGCTGCTCCTGGCTGCTCATTGCTGCTATATGGGGCAATCTAAGCACCTTCGCGGTTCCTTGGCTTCCTTCGCGCCACCTTTGCGAAAACTTCATGCAGATATCACACAGATTGTTGAATAATGGAAGAGTCTTGATTCCTTCGCGGTGACTTTGCTTCCTTCGCGGTGCCTTTGCGTAACCTTTATGCAAGCCTTTTCTTCATGTGCTCAGCTGCACTACGTCGACAGCTGTGCAGATGTCGAGGGATGCATCTGTGCAGATGTCGTTTGTGTCGACGGCTGTGCAGATGTCGAGGGATGCTTGGCTGTGCAGATGTCGTTTGTGTCGACGGCTGTGCAGATGTCGAGGGATGCATCTGTGCAGATGTCGACTGTGTCGACGGCTGTGCAGATGTCGAGGGATGCTTGGCTGTGCAGATGTCGTTTGTGTCTACAGCTGTGCAGATGTCGAGGGATGCATCTGTGCAGATGTCGACTGTGTCGACGGCTGTGCAGATGTCGAGGGATGCATCTGTGCAGATGTCGTTTGTGTCGACGGCTGTGCAGATGTCGAGGGATGCTTGGCTGTGCAGATGTCGTTTGTGTCGACGGCTGTGCAGATGTCGAGGGATGCATCTGTGCAGATGTCGGTTGTGTCGACGGCTGTGCAGATGTCGAGGGATGCATCTGTGCAGATGTCGTTTGTGTCGACGGCTGTGCAGATATCGAGGGATGCATCTGTGCAGATGTCGTTTGTGTCGACGGCTGTGCAGATGTCGAGGGATGCATCTGTGCAGATGTCGTTTGTGTCGACGGCTGTGCAGATGTCGAGGGATGCATCTGTGCAGATGTCGACTGTGTCGACGGCTGTGCAGATGTCGAGGGATGCATCTGTGCAGATGTCGTTTGTGTCGACGGCTGTGCAGATGTCGAGGGATGCTTGGCTGTGCAGATGTCGTTTGTGTCGACGGCTGTGCAGATGTCGAGGGATGCATCTGTGCAGATGTCGGTTGTGTCGACGGCTGTGCAGATGTCGAGGGATGCATCTGTGCAGATGTCCTTTGTGTCGACGGCTGTGCAGATGTCGAGGGATGCTTGGCTGTGCAGATGTCGTTTGTTCCGACGGCTGTGCAGATGTCGAGGGATGCATCTGTGCAGATGTCGACTGTGTCGACGGCTGTGCAGATGTCGAGGGATGCATCTGTGCAGATGTCGTTTGTGTCGGCGGCTGTGCAGATGTCGAGGGATGCACCTGTGCAGATGTCGTATGTCCATAGGGCATCTACATGCATCTGCACAGATTCCGGGCTCATTTAACCGACATCTGTGCAGATTCCCAAAAAGGGGGGGGTACCTCGCGCGCGGATCGTTGTATCTCCGCAACCGCTGCGAGTTAGGACTTCATTCAAGAGCGAGGTCCCCCTTAAACTCAGCGTTCTATCGTTCTATCGGAGCAGAATGTCCTTCCGATGCAAAAAAGGCCCTCGCGTCGGCCTTATTTATCGTGAGTGATCACTAAGACGTTGGAGCGTGTCATGCGTGTGTTCTGGTGGAAACACTTACGCACTGATGTGCGTCACTATGTAACAACATGTGATGCATGCCAGAGAAACAAGTCGGTTACAGCTAAGCCATGGGGGTTCCTTCATCCTCTGTCTATACCTGGATACCGCTGGGAAGTCATGCACATGGACTTCATAACCAAACTACCGTCCGGATCACATGGATATGATTCCATCTGTGTATTCGTTGACAGGCTCTCCAAGATGGTGCACCTAGTGCCATGCAAGGAAAGCATGGATGCTCCTGAGTTTGCACAACTCTTCATTGATTCGGTATTTGTCCATCATGGGCTACCATCTGAAGTTGTGAGTGATCGGGGCTCCCTATTCGTGAGCAAGTTCTGGCAAGCTGTATGCAAGCTAATGGGCATGAAACATTCTCTCACCTCCAGCTATCACCCCCAGTCAAATGGGCAGGTTGAGCGGTACAACAAAGTGTTGGAGGAGATGCTTCGGCATTATATCTCTCCCACTCAACGAGACTGGCCTAAACACCTCTCGTTTGCCGAGTTTGCAATTAATAACTCATGGCAAGAAAGTATTAAGTCTACACCTTTCCTGATTAACTATGGACAGTCCCCAGTGACACCGGTGACCCATGAGTTACCTCGGTTGCCACCTCCCATGGCCCAGTTCTTCTCTGATGGCTGGGAAAAGGGCGTTCAAGAAGCCAGGAGATGTATGAAACTGGCACAAAGTCGGCAGTCAAATGATGCTAATCCACACAGGAAATCCGCGGACAGTATGTTCCAAGTGGGTGACCGTGTGCTGCTTAGTACCATGAACCTGCGTAACATGGTGGGCAAAGCCAGAAAGCTGCTGCCACGGTATGTGGGGCCTTTCAGGATTGAGGCTCATGTGGGTAGAGACGCTGTAAAGCTGACCCTGCCATCAGCCATGTCCAGGATCCATCCTGTCTTCCATGTGTCATTACTAAGACCCTATGAGGGCAACTTTGGTCGTCTACCCCCCACTGAGCTGGGCTGGTTAGATGATTCCCCACAATATGAAGTAGAGCGCATTGTGAACCACCGGCATGTGCGTGCAGGTAAAGCAAAGGAGTACCTCGTCAAGTGGAAGGGTTATGATGACTCTGACAACACCTGGGAGCCTGCCAGCAATCTAGCAAATGCCCCTGACTGCGTAAACTTGTATAAGGCTCAGAATGGCTTGCTGTGAATTAAATGTGGGACATGGGCTCCATGTGGTCATGCTGGTTGCTTTGCTGCATGCTATGTGCCTTGGTGTGCTATGGGTCCAGTTGCTCATGTGAGCCTGGCTTGTTTTGTACCCAGCTTCCACTGGCTCTGTGAGCCTGGGCTGAAGGGTCCATGGTGACCGTAAACTCCTGAGAGCGACCTGCGTCCGGATGGGCAGGAGTTCCAAACTAGCGGTCATGTACTGCGAGTCCATGCCATGATGGCCTATGGGCGGAACGGCCATCCCATAGGAGGGGGAGGAATGTAGCGTTCCGATTCTGCACTAAGCGGATCGGCGCTAGTGTCACTGCTGAAGTGTGATACAGGCAGGTTAAGTGGTGGGCTGTACTGCTGCCCACCATTCGGGTTCGATCCCCGGAGGCCGTTCTATGTCTTAGCCTGGTTGCGCTGCAGCAGTCTGACACCTGTAACTGCGGCTAGCGTTGCATGGCGTTCACACACTGAAAAGATTTAAGGCGCGTTCTTTCTGAACGCTACACGCAGCTGGCACTTGCCATGGTAGGGAGCCTGGCCAACAACGGTTTGGCAGGAGTGGCTGCAATGGTAGGGGAGCCAGGCTTGTGATACATGTTCTCATGCTGCTGCCCCATCAACTGCTCGACGCAAACTAAGTAGTAGATAATTGGCAAACATTAAGTGTTAAGCCCGCCTAAAGACGCGAGGCCGAGGTCCGAGCGCGTAACAGCCCTAAATGAGCCGTGAATGAGTCTTTAAACGCCAGTAGCACCCAACTAAACTATTGTCCCACAACCTGGCCAGGTGGCGCATGAGTGGGCCCAGGCCATGGCCTTGCTTCCCAGGCCTTGGCCTTGCCCCGCTTAGCTGGTGTTGGGTGCTGTGTGCTGCTGCTCTGCCCCAGTGCTGCGCCACAGCCCCTCACTTCACCTCTCCACCTTGCTGCCCAGCGCTCAGCAGCGGCCTGCCAGTGCTAGAGCTGTGGCGTGTTGCTAATGGCTTGCCCAGGGTCATCAGCCTAGTGGTGGCCAGCCCTGCTGTCAGCTTGAGCCGCAGCGCCCTCGCCTCAGGTGCCGTCGGGCGTGCATGAAGGGAGGAGAGTAGCCTCAGGGCGTGCCCTTGCTACCCTCTCACTGGAAGCCCCAGCACACTTAGTATACCGCCGTCTGCTCGTGCAGCATGGAGCCACACTCGTGGAGAATAAGGCCGAGTCGGCGATTTTAGGTAAGGGGTACTGCAGATAGCCCTTTCAAAGGCCGTTCCATCGCCATATGTTTCATGATTTTAATCGACGTGGTTGGGCTGTAATCGGCCTTTAGCTGAAGGTGCAGAACCTTGTGCAGGGTTTCGCCAAACCGTGCACAAGGTTTCAACTGGCTCAGCCCCTAGGTGGCCGTCAAGCCAGTTCCTGACCCTGTGCAGGGTTTCATAGACCGTGTGCAGGGTTTCACTGACCGTGTGCAGGGTTTCATAGACCGTGCACAGGGTTTCATAGACCGTGCACAAGGTTTGGTGTGGCTCAGTTCCTAGGCGTTTCTGACCGTGTGCAGGGTTTCGCTGACCTTGCACAAGGTTTCAAAGACCTAGTGCAGGGTTTCATAGACCGTGCACAGGGTATCAAAGCATGAGTGTATAGTCAGCATTGGCTTACAACCTACATGCCTGCTGACATCTGCTGCCTCATGTGGCCTCCTACATCAATGTAACATCACACGGCATCACCATTAGAGTCATGCCTAGCACACAAACTGACTCATGGCTAACAACTGCTGTTTGCACACTGAAACTGGTGCTGCCAGGCATGCACCACATGACATAAGCCACTAGACCCAGGGCTGCACACGCCATGCACCTCTCATGTCATACCAGTTGACTCATGTCTATTCAAACTATATACTTACGACGAACAGCAGCAAACACATGGCTAAGGAAGCCATGCACCTCATGACACATGGCGGCTGACTCAGGTCTACACATTCCTTGCCACACCTGCCACATGGCAGCTGTCTCATTGCTTGGGATAAGGGAAGGGCTGTTGCCCGGCTGCTGCTTTGTAGTAATGGCCTGGGAGGTGGTGGTGGTGGTTGTGAGAGTTGGGAGGGTGTGATGGAGGGCTAGCTCTGGCTGAGGCTGTGTGCTGCCACAAACAGCATACGACCATGCTCCTCACCATCTGGGAAGCTGCTGACGAACACATTGTGTATCCTGCTGGCATCATACATGTACCAGTGCTGATCACCAAAGCCCTTGTGCATGCCACCCAATGGTGGTGGCTGTGGCTGTGGCTGGGCTGCAGCTGGAGCAGCTGGGGCAGCTTGGCGCTGAGATGAAGGCGCTGCAAGCCTGGCTGACTTCCTGGTGCTCCCCAACACGACGTTCTCCCCTGCTGCCACCTGGGCTGGGCGCTTCTGGGACCTGCCTGCTGCTGGCCCCATCAGACCACCGGTCCCTTCATTGCCAGCCCCTGATCCTGAGGCTCCTGCTCCTGTAGCGCCCTGTGCCAGCTGCTCTGCCCCGGCCTCAGCACCAGGTTGTACCCCTGCTCCAGGTACTTGGGCAGCAGGGGTTTTTGCCAGAACTGTTGCTTCAAAGCAGAAAGGGTGAGATGTTGGGCGTGTCAGCTAGGAGGTGGTGGTGGTGATGGGGGGAAGGGTGCACCAGCCGCGCTGCAGCTGCCTCTTGGCTGATCATGCCTTGCACCACCTGCCCCATAGCAGCTGGCTCCTTGTTGCTCTCTTAAGGCTCCTTGTTGCTCATGCCTTGCCACACCTGCCACATGGCAGCTGGCTCATGGCTACACACGTCATGTACCACCTCATGGCTGCCACTCCTAGCTGCCACTCCAGGCTGCTGCTCCGGGCTGCTGCCCTGGGCTGCTATTGATGGCCTGGGAGGTGGTGGTGGAAGTGGGGTAAGGTGAGGGTAAGGTAGGGGAGGGGATGCAGTGTAGCGCAGGAGGGGGGAAGCGGAGCGACACGGGTGAGTTTGTGGGTAAGGGGAAGGACAAGGGAAGGGTGTGACCATTAGACCTGCAGCAAACAAGGGGCATGCTAGCCATCAGGCTTGGTACCAAGAGCCACAAATCTGCTTCATGCTGGCCACTCACCGTTTGCTGGGGTGGGGTGGGGTGGGGTGGGGTGGGATAGGGGAGGGGTGGGGTGGGCGAGGGGTGGGCGTGTGACCGTCACACCTGCAAGCAACAAGGGGCGTGCTCACGGTAAGGCTGGGCAATGGGGGCCACTGATGTGCAAGGGGCTGGCCACTCACTCTTATCTCCATGTGCCATTGCTGACTCCTTGCTGCCTCCTTGTTGGCTGCTGCTCCTCCCTCCTGGCTGTGCCTCCTGGCTGTGGGGGGCATGGGCCTCTTGGCCTTGGCCAACCACTTGCCTTGCCCATGCCTCCTGGCTGCCACTCCTGGCTGCCGCTCCTAGCTGCTGCTCCTGGCTGCCGCTCCTGCCTGCTCCTCTTGGCTGCTCCTCTTGGTTGCGCCTCCTGGGGAGTGGTGGGTCTGGCAGGTGGTGCCACCAAGGGTGAGGGTGAGGGTGTGCACTCCTGTCCTGGGTCCTGTCCTGGGTCCTGCGTACTATGTGCACTCCTGGCCTGGGTAAGGGTGAGGGAGAGGAGGAGGAGGGGGGTGTGAGGGAAGGAGGTGAGGGGGAGGAGGTGAGGGGGAGGAGGGAGAAGAGGTATGTTGCTCCTTGCTGCCGCTCTGGCTGCTGAGCTGACCATCACACCTGCAGCAAACAAGGGGCGTGCTAGCGGTTAGGCTGGGTACAAGGGGTCACTTATGTGCGTGGGGCTAGCCACTCACTGCTTGCTCCATGCGGTCCCTTGATCATTCCTTAGGGGGAGGGAGAGGGGGAGTGGGGGGTCTGGCAGGTGGTGGTGGGCAGTGTGGTAGGAAGGAGGGAAGAGGGAGGAGGGAAGAGCGAGGAGGGAGGAGGGAAGAGAGAGGAGGGAGGAGGGTACGCTTTTGCTCTTGTCCTGGCTTGCCCTGGCTGCCGCTACTTGTTGCCGTTGTGGTTGCTGCTTCTGGCTGATGGAAGGTGCCACTGCGCCTTGGCACTGAACCTGCTCAAGCAACACATGGCACATGACACATGCCACGCTCCAACCTCGCGGTCGCACCTCAGAGTCGCATCTATGCATCGCACCTTTGCAAGCTACCTTTGTGCCGTTCGCCCTCAACTCTGTGCTTGATCACAAATACCATATTCCTTTCGCTGATCGCTAATGGCTGCGAAACCGAGCTGCATGCTGGCCTCTTGGCTGACGACTGATGGCTGCGAAGGCTAGCTGGCCTGCATTTCATGGCCGGCTGCGAGGCTGCGCATTTGGGCGCTGTCGATGTCGCTGCTGCTGAGTTTGGGATGGACGTGTCGCGTGTTGCGTGTTGCTGCATTACTGCGGGCTGTGCGAGGTCGACATGGTTTCCTCTCATGGCGCCTCGCGACCTCATGGCACACCAACTGCATGCTTGGTGGCAGCTGGCGCAGATCCCAATACCCAGCCCGTCAGTTTTCGCGCTCATGCATGCAAGTCACATGCACAATTGATAATTGACTCTGCAGTGCGAGACCCTGCACAAGGTCAGCGAAACCCTGCACGAGGTCAGGGTTGACTTAGAAAAAATCAATGCTTTGATCGAGACCCTGCACAAGGTCAGCGAAACCCTGCACTAGGTTGGCGAAACCCTGCACGAGGTCAGGGTTGACTTAGAAAAAATCAATGCTTTGATCGAGACCCTGCACAAGGTCAACGAAACCCTGCACTAGGTTAGCGAAACCCTGCACGAGGTCAGGGTTGACTTAGAAAAAATCAATGCTTTTATCGAGACCCTGCACAAGGTCAACGAAACCCTGCACTAGGTTAGCGAAACCCTGCACAAGGTTTTGAAACCCTGCACAGCGTCATATGAAACCGTGCACAAGGTTTCAAAGGCCCCTTGAGCCCCAAAGTGAGAATAAACCGTGTGCAGGGTTTTAGTAAACTGGCCCCCATTCCTTACTGGCTTTGACTTTGCACATGCTACCTAATAGGTTGTGCTTCTATTCTGATGCCTGACAACTCCTTATACTCAGAAATTTTTAAAAATCACTTCAGTCAGTTAGCACCATCTCCCTTAGCCAAATTCGGGGTGAGGGCTCAGCCACTGGTCCAGCAGCTCCGCAATGACCACGAATTTCACTTTGGCCCAAGGGAGTCTTCTCCTCCACTAGGTCACAGCAGCCTACATACCAAGTCTCAGACCTCAAGTCGCAAGTTTGCCGAGCCAACCAGCCCTTAATTGCCAGGAGTGCAGTAGCGTGACTAATGGATGTAGTCCCACAGGCCCGCTACTGAGCACGGGCCCAGCGCTCTCCCACAAGCCAAGCACAGCAAGCGCACCAAGGATGAGTAGTTTATTAAGTCCAACAAAGGAAAGAGCAAAAGTACACTGTGGAGGAAAAGTTGCACCCGCTGAAATTGAGTTGATGGCCTGGGTTGCCCGCAATGCCAGCAGCAGACAGTACCCTAGCATGGGTTACAAGCAGCTGCCTGCCCAAGGCACAGCAGCCTGCACAACAGTGATACGGCTTCCTTTGTCAGGTCACATGAACAACTCCTCCCCCACTAGGGACTACTACCAGGGAGTACTAGGGACCGCTAGGTACCACTGCTGCTGCTGCTGTTGCTGGGCCTTGGGTGGCTTGACTCGCATCCGTTCATACAGCAGTTCCAGGTACTCCTTGCCCTGGCAGGCAGAGTTGCTTGCTCTGGCCACCAGCAAAGCTCCAGTGGGCGCTACCTGCTCTCCCCAATGTGCTGCATGTTCAATGCCGCATTGCAGTCCCGATCTACCCACCTGCCTGGTTGCGGTGCTGGCTTGGCTTTAGCAGCCATGCCCTTGCCCTTGCCTTTGCCTTTTGTGAGCTGTGTAGGCTCAGCAGCCTGCTCAGCCTTGGTGCGCGTGCTGCGCTTGGCTGGCGGGGGAGTGCCGTGACCTGGCTCTGAGGCTGCTGCCTGTGTGGGTGCTGCATGGGGGCCGTGGCCGGGTGCGTGGGGCCACTACCTAGTGTGGGGCCACTACCTAGCATACCTAGCGAGCACCACAGGTGAGGCAGACAGGGTGCCACGCAGGCCCGTGGGTGGTGTGCACTTGACCTGGGTGGACCCAGGAACCAGTGCAGGCTGTTGGCCTAGCAGGCAATGAGCGTATATCATGCAATGATGACACTAGGCTCCGCACCAGCGCATGAGATCACTGGCTCCAGGCGGTGTAGCAATTAATTTGCTATGGGGGGCTTAGCCTGCAGACCTGATCAACTGTCTGTGGTCCGGCAGTTTCTCACAGGGTTGGTTGGGCCGGTGAAGAAGAGTAGCTTGTGGTGCGTGCTCAAGTGCACAGCTGATGCAGCTCAGAAGGGATGGAGAAAATACGTGGCCGCACGGAGGTGGCCCCACACTGCCCCACACTGGCCGCACGGAGAGTGCATCAGCGTGCCCGCAAGGAGCCCGTTTAAACTTGAAACTCAAGCAATGATTTGCAAAGGGCAACAGCCATACCCCGGTATGTCCTCGGACGGACAGCTACAGCAGCCTCACAATGTCCCCATTGCACCTCGCCCTCATCTTCGGGGTATCAGCTGTTGGCTTTGCCCTTGCCACCGACTCGGGATGGCAGGAAGGGCGCGGCACTTGGTTCGATGTTCAAAACGGTGATCTTACGACGTGAGCCGAGGGGCTGAAACAAGGCTTCAATTGCACGGGATCAAGCACTGATCTGCCATGCTGTTCTTCTACGCAGGGCCAATTGCCATCTGCGCTGGGACCAGATAAGGACCGGCAAGAACGTCGGCGCCTTTTCAGACACCCATTCGATGTTTCGGGGCAGCTGCGGCATGTGCGTCGAGATTCGCTGCCAGGTAAATGGCTGGAGCTGCAACAGCACACAGTTGCGGCGTCGGTGCTCGCTCTCAATACGGTCTGGGTGCGCTGCCCCCCCCCCCTCCTACCCACAAAGTCAACTACCTATCAGTGCAACTGCACAGATGGCACACGGGGTGTGTCTTGGGTTACCAACATGATGGGGGCTATGGTACTTGACTTCCTGATGCTGCTCTACACGGCGCAGAATGCTGTATTCAAGGATGGGTATGGCCAGAACCTGGACCGCAGCAAGGCATGCAAGGACCCCAATCGCTCAGTCTATATCACGATTGCTGATGCCTGCCCCTGCAACTACCCCAACAACCAGCACTCCAACAAGCGCTGGTGTTGTGGTGACAGCAGCCGAACCCACATAGACATCACCAAGGAGGCCTTCGCTGAACTAGCTGACGTGGGCCAAGGCGTGATAGCCATGCAGTGGAGGACTGTGGACTGCCAGTCAGTGTCCAGCGGCCACGGCAACTACTACCCATCAAGCGGTTCCGGTTCTGGCTCTTCATCAAAGTGGAAGAGCTTGTGATGCACAGGAGCACTCGCAGCTGGTAGTTGTAGCGGAGGCATATTTGTAGGCATGCATCCAGTGCTTTGCAAGTGCATACCCATGAGTTCAGGCACACAAGGTGGCACTGCAGGCAGGCTAGGCAGCTCGCAATAGTGCAGAACAAATGTGACCTTAGAGCACGATTGCAATGCAATGACAACGCATGCATGCATTGGGTGCAAGGAGCCCTGCAAATCACTAGGCTGGCATACGGGGCTGGCATGCAGGCACCACCAGGTTGAAATGCAGCTGGGCAGACGAGGGATGGCTGCCCCTGGTAGGGTGATTGCGGCGTATGATGTGACCCCATGAACAGCAGGAGGTTGTATTGCGAGTATAACAGGACTGTAGCTTTGACAAGCAAGACACTTGTGAGGGTAGCTGCCTGCTGAAAGCCGCCAGGTCAGACTACAGTCGTAGGATTGTCGTGTGCATTGATTGCAGTACAGAAGCACATTTGATAAGAGGTCGAGATTTGTCACCATTAATAGCCTGATGTTATTGCTGTAGATTATCATGTCTGCTGTCACTCTCATGATGTAGTTTCAGCTTCTTGTAGCGTGTAGATATGCAAGTAGAGGACTGTCCCACCATCAGATACTACCACGTTGCCTTCACCAATCGCTGCTGGCCTTGTAACCTTGCAACACCTCTCTCATCAGGGACTACTACGAGGGACTGCTAGATACCACTGCAATTGGATAATGTTGCTGAATCCCTCAAATGTCGCGGAACAAGCAACGCAAGCGCCCCGCACAGAGTGCAGCCGCCAGCGACTTCAACCCAGCCACCCACATTGCTGTTGGGGTGGATCCAGGTGTCACCCAGGCCATCAAGGCAGGGCATGCCCAGCGGCACCGAGTCAAAGGTCAGGTGCTGAGGAAGTGGCAGTGGGAGTTGAGCAAGGGGCAGCTGAGGCATGACAGCGGGCTTACCAAAGCCAAGCAGGACACAGCCCGCTGGTCAACGGCCAATCAGCCACAGCTGCAGCAGATACCAGCTCCCACCTCAGCTGGCACCACCCTAGACGGCCTCCAGGCCCACATCCTAGCCCTTGAGGCCACCTGGGACGCGACCCTGACCCTGACCCGACCTGACCTGACCCGACCTGACCTGACCTGACCTGACCCGACCCTGACCCTGACCCTGACCCTGACCCTGACCCTGACCCTGACCCTGACCCTGACCCTGACCCTGACCCTGACCCTGACCCTGACCCTGACCCTGACCCTGACCCTGACCCTGACCCTGACCCTGACCCTGACCCTGACCCTGACCCTGACCCTGACCCTGACCCTGACCCTGACCCTGACCCTGACCCTGACCCTGACCCTGACCCTGACCAGCAGGTGGTGAATGGGATGAAGTGGGTGTCACGCCACCACTACCACCAGGAGAGGGGTGTGGCTGTGTTCCTGGGAGCGAACAACTTCAGCCAGGGTGGGTGGAAGGCGGGGGCGGTGCGGGAGGGATTCCGCAGGGTGGTGCAGCAGCCCAGCAGGCCCAACACGTTTGACAGGCCTGACAGGCTGGTGGTCGTGGATGAGTTCCGCACCGACCGTGTCAGCTCGTCAGTGCATGCCCGCCAGCCTTGTGAGCTGCACCTGCCACCTGACCAGCCCAGGCCTGCAGGCTGGGTAACCCCAGCAGGCCAGGTCAACCCGCGGCTGGTGCGCCCAGCCTGGAGCCTGCGGCATGCTAAGTATGTGCGGGGCCTGTCATGGTGCCATCAGGTGCCGCCCAACCCTCCCCCTGCCCAGGCCCCAGGCCAGGGTATGGCCAGGGGCAGTGCGGGCAGGAGCGAGGGCCTGGCCCGAGTTGGGCTGAAGGGTGAGAGCGGATGTTGCCAATGTAACTGTTGTCAATGTAACTGTTGCCAATGCGCGATGAAGGGCAAGATGCGCAATGGCGCGGATGAGCCCAAACAGCCCAATCCCAAGGTCCCCAAGCCAAAGCGCAAGGGACAGCCTGGCACAGTGGGCTGGATAGGCCCCGTCTCGCCACAAGGGAAGGCGCTTAAGGAGAGACTGGAGAAGCGGGCCAAGTCGAGGTGCTACCTGGAGGGCCTCATCAGGACTTCATCCGCAGCCGCAGCCGCAGCCGCAGCCGGGGTGGGTGGGGGGCCAAGGCCGTGCTGCAGGCCTGCCGCAAGGTGGTGGAGAGGCCCAACAGCGGCAAGCCAACCGACAGGGTGCCAGGCAGGGTGGTGACAGTGGATGAGTTCCGCACCAGCAGGGTCGGCTCAATCATGAACAGCCCCCAGCCCTGTGAGGAGGAGCTGGACAGCAGCAAGCCAACCAGGCCTGAGGACTGGAAGCCCAAGCCGGGTCAGGTGCAGAACCGCTTGTTGCGGTCAGCCTGGAGCCAGCGGTTTGAGGCGCCAGTGCGGGGCTCATGTGGTGCCCTTGGCTGGCCCAGCCCCCCCCCAGGGACCTTGGCAAATGGGTGGACAGGGACTGCAACGCAGCCTTCAACCTCCAGCGGGCAGGGGAGAGCAAGTGGCGCCCACTGGAGCTGTGCAGGTGGCCAATCCGAGGAAGGCTTCCTGCCCAGGGCGAGGACTACCCAGCATTGGGCTTCAAAAAAGCTGCGAGACCGATCACCCAAGGCCCTAGCCCAGCAGCCTGTAGCCCAGTAGCATGTCCACTAGGCAATGCTTAAGCTGTTGCTCACATCAGAGCATGTGTTTCATGCCAACATAGATTTCCCGGCCTTCGGGTTGGGGTAGTGAATCAGGTATTGGTGCCGGATGCTTGCTGCATGCAAACAGACCGGATTACAGATAACACAGCCCCTGCCCATAATAGTGGGGGAAACATGCGGCTGACGAGAGAGGTGCAAATCTTACTATTCCATTCCATACCCAGGATGTAGCCTGACACGCTTCCTTAGTGGATACATTGCAGCGTGGGTGCATTCATTTGGAGTGGGTGGGGTGGAGAGGAGTGCAGTGGTGTGCATCCTAGCCGTGATCTCCCCCTGCAATGCCCATCCCCATGGCTCTGCTTGGCACTGGCAGCTGCTACCTGCAAGACATGCCTAGCACACGCTCTGCCGCACCTCCTTCTGGCCGCTCTGCAGCTAGAAGCCTGTTTGATCTGCACTGAACACCTGGTCAGGCCGATGCAAACACGTCTGCCCTCTTGCACACCTCTTCAGCGTGGGCATCAGCTCAGAGTCCTGCCATTCCTCTAGTGCTGCCCACTTTTGAGGAGCAGCCTGACGCGTCGTGGTGCGGGGTGAGGCTGTGCCTAGTGAGAGCCTATGCCAAGCCATGGAGGCAGAAAACCAGTTCTTGCTAGAGGTGGCACCAGCAAGGGGTGGCGTCTTGTAGCGAACGGCTCCTCGAAGCCTAGCTCGCCTCCGAGTACTTCTGTACCGCAGTGTGACATGGTGGGCGAAAGGGGCAGGTGGGCCTTCGCGCACACCTGCTTCAGAGGTTCGACTCCTCGGGGGAAACGTTCTAAACCAGTGTTACCAAAGACGGCTGGACTGTATTTTACCGTATACCGTTTTCCCGTAAATACTGTGCCGTATGTACCGTTTTTTCGTATATACTGTACCGTACAAAACGATTATACGGAAAATACAGACCGTACAGAGCCGTATTTGGTAACACTGTTCTAAACCCTGGCCGTGTCACGCTGTAGGAACGAAGGTAGTTATCGGTTGTTGGCGTGGTGTCTTGCACGCTACATTTTGGTTTCCGACCGACGTTGTCTAACGTTACCTTCTCTTCCTGAGCGATATGACTGCTAACAAGGAACCTCCGCCTGGCGGAGACAAACGGGCTGAGCGTCCCGCTCCAGGGGGCCAGACTTCTGGTTCCCCGCCCCCAGCGACTCCAAGCACTGCAGCTGGAGCCCCAGCAGGAGTCCCTGTTGCAGCTGGGGCGCCAAATACTGGCACGGCACCTGCTGCCAACAATACGCCCTCTCTTTCTGCCGCAGCCCCTGTTTTCGCAGACGTTGAGAAGATCACAGGCCTGCAGCCCGCCCAGGCGCTGGACCTACTGAGATTTGTCCTGTCCTCTCTGAACAGCATCGCCTCTGCTCAGCCTTCGGCCGCTACTGCACCACCTGCGACTACGCCTGGCGTTGGCCCTACCTCGTATGCGGGAGCTGTCACGGCTGCACCCCATCTCCCTGAAGTCGGCACTTCTGCCGCAGCAGCTGCGGCTGACGAGATTCAGAGGCTGCGCCAGCAGCTGGTGGGGGTAACTGCGCACTTGAATGCCGCCCAGAATGAAGCTGTCCGCGTTCGAGCTGAGCTTTCGGAGATGGAGATGCTACAGGGCCGCGTGAACTCGGTGATGGACCGCATCAGGGGCGGCCCTGCTCCTGCTGGAGGACCAACCCGTCCTGTCCATCGTGGCACCTACTGGGACGTGTCCAGCAGCAGCAGCAGTGGAGGCCACCGTGGCAGTCGCCACAGCAGCCAAGGTGGGGGCCGCCATGCTGGCCGTGCTGCCCAGGCTCCCCCTGCCACAGCCCCTGTGTGCCCAGCACCTGCTGCGGGCGGGTCCACCCTGCCAATTCCTGGCTATGCGTGCCATCACTGCTGGAACCCCAACCACTTCCGTGACTACTGCAACCTGAAGCATCTGCCAGCAGAGGAGGCACGTCGGATCAGTGGCTACCCCCGCCCTGCTTCCCTGGGCCCACCTTCCCGCCATGCCAACCCTCCTGGGGATCTGCCCCCTCGGTCCCAGAAGCGAGACCGCAGCCCTCCCGGCAAGGGAGGCTGGAAGCAGCAAGGCAAGGGTGACCGGCGCCGTTGAGGCTTTGCCCAACCAGTGCGCCAGGCCTGTGTTGGTGCCTGTGGGACTGTGCCAGTAAATCAGGCATGTTTGCCAAGGGACAGTGCTGCAGACGACGGTGTTCTACACTTCTCGTTCTCTGGCAAGGTGAATAGTAGAGATTGCACTATGCTGTTTGACAGTGGTGCAGCAGCAAGTTTCATCAATTGTGCAGCTGTTGAAATGTACTCTCTGAGTAGCCACAGACTGCAGCAACCTAGGGAGTTTCATGTTGCCAATGGCCAGCCAGTCACGTGCACACATGCATGCACCGTGCAGCTGCAGGTTCAGTCTTTGAACTGCCAAGTAGACTTGTTAGTTATGCCAGAGATGTTCTCTGCTTTTGATGTGTTAATGGGTAGCGACTGGTTGCAGTCCAATGGTGCATTGCTGGATTACCTGGCGCGTACAGTGACCCTGCAGATGTCAGCTAACAAGACCGTGCTCAAGTGTGAGCCTACAGCGCCTATTCTGGCACCACACTGTGCCCATATCTTGGCAAAGCATAGTCATGCTACAGTGTCAGCCAAGGTTGCCTACAAGTGGTTAAGAAAAGGAGGCCAATCTCTGGTCGCCCTAATATCCTCGCAACCCGTCAACCCTACCCCCCCTCTAGCAAATCTGCTGTCCGTACACCCTTCCCCTTCTCCAGCAAATATGCTGTCCAATGACCCTGTCCCCCACTCCCATCCAATTACCTCACCCTCTGACAACCCCATCAATTACCCTACCTCTATACCTCCTGCCGTGGCAGCTCAGCTGACTACGCTCATATCTGAGTTTGAGGACGTCTTCGCACCCTTCAACAAACTGCCTCCCCAACGTCCAGTGGGACACACCATCCCTCTCCAGCCTGGCTGTAAGCCACCAGCTCTGCCGTCTTATAAGATGAGCCAGCCTGAGCTGCTGGAGATGAAGAAGCAGGTCGCTGCCTTCCTGGAACAGGGCATCATAGAGCCCTCGTCATCACCCTATGCTGCCCCTGTCCTCTTTGTGAAAAAGAAGTCAGGTGAGTTAAGGATGTGTGTAGACTACCGGCAGTTAAACAAGATCACCTTGAGGGATCAGTACCCACTTCCTAGAATGGATGACCTGTTTGACAGGTTAGCTGGTTGCACGGTATTCTCATCACTTGACCTACAGGCTGGTTATCACCAGATTAGGATCCCTGATGAGGATGTGCCCAAGACAGCTTTCAGGACACCTACTGGCTTGTACCAGTTTAAGGTACTATGCTTTGGATTAACCAATGCACCTGCCACGTTTCAACGTGTTATGAATAATGCTTTTGCTGATGTCATTAATGACTGTGCCCTGGTGTATATTGATGATATACTCATCATGTCCAAATCAGTTCCAGATCACTTCAATCATCTGAGGAGAGTCTTGGAGCTGCTCAGGAAACATCAGTTCCAAGCTAAGCTGTCAAAATGTGAGTTTTTCAAAACTTCCCTGAAATTTCTGGGTCACATTGTCAGTGATCAGGGTATTGCTGTTGACCCTGATAAGGTGAAATCCATCACCTCTTGGCCAGTGCCACGCAGTTTAACTGCCATGCAGCAATTTCTTGGTGCTGCAAATTTTGTGCGCAAATTTGTACACAATTTCAGTGCTCTTGCAGCACCGCTCACTGACCTGACTGGTAAAGCAGGCACTGAGTTTAGCTGGCATAAATGGCCTGATGACAAATCACAAGCTTTCGATGCTCTCAAACATGCTATATCTAAAGTACCTCTACTTAAGATACCTGATATCACTAAGCCTTTCCAGGTATATTGTGATGCCTCTTTGCAAGGCGTAGGAGCGGTGCTCATGCAAGAGGGTTACTCATGCAAGAGCTGAGAAGAATTACACCACTGGAGAGCAGGAATTACTTGCTATCATTACTGCGTGTAAAGAGTGGCGTTGCTACCTGGAGGGTGTCCCTTTCACTCTATATACAGATCACAAGCCCTTAGTGGCTCTGAAAACGCAGAAGGTCTTATCAAGACGCCAAACCAGATGGTTAGAGTTCCTCTCACGGTATAATTTTACCATAGAGTACCTGCCTGGTGATACTAACCCTGCTGACCCCCTGTCACGCATACCTGATGCTCCTGTCACAAACCCTGTCATGGTTATGACCAGGAGCAGGAAGCGCCTTTTGGAGGGGGAGGAAGCTACTGTGCAGCAGCAGCAGCCAGTTGTGCAGCAGCCGCAGCAGGAGCCGCAGCCACAGTTGGTGCTGGAGCAGCCTTTGCCCCCACCCCCTGTGCCTTTGCACCCTCTGCATGCTGTCAATATGACAGAGCAGCTGCTGGCAGCGTATGCAGCAGATGAGGCTTTTGCCAGCATGGTGGATCAGTATGACCAGGATCAGCATGGGCTGTATCGCACCAGAGAAAGGAACCAGATAGTGGTCCCTAACTGCCCAGAGCTCAAAACCAGGATATTGGTGGAGATGCATGATGCGCAGTTTGCAGGTCATGTGGGCATTACCAAAACGCTGGAGCGTATCTCCAAGATGTTCTGGTGGCCCCGCATGAGGTCTGAGGTACGCCATTATGTGGCCAACTGTGATGCTTGCCAGCGTAACAAATCTGTTAATACCAAACCTGGAGGCCTGCTCACGCCTCTGGCCATACCCTATGACAGATGGGAGTCTATTTCAATGGACCTAATTACTAAGCTACCTCCTGGTGAGCATGGCTTTGATGCCATTGCCGTGTTTGTAGACAGGCTATCTAAAATGGTGCACTTTGTGCCTTGCCGTGAGTCTATGAATGCTGAGAGCTTTGCCCGTCTCTTCATTGACAATGTGTTTAAACACCATGGAGTACCTAGAGAAATCATCTCTGATAGGGGCTCCCATTTTACTAATCATTTCTGGGCGTCAATTATGACCATTCTTGGTGTAAAGGAATGTAAGTCTAGTGCCTATCATCCACAGTCTGATGGTCAGACTGAGAGGTACAATCGTACCCTAGAGGAAATGCTTCGCCATTATATCTCACCTGCTCAGTCTGACTGGCCCTTCTTCCTATCTCTGGCTGAGTTTGCTGTCAACAATAGTTGGCAGGAGTCCATCCAGTCCACGCCCTTCTTGGTCAATACTGGCCAGTCACCTCTGACACCTGCCCTGCTGGAGCTGCCTGGCGAGGTGTACTGTCCCACTGCCAGGAGACTGTCTGAGTGGTGGCAGAGCAATGTCAAGCAGGCTCGCCACTTCATGGAGCTGGCTCAGCGGCGACAGGCCTATATGGCCAACAAGGGACGCCAGGAAGTGGAGTACCACACTGGTCAGTTGGTGCTTCTTAGCACTAAGAACCTCAGGATGAAGCCAGGTAAGGCTAAGAAGTTGCTGCCTAGGTTCATAGGACCTTTCAAGGTGCTAGAGCATGTAGGTCCTGTTGCTGTTCGCCTGGACCTGCCACAAGCCATGGCACGCATGCACCCTGTGTTCCATGTGTCTCTTCTGAGACCCTACACCAGTGAGCATCCTCACTTGCCTCCTCCTGTGGAGTGGTTGGATGAGGCGCCTCTGTATGAGGTGGAGAAGTTGCTTGCCCATCGTGGCGTGCGTGCTGGTAAAGCACGAGGCTACTTAGTTAAGTGGCAGGGTTATGATGACTCTTACAACACATGGGAGCCGAGGAATAACCTTGTGAACTGCCTGGAAGTGTTGACTGCATATATGCAGTGCATGGTTTGTCCTAGCATCACTAATTACACTCCTACAAATTAATCCCTGCGTCCGTCCCTGCGTGTTGACCGACCTTGTCCGATCGGGCTGAAATTTTGATAGATGGTAGTTTGCAGAATATAAAACATATTTTTCAGTAAAAACATTTTAAAAAAATCAACAGCTGTTGCGCTGTGGCCCTGTGGCTAGAGTGCAGGGATGAGTGCAGGGATAGGTGGCGGGCCACAGCGCAACAGCCGTTGATTTTTAAAAATATTTTTACTAAAAAATATGTTTAGTATTCTGCAAACTACCATCTATCAAAATTTCAGCCTGATCGGACAAGGTTGTTATACACGCAGGGACGGACGCAGGGAATAATTTGTAGGAGTGTAGTGTTGTGAGTCCTCGTGTTCTCACGAGGGCGGAACGTTTCCTCTTTGGAGGGGGAGGAATGTAGCGAACGGCTCCTCGAAGCCTAGCTCGCCTCCGAGTACTTCTGTACTGCAGTGTGACATGGTGGGCGAAAGGGGCAGGTGGGCCTTCGCGCACACCTGCTTCAGAGGTTCGACTCCTCGGGGGAAACGTTCTAAACCCTGGCCGTGTCACGCTGTAGGAACGAAGGTAGTTATCGGTTGTTGGCGTGGTGTCTTGCACGCTACACGTCTCATCCCTGCGCTCACGGGCCTTCACTGTGGTGCCCACAGCAGCCAGCAGTTCCGGCTTTGTCAACCCCTGCCCCTGCTCCTGTGCCCTCCTCACTAGGCTCACCAGCCACTGACCCTCAGCCGGCACCAGATCTGTGGGCTGGACCTGCTTGGCAAATGCTTGGCGAATGGCCAAGTCATGTTGCGTTACAATGGATAAGATGTAACCCTATCAAAACCACCTTCACCAGCAGCGCGTGGGGCACGAGTGACGGGCGCGAGGAACGAGGCCGAGGGCGGAGGGATCGTGACTGTGTCTCTGGGGCGGTGTGACTGTGATGTTGGCATCAACTGATTGTTCGTGAAGGCCGGTAGGACACGGGTAGGGCTGAGTCATGAGCAGGTGGAAAGTTGAGGGTGTGGATGAGGTTTAGCAGCCCCTTAAGTGCAGGAGTATGTATGTAAAGTGTATGATTAGGACAGCAGGTTGGTGAGGGGCTATTCGTGAAGTTGCACGCCTTGTGCAACCTTGCCAAGCGTGTGCCTAGCCACAGTAGTGGGCTACTTGAGCATGCGTGACACCTAGGTTGGTATTTGATACATGACATGTGAGTGTGATTTTAATGAGAAGCCCATGGCCTTTGCATGCCTGCGCCTCACCTTGAGGGCTTGCACGGCAGTAACTGCAAGCTGGCCATGACATGAAGGCAATAACCACACTGCGTGTATCGTCCATGCAATGGAGGGGGCGGATGCTTGGCCCCACCTTCTGGCAGCCAGGCCCGAAGTAGTCGACAGGGAAGCGTGTGCCAGGCAGGCTGTGCCATCGGGGCAGGCAGGACAGCTGACGGCCAGCTGCTGGGCACCCCAACCCACTCCCCACCCCATTGCCTACAACTCCAGAAACCCCAGCTGCTGACCCTTGCTTTGGCTGGCCTACCCACCCCACTCTGCCTGCCTCTTCAGTGCTTGGTGCTCTGGGCTGGGCTGCCAGCAGGGTGGGACCAGCAGCAGCAGCAGGAGCTGCTGAGCCAACGCATGGCCTGCCTGGCTGTTCTTGAGATGCTGGTGCTGAGGGTTTGACTAGTTGAGGGCCGATGCCAGGCGCTGGCTGCAGCAGTTCAGTAGCTGAAGCTGCTGCGCTCGTCAGGTAAGTGGTGATGAGAGGCAGTCTTTTGGGAGCTGAGTTGAACATGGAGGAGAAGGGCTGGCATGCAGTGACGAGGTGGCTGGGGTGGGACAGTGCCGGGTGGCCACTGGCGGGGCCCCTGACAGCCCCAAGGGCTGCTGGGGCTGCAGGGCAGGCTGGAGCTCAGGCAGAGTGGGAAGGAGCAGGGCTGGGAGCCAAGGCGTGTGAGGTAAGAGCAGGGGCAGTGCGGGCAGGAGCGAGAGCCTGGCCAGAGTTGGGCGGAAGGGTGAAAGCGGGGTCGCAGCTGCTGTTCGTCCTTGGCCATAGAGATACGGTGGATGCCCAGTTATGGCTGTTGCTTGCATGGGACACAGGGTGCATGAGGGCAGCAGCGGCGGCTGGCTTCAAGGCAACCTGATGCCACTGCTGCAGGGGATGTTGGGCCTCAGGCTGAGGCTGGGGTTGAGGCTGGGGAAGCTTGTCATACTTGGTTGCTGTGGGGTGCTGGCATGGCTGCTCCAGCATTCTCTGCCGCTCCACTACCTTGTGCGCTGCAGCCAGACAGTGGCTGCGCAGCTCTGGGTCAGGCAGGGGGCCGCACAGCATTGCTAGGGACCCCTGCAGCTGCTGCCGCTCAGACTCACTCTCCACACCCATACCCTGAGATGAGGGCAGCAGCAGTAAGAGTGCTACCAGCAGCAGCAGCGGCACACGCAGCCAGACTTGAAGCAGCCTCACAACCTGATAGGGCGAGCAATTGTAAGAGTATGCACGACTGTTGCCTGCAGCATACAGTTGAGTAGCAGGGAGGACGTGTGGAGAGCCCAGCTGTAGCTTGGAGCCGTCCTCATGGCCTGATCGGCTTGAGCTGCCAAGGGCAAGTAGTACCCCGAGCTGGGCCACAAGCGTCTGTGAGGCCGCTTACCCCAAGGCCCCGCAGCAGCAGCAGCTGTAGCACCCTGCCGCGCAGTTATGCATGCTAGTGGCTCCTCTTGCAGCTAAAAGCAGTGCGTGTCAGCCATGTCAGTGCTAATTCCATACAGACAAGACACCAACCCTAGCGACAGCCCCGTCGTTCTGTCTTTGTGTCGGTATTAGTTGTAGTCTGGGCTGATGAGGGAGGTGTGTCTGTGTGAACAGCCATAGGGAGGATGGAAAGGGGCTGGTCTGTGCATGGATCAGGAGGCAGCACGGCCTGATCGCAGCCCAGCTCAAGTTGACGTTGTTGTGGCAGAGGTCAACAAGCGCATGACCATGGGCAGCAAGCAGTGTGTCCTGGCAGCAGTCCTGTGCCTGTTTGTGCTGCTGCAGTCCTTCCTAGGCAAGCCACCTCCAGGGTTCCCAGCAGCAGGTCCAGCCCCAGGCCCCCATCCCCCACCTGACCCAGCCTGCCCTCCCTATGCCCACCCCCGCCTTGCCACACGCAACTCACCCCGCGATGCAGCCGCCCCAGCCCAGCTGCCTCCCCCAGTGCAGCTCAACATCTGGGACCCACAGCTGTTGGCACAGATCAGGGATGCCATGGAGCTGCTCACCAAAGCTAGTGTGCTGGAACACCTGATGCGTGGCCCCCACCACCGTGGCATCAGGCTGCTGCCCGGTGAGGTGGCAGTGTTTGAGCAGCCCAGCAGCGCCTGGCTTGTGGCCATGCTCAAGGAGCTAAACGAGGTGCACCTGCTAGGGGACCTCAACTCCCTCATCGCAAACGCAACGAAGATCATCACCAACATCCAGGAGTACTACCTGCACCCGGGGCGCTTCATCAGTTGGTGGTGCAAGGCGGTTGGGGTGGTGGAGGGGGGGTTCAGCCGGGCAATGAGGAAGCACTTTCCCCAATTGGTACTAGGGCACCTAGACTACTGCCTGACAGGGAGGACAAATGGCGCTTGCCACCCAACAGTGTGTTGCGGCAGCCTAGGTGGGTGGCAGAAGTGGCAAAGCATTGTAGGCTGTTGAGGCTGCCGGCCCAGTGGCGGGAGGGAATGGACTCCATAGGGAAGGGGGGGGCAGGCAGGCTGCCCCTAGAGAAGAGGGTGCGTTACGCTGTTCGTTAACCGCAACCCAGAGGGCTAGCGACACCCCATGGCACGTGCCCGCGCCCTTTCACCATGCTCCCCATGGTGGGGGTGCGGGCCCGCCACTTTGTCATTGATGACAGGGTATTCCATGGGCTGCTGACCGACCTCGGCATGACCGACCTGACACGGTTGCAGTTTGCCAGTTTGCCGGTGAAAGCCTGCCCCATTGGCAGAAGTTCATCCAGTACAGCCAGCTGCAGAACAGCGGTTGGGACTTTGCGCGCAGGGTAGAGACGGATGGTGTCAGTATCAGTGTTCACTTTGGGCGCAGCCAGGCAGTCACTGAGCCAGTGGAGCTGACCTCCATAGGGCGTCAGCTGACAGCCACCAGCGACTACACCCCAGCCACCCACATTGCTGTTGGGGTGGACCCAGGTGTCGCCCAGGCCATCAAGGCAGGGCATGCACAACGGCACCCAGTCACAGGTCTGGTGCTCAGGTAGTGGGAGTGGGAGTTGAGCAAGGGGCAGCTGAAGCATGACAGCGGGCTTACCAAAGCCAAGCAGGACACAGCCCGCTGGTCAACTGCCATCCAGCCACAGCTGCTGCAACTGGCAGCTGCCACCCCAGCTGGCACCACCCTGGGAGGCCTCCAGGCCCACATCCTAGCCCTCGAGGCCACCCGGGACGCACTGTGGGAGGAGTACCTCAAGCCCCGCTGGCGCAAGCAGCGGTTGGCGCTGCACCATGCCCAGGAGCGCGTCATTGAGGGTTTCTGCAAGAAGGTATGACCTGCCCTGACCTGACCTTGAACCCTGACCCTACAGGTGGTGAATGGGATGAAATCACGCCACCACTACCACCAGGAGAGGGGAGTGGCTGTGTTCCTGGGAGCGAGTAACTTCAGCCAGGGTGGGTGGAAGGCGGGGGCGGTGTGGGAGGGGTTTCGCAGGGTGGTGCAGCAGCCCAGCAGGCCCAGCACAGATCGTCAGCTCGTCAGTGCATATGTGCCAGCCTTATGAGCTGCACCTGCCACCTGACCAGCCTAGGCCTGCAGACTGGGTACCCCCAGCAGGCCAGGTCAACCCGCGGCTGGTGCGCCCAGCCTGGAGCCTGCGGCATGCTAAGTATGTGCGGGGCCTGTCATGGTGCCATCAGGTGCCGCCCAACCCTCTCCCTGCCCAGGCCCCCCCAGCCCAGGCCCCACCACCTCCCCCAGCCCAGGCCCAGCCCCTCCCTGCAGCACCTGGCCCAGTGCAACGACCCCAGGCACCCCCAGGGGGCAGGTGGCTGGACCGGGACACCAACGGGTGCCTGAACATGCAGCGCATTGGGGAGAGCATGCAGCGCCCCATAGAGCTGTGCAGCTGGAAGGACCTGGAGGCTCTGCCCACCGTTGGCAAGGAGTACCAGCAGGGCTACAAGCTGGTCAATGACCGGCTGCCCAAGGTCAGGCAGCGGCTGCACCGGGCTGCAGAGTACCGGCGGGGCATTGATGGCCGGGCCCGCAACAATGCATAGGGCTTGGTAGTTTGCACAGGCTTTTAGCCTTACAGAGCATTAAGCTGTTAGTTTTGATGAGGTGCCCAGTGGTCTAGGGGGAACGTGCCATCGATGTGGGGTTGGCAGTTATCAAGGGTGCGACCGAGGACGCTACAACGTGATTGTATAAGCTGAGTGAGATTACCCATAGGCAAACAGGTTGTTCCTTGTTGAATGAGTTTTGTTTGTCTGACCAAGGATTCACCAAGGATTCAGCCATCAACATCAATGATGATTTCATGAATTTCCAAGGATTCAATGACTCACAACTGGGCCAGGTGGTTCAACACCTGCAAGCCTCGCAACAAGGGACTGTGGAGACAGACGGTGCACTACACACGCCCCCTCCCCCCCTCCTCCAGCCCCACCCCCAGCTGCCAGCAGCAGCAGCTGCCCAAGTGCAGCAGCAGCAGCGGCCCATGCAGTGGGACTCCCCCACATAGGCAGGGGCATAGCTGAGATGCGTGAGTATGTGTTTAACCCAGACACACAGATTGGGGTGGGCACCGACCCCGGCGTCACTCAATGCAGTGATTGGGACGAGAGGTCAGGCCAGCTGGTAACAGACCAGCTCCGCCGGTGGAAGCTGATCAAGGGCTCGATGAAGCAGGCCAGTGGCCTGAACAACTCCCGCCGTGACACCGAGCGGTGGCTGGCTCCGTTTAAGCCCCACCTCCAGCACCTGGCAGCAGCAAGCTTAGCCGGCACTTCCCTGGAGGCCAACCTGAAGCACATCACTGTCACCCTGGCCACCTGGGATGCGGTGTGGGAAGTGTACCTGGACCCCAAGTGGGCATGGCAGCGGCTGAGCAGCCCACCAGGCGTGCAGGCTGGACGCCACCAGCAAGGCAGGTGGAACAGCGCCTGGTGCGCCCAGCCTGGAGCCAGCAGCGTGACCAGTCAGTGCGGGGCCTGATGTGGTGCCCAGTGGTGGCACCACGTAAGCCCCAACAGGCCCCATGCAGCAGCCAGGCAGCCACACAGCCAGCAGCCTTAGAGCCAGGGCCCAGCAATCCCCGCCAGCCAAGCGCAGCACGCGCACCGGTGCCACAGCCAGGCAGGTGGGTAGATCGGGACTGCAATGCGGCATTCAACATGCAGCGCATTCGGGAGAGCAGGTGGCGCCCGCTGGAGCTATGCTGGTGGCCAGACCAGGGAGCTCTGCCAGCCAAGGGCAAGGAGTACCCTGGCCTGGGCTACAAGCGGCTGCGAGACAAGTCTCCCAAAGCCCAGCAGCAGCAGCAGCAGCAGCCTGCTGTGGCACAGTAATGTGTGCCCCCTTCTTGAGCTGTTATCAGCTTACATTCAGTGCATGTTTTGTCATGCCAACTCTACACAATAGCCCTCAGGGGTCAGGCAATGACGTAGGTGGTAGGCACTCATGCACCATGTCCATGTGCACTGGGTATACTCCACACAGCCCAATAACACCACTCGAGTCGGGCGACTATTGCCCACTAGTGGTCCCTGGTGGTCTGGCTCAAATGGAGGCCCTAGTGAGGGACGAGGGGGCTGTACGGTGATTGCAGAGACGAAGATTGGAGTTGGAGATGATGCGCACTGTGCAGAGCAAGTGGCGTCCTCTGAAGTCATTCTAGCCGAAGCTGCCTGCGCTGCCAGCCAAGGGCAGAGAGTACCCCAAACTGGGCTGGAGTCGGCCGGCTGCTCAATTCTAGCCACAGCTTGTGGCACAGTAATGTGTCCCCCGTAAGCTTTCATCAGCTTCCACCATCTTACATCAGCGCAATGTCGCCGTGCCTGTGTTAGGCTGTAGCCTTGTCCCAGGGGTCAGGTAATAGTGGAAGTGAAGATGTAGGTGTAGGCGCCCATGCAGTGTCCGTGGTAGGGGTCACACAATCTAAGAAAAGCTCTTAGTGCGTGGGTCACTGCACTCCACTCTTCCACAGCAGGGTAGCGTGTTGCCCACCGGGCTGGTGAGGCAGGTGCTGGGCCTTGCAATGAGGCTTGGCGTCCCACACCTTGTTGTATCTAAAGCGTGACAACTGACACAGTGATGCAGCATCCCATCTCAATAGGCCTCCCGTGCAATACCCTCGTAATCTGTATGAGCCCAAGCTGACAAGCTTTACAGAGCACAGCTGGCACTTGCCATGGTAGGGAGCCTGGCCAACAACGGCTTGGCTGGAGTGGCCATATCAGGGATTTAGCAACACCATCCAAGCGTGCTAGGAGGGACATCAGGTCGCCATCTAACCGGAGTGCCGGCAACCGGAGTGGGGCGAAAATGAGATCCATTACACGATCCATTACACAATCCATTACACAACCCATTTAACGCATTGATACACAGCCACAGGCTAGGGGAGCCAGGCATGGTAGGGGAGCCAGGCTTGTGATACATGTTCTCATGCTGCTGCCCCATCAACTGCTCAACCAGGGCTGTGCGATACGGGGATACGGATTACGGATACGCTTACGTTACTTACCGTAATACGTGGTCACACCCGTAAGGTTCCGCCTAACCGATCCGTAAGTTCCGCCGTAAGGGGGCCCATGCAGGCATGCGGGGCATCTTTTTCGCCTTTCCCCTCCCGCCTTCCTTGCTTCCGCCAACCCTGTTTCCCCAGTTTCCGCCTGTTAGGGGCAGGTGGTGCCTATCTACTACCGAGTGTGTAGTACTCAGCATGTTACACCCAGCCAACAACCTTCAGCCATCATCATCAGCGTCTCTCAGCCATGTGCCTAAGCAGGTCTGCACTGTGACAGCAGTTGTTGAACTGCTGGGCCTGCTCACCCCCCAAACCCGGTGGTGGCCGCAGGCTGCTCAACATGGATGAGCAGCTGTGCATGCGAACTCCACCGCTGAGCTCCAAGCCCTTGCGGATGTTGTGAAGGTTCTGGAACACCTCCAGCTGCTGCGCCAGGCATGAGGACAGTGTGTAGTACTTGATGATGTCACGGACGACCTCACAGTGCTTAATCACCAGCTCCAGGGTGAGCAGGTCTGCATGAGGGTAAGGCAACAAGCAATAAGTTAGCTGTACCAGGGGCAGGGGCAGGGGCAGGGCAGGGCAGGGCAGGGCAGGGCAGGGCAGGGCAGGGCAGGGCACCTTTTAGGTAGAGGTCCTGCACATGCATTTGGCACGGCACACCCAGGACTTTGGGGTACTTCTCTTCAACAAGCCGCCAGAGCGACATTGTGGTTGTCCACCTCCAGACTTGTGCCTGCCTCGCCCTGCCTAGCCTCCAGGTGCTGACGGACGATATGCACGTTGGCTGCGTCAGCCATGGCCTCGGCACTCATGAGGTACGAGCAGGCCGCTGTTAGCAAATGGGCACCGAGGTGGTTCGGGTTGCTGCCAAGGGCGGCCTTGGCAGCAAAGGAACAGAATTTGCACTTGCGTCTGTCGCTAGCGCAACCATCGCCATTTGCGCCAAAATGCCGCTGATACCAGACCGGTGTGCTGATGCTGGGCTGGTCGGTCCGGCTGCGCTTTCTGAGTGGCCCAGTGACGCCGGGGATTTGCTGCACATCCTCCGCAGTGGCCATGGATGACCGGCGCAAAAGTGTCTGGATCTTTAGACGCTGAGTGGCGCGTGGTGACCCCAGCTCCATGACAGTCGATGTGCGCTCGTCGCGACGCACTAATTCTGCTGCGGGGCTTGAAGGTCACTGGGTGCTTCACACATACGGGTGGCGGTTGGATCCGGATTTGACCCGTATTACTTACGGATATACATACGTACGGGTTACCACCCGTATATCCGTAACTTACCCCGTATAGTCACAGCCCTGTGCTCAACGCAAACTAAATTATTGTCCCACAAGCTGGCCAGGTGGCGCATGAGTGGGCCCAGGCCATGGCCTTGCTTCCCAGGCCTTGGCCTTGCCCCGCTTAGCTGGTGTTGGGTGCTGTGTGCTGCTGCTCTGCCCCAGTGCTGCGCCACAGCCCCTCACTTCACCTCTCCACCTTGCTGCCCAGCGCTCAGCAGCGGCCTGTCAGTGCTAGAGCTGTGGCGTGTTGCTCATGGCTTGCCCAGGGTCATCAGCCTAGTGGTGGCCAGCCCTGCTGTCAGCCTGAGCCGCAGCGCCCTCGCCTCAGGTGAGCTCAGCCAGGCTGTGTGTGTGACACCTGGCCATGATGTAGAGTCACAGCAGTGTGCGGCGCTACCTAAGGCATGGCGCAGAGCATCAGGCACCGCCTGCGCTTCAGGCTGAGTGCAGGTCACATCAGCTGCCTGTCGGTCCCCCAAGCCTTACCACCATTGCGGTCTGCCTGCTGCCCTGCCACTGCATGCTGCGCTTTATCCAGCTGCAGGCTGTGAGCAGAGCTGCCAGGTCGAGGATAGGTTTGAGCAGCTCCATGAGGGCATGGAGGCGGCGCTGACCCACATTACCCGCTGACCACATCCCGCCCGTGGTCTCCTCTGCCACCTCGACCTTGCCCTCTCAGCCACCGCCCCTGGGAGGATGCCCATGGGAGGACCACCCCTAGGCTGAGATGAGCTGCCGGGTTGGATGCCGTGCCTTTGAGGATTCAGAAGCTCGGTGCCGGCTACTTCGTGGATGGACACGAGCGGGCGCACATCAGGGACTGCATTGAGTCACAACGCATTGACATCAGCAGCCTGGATGGTTGCTCCTCAACCTAGGAGGAACATTGAGGACAGCTGCCAAAGGAGTGTGAAACGAGTGATGTTCGGTCTAAACAGCGACAGCCCGCACATTGAGCGATATATCCCTAGCATAAACCTCGGACGCTGCACAGCAACAACCTCACAATGCCAACGATGTTTCTAGTTGTCGCCCTGGGCTTGTCTGCCCTGTCCAGCTCAGCCCTCGCAGCTGACCCTGGCTGGCAGGATGGCCGCAGTACCTGGTTCGACGTGCAAGACAACGACCTGAAGACGTGAGCGACCAGCCACCACGCTTTTGTTGCCCGAAGCCCGGCCAGCTGTTGGTGCCCACTCAGTAACCTTCTGTCGCCGCATCCCACTCACTAGTGTTCGCACTGCCTGCACAGGGCCAACTGCCATTTCCGGTGGGACCAGGTGAAGACGGGCAGTTACGTCGCCGCATTCTCGGACTCCAATCCACTCTTCGCTAAGAGCTGTGGGATGTGCATCGAGGTTCGCTGCCAGGTGCGGGGCCGCACTGCACACGGCGACAGCTGTAGTATGACAGCCCACCAGCTGGCGCCACCTAGCGCGGCCCTCGGCGGTGCGGCCTCGCGCCCTTGCTGACGCGCCTGATTGCTTGTGCTGCAGAACGCGGTGTTCAAGGATGGCTACGGTCAGACCATGGACCGCAACCGGGCATGCAAGGATCCTAGCAAGTCCATCTACCTGACCATTGCTGATGCCTGCCCCTGCAACTACCCAAACAACCAGCACTCCAACGAGCGGTGGTGCTGTGGTGATGACTCCAGCCGCCAGCACATCGACATCACCCAGAGTGCCTTCGCCCAGCTGGCGGACACTAGTGTGGGTGTCATTGGGCTGCAGTGGCGCACGGTGGACTGCAGCATCGTGAAGAGTGGCACTGGCATGTCCTATGGCTCCTCTCCATCCACCTCTTCCCCCAATTCCTTTACTGCTGGCAACGTCGACCAGACAGCAGATATGACCTCAGACTTCTCCACACCCTTTGCCTCGTCTAGTGAGGACCATACCACGTTTCCATCCAGCTTCCGACCAGCTGCTGCTAGCTGGCAACCCAGCGGTAAATGGGCTGGGGAAATGAAGCAAAAGGTCACGGACTTTGTGTCACGAGTTTTCCAAAGCTGATGTGACGGGCAGGACAGCCCTGCTGGGCACTTGCAACGACATCCCCATGTACCTTTGCACATAGCTTGTTCATCGACTGCATTATTAATACATGTTGTGTGACATTGTGCAGCTAGCTAGATAAGCTTTGACTGCATGCACTTGAGGTTTTTGTTGTTCTTAGCAAGATGTGCTTGTTAGACTACTAGATTTTGTGCAATTCATCGATCTTGGGTATGTGTGACCTCGCCTGTATGGGGACCTCGCCTATGGATCCAGCTGCAGGTTCTGGAGGCCCCCAGTCTGAGAGCTGTCTGTTTTAATCAGGTATATTCACACCGTGAGCTCTTTCTCACACATCTTTGTGTGGGAGTTTATTACTGTGTGTGGGTTGCTGTCACTTGTGCACCAGGCCCTCTTGCTGGGTACCTTTAAGCACTTCTCCCTGCCTGGTTTGACAGCCATGGTGGAACAGCCTGACCTTACATCAGATAACACAGCCCCTGCCCACACAACAGATAACACAGCCCCTGCCCTGTAGTAATAGTAGGGGAACAACTGTGTTGAGTGGGACATGGTGTAAATTTTAATGATGCTGAGTCCAGCATCCGGTCTGACATCCGGTCTGACAAGCATCCGGCACCAAGCCCTGATCTAACTGCACAGCTCCTGACCTCCATTGCTTGCATAATATTCTGATTGTATGACGTGCATAGGCATTGTGAGTCAGGCAAGGCTACTAGGTGTACTCGGACCCAAGTCAGAGCATGATGATAATGCATGATGAGATGTTTTGTTGACGATAAGAGATGTTATTGCATGCAACCATCATCTGTGTTGGCAATATTTTGTTTGCTGTACTAGGCGTGAAGCATCGTGGAATAAACCAGACAAACACAGCTCATGGAACGTGGAACGTGTCTGACGGTGGTAAATCCCACTCAGCCATAAATAGTGGGATGTTCGGGTGCCTTATTTGGATTCATATCTTTCATGCAATAAGGCAGGAAATTAGGCAGACAAATCTATGGCAGGAATGAAGTCTGGGCACCTGATGGAAATATGAGCCAGATAGGGGGGCCAATCCAATGCTTCACTGCCTTACTGTGCCACTGCCTCTGCCTGCTCCCGCCGCCTGAGCGACCAGATGCTGCAACAACCAGTCACGCTCCTCCACTATCATTGCTCACTCAAAATGGTGCAGCAGTGATATTTGTGTTGACAATGTGCAGGAACTCCCTGTCCATAAATCGAAGGGTGGGAAAAACGACTGAGGCGTGGAGGTTGCTGGCCGGGACAGGCTGCAGGGAAGCAGGTTGTGGCTGGGCTGCACGGGGAGGAGGTTGCTGTGCTGCAGTTGAGTGTTATGGAGTAGGGGGGGGAGAGAGGCTGAGCTACAACGCAAAGAGCCAGCCTAGCGCCTAGGGCGACGCTAGCATGTTCGCAACCGCAAGGCAGGCGCACCTGAGGCGGGCCGTTCGCAAGGCACTGCCAGATTGGTCCTGTCGCGTCTCATTTGACGTTCTGACTTTGGCTTGGATACAGACCCCCCAGCCTCGTCGCTGGCTTCGTCGCGCTTTCGTCTGGGACCCAAGGACGTCCTGACCTATTCTGGACACCTGGGGGTACAAGGTATTGGCGAACGCTACGCACTAGACGCTGGTTTTGACGGTGTTTTAAAGGTGCTTACCTCCGCGCTGTACATGACTGGCATGCGGGTAAACTCCGGTCACGACGCGGCAAAGTGGGTTCTAAATTACACATGGCCTCACACCGTGAGAGTCTCAAAAAGTCTTGCATTCATGATTGTTTTTGCTGAGGCGTGAAAGAACAGTTTGCCGACCAGGCTAATGGCTGGCCGCCAGGCCTTTAGGTGGATTGCTAGGAGCTGGATAGGAGGTCGGCCACCTGCATGCGCTAGACTTCGAGATCTGCGAGTCTTGGCGTCCCAGCGCGACGTTCAGTGCGACAGCAGCCCCCACTGGCTGCTGGCAGGGGCCTTCGCGGTGGGGGCTGTGACACTGGGCTGGGCGGTAGACCTGGCGCCACATGCCCGCGCTGACGCCTCCACGCTCGCCAGGAGCTCACAATCTGTGACACCAGTCCCGACTCACAAGGCAGCAGCTGCTTCTGCTGGTACCCGCTCAGCCCAGGAGCAGCAGCAGCAGCAGCAACAGCAGCAGCAGGATACAGCTGCCGTGCCCCTTCCTGTGTTTAGCAGAGAAGAGGTAGCCAAGCACAAAACGGCTGAACAGGGCATCTGGGTCATCTTCAAGGTGTGTCACAATCTCAGTGTGCTTCAGGGTGGCTGTGGGCATAGCTGATGTGGGAGGGGCCAGTGCCTGCAGCTTTGCCGTGACTCATGGTTGTGGCAGCTGGGTGGAGGCTGGGTAGAGCAGTGCGGTCTGATGCAGAAGGGGAGTGTGCTGGCGCAGGGCGGGGTGTATGACATCACAGACTTTGTGCACCAACACCCGGGCGGTGCCGCGAAGATCATGCTGGCGGCTGGGGCCTCAGTGGAGCCATTCTGGGCCATGTGAGGCGCAGGCAGCGGCAGTGGTGGGCAGGCTAGCCGCCACCTGCACATCACATGGGGCAGTGCAGCTGTGGCAGCAACAGCAGCAGCTTTGACACCAGCAGCAGCAGTGGCAGCAGGAACGGTGGCAGTGGCAGCAGTCCCATGCCTGGGTGCGGGCGCAGCAGCAAGCACAAGAGATGTAGCGGAATGGTGGCAGCACCACAGGCATCACTGCTAGGCATTACCGCAGCCAACATCATGGGGGGGCCCTGTTCCCCTGATGACTGGCGCAGGCCACTTTGTCCGCTGCTGACCCACACCCTGACGGCTGCCTGGCCTGGGTTGACCTGCCCTGGGTGGTCTGCCAGCACATGCCCCGATGCCTGCCACTGCCCCTGACCCGGAGCCCGCACCCACATGAGGCGCCTCCACATCCACACCCTGATGCCACTCCCCGCCACCCCCCTGCTGCCAGGTACCAGCAGCACCTCAAAGCTGAGGTCCAGGACCTGCTGCGGGACTACAAGATTGGCTCCCTAGAGGGTGGGTGACTGACCCGGCCCTTAGACCAGGCTGCGGGGGTCCGAGGTGGCTGCTCGGCCCAGGGGTGGGGTCATCCCTGGCTGTCCCTTCCCTCCTCATCATGCTGGAGTGTGGGCTTGGCTGGTGCCTTCCATGGAAAGATTGCATGCAGTTACATTCCCATTAACATTTTGAGCGTGCTGTTGCGATGGTGTTGTCATAGCATCAATCAGCTGTCTCCTGGTCGAGATCAATGTGAGCTGTACTCCTTCCGGTGGAAGCAATATACATAGTCTCAATGGCTGTACACCTGTGGTGCAGGGGGAGCAGACAACGTGGCACCAGCAGGGGCAAGACCTGACCCTTGGGGCAATGAGCCGCAACGCCACCCTGCTCTAATCTACAGGTGGATGATCTCCCCTCCCCCTCCCCCTCCCCCTCCCCCTCCCCCTCCCCCTCCCCCTCCCCCTCCCCCTCCCCCTCCCCCTCCCCCTCCCCCTCCCCCTCCCCCTCCCCCTCCCCCTCCCCCTCCCCCTCCCCCCCTCCCCCTCCCCCTCCCCCTCCCCTCCCCCTCCCCCTCCCCCTCCCCCTCCCCCTCCCCCTCCCCCTCCCCCTCCCCCTCCCCCTCCCCCTCCCCCTCCCCCTCCCCCTCCCCCTCCCTGAATTTGACCTGCTTGCCTGCCTGCCTGCATATGGCCAGATCGGAGCGGCCCTGCAATGCGGAAACGCCGGCCCACATCCTTGCTGCCAACCTCATCACGAACAACGACATATTCTACGTCAGGTGAGGCGGCAGCACCGCCAGCAAGCATGCTGCAGAAGGTCCACAATGCAGCCAGTAGTCAAGGCAGGCGGCAGATACAGCGCTGAGGGGATGAGGTCAGGATGGCGCACTGCCCCAGGTGCCTGTGCTAGGTGTGCAGCCTCTGGCACCCGCCTGCCTGACCCATCTCCAGCCACCCCTGCCAAACCCTGACCAAGGCTACCGTACCCAGCCTCTTGAGCATGGAGGACCTGACTGAACTAGCCCCTTCACCCTGCCAGGCCCTCCCCCTCACACCCACTGATAATGCCCGCCCAGGCCTGCGTAGCTCAGCCCTGCAGCCTTGGCTCCGCTGTCTTGCCTGACGCCAGGAACCACCTGCCAGTGCCTGAGCTGGCGCCTGAGCGGTGGCGGCTGGAGGTGCGCGGCCAAGGGCTGCGGGCGCTGACTCTGGACCTGAGCTCCCTGCGCTCTGAGTTCAAATGCCACACAGTCACTGCCACTGTCCAGTGCGCTGGTGAGGCTGGCAGTGGCAGCCCCGGGGCCTGAGGACAGTCGCTGGACCAGGGGCAAGAACAGCGGCAGGAGCACAGCAAACAGGGCAGGGGCAGATAGGGGGTGGGGGCGGGGGCGGTGGCGGGGGCGGGCACAGGGGGGATGGTCAGCAGCTGCCATGGGAATGTCAGGCAGGCGGGTGTGGTCCCCAGGCCCCCTGCTGATTCCACTGAGCATGCATCTCCCACATGCCCTGCTTGCTTGCCCCTGGTGCTCCTCTATGATGGTGACGGAGTGGGTGTGAGCGCGCAGGCAACCGGCGCAACGAGATGAAGGCCGTGAAGGCAGTGAAGGGCCTGGACTGGGACACTGGAGCCATTGGCACCGCGGTGTGGAGCGGGGTCAAGCTGCGGGATGTGCTGTTAAGGGCAGGTGGGCAGCATGCCCCCACCTGCCCCCAACCCACACCCTCCCCTGCTGCTCTCCCCTCGTCCCCTCTAATCCCGGCTGCCCCCCTCCCCCCTTCCCTTTGACGCTGGAGTGAGTGGTACTGCTGCTTGCTCTGGCACCATCCTCGCTGCTGCCTACCCACCGCTACTGACCTCATCGCTGCCTTGCCCGCTGCTGCCCACCCGCTGTTGCCACAGGCCTAGACCCAGACGACCCTGACGTGGCCCACATCCATTTCCTGGGTGCTGACACCGACCCCAGCAGTGGCGAGCACTACGCCACCTCCATCCCTCTGCATGTCGCCATGGACCCACTCAGGGTGAGGTGAAGGGGGGGGGGTGGCATGAGGGGGGAGGCGGGTGCAGGGGCAGGGATGCAGCTGGACAGGGGGCTAAGGGGCTAGAGCCAGGCATATGGCAGTGGTGGGGTCAGGGTGACCGGGAGCACAACGATGTGCACCTCTGCCATGCTCGAGTCACTCCTCCATACTCCTCCATATTTCGCTGGGCCCTCACCCCCTCCCATCTCCCTCTCCCTCTCCCTCTCCCTCTCCCTCTCCCTCCCTCTCTCCCTCTCCCTCTCCCTCTCCCTCTCCCTCTCCCTCTCCCTCTCCCTCTCCCTCTCCCTCTCCCTCTCCCTCTCCCTCTCCCTCTCCCTCTCCCTCTCCCTCTCCCTCTCCCTCTCCCTCTCCCTCTCCCTCTCCCTCTCCCTCTCCCTCTCCCTCTCCCTCTCCCTCTCCCTCTCCCTCTCCCTCTCCCTCTCCCTCTCCCTCTCCCTCTCCCTCTCCCTCTCCCTCTCCCTCTCCCTCTCCCTCTCCCTCTCCCTCTCCCTCTCCCTCTCCCTCTCCCTCTCCCTCTCCCTCTCCCTCTCCCTCTCCCTCTCCCTCTCCCTCTCCCTCTCCCTCTCCCTCGCCCTCGCCCCGCCCCGCCCTCGCCCCTCGCCCTGCCCTGCCCCGCCACGCTGCTCTCCCCCTGCTGCCCCCACTCCTCCCACTCCCTTGCTCCACCTGTCAGGAGGCCCTGCTGGCATATGAAATGAACGGGCAGCCGCTGAGCAGAGACCACGGCGCGCCCTTGCGCCTAGTGGTACCCGGGACAGTGGGGGCGCGCTGCGTCAAGTGGCTCAGTGCGTGGCTCAGGCCGCCTGACAACCCCGCCTATGACCACAGTCCCCCCACAGCTGCCTGCACCCCCCACACCCCCAGCCTGCCCTCTGCCTTGCTGCTCATGCCTGCCGAGGCCCATCCCCTCTCACACGCTCCCCTCGCTCACACTTTTTGCGCCTCTGCCCTGCCGGGCTGTGCTTGCAGCTGGCATTGTGGCCAGTGATCAGGAGAGTGGGTCCCACTGGCAGCAGCACGACTACAAGTCATTCAGCCCCTCAACAGACTGGGACTCTGTTGACTGGACCAGGTGTGGTGGTGGGGGGTGGCTGCAGGGGCAGGGGCAACTGCGGCCTGTGTGGAAAGGGGTGGGGCAAGGTCGGTATGGGGCTCGAAGAGGGGGCCAGGGAGATGCAAGAGCAGGTCAAGGGAGTGTCCTTGCTTCCCATGCAGCGGCGTAGTCAGTCAAGCCATGCACATGTCCAAGCCCAGCAGCTCTAGCTTGCTTGCTCTCTTGCTCTGACTCACAGCAAGTCTTGAGCTTGGAGCGTGGGTGTGGACACAGACCAGACATGGCACATGCAGCGTCAGGGACCAGCCCTGCCCTGCCGCAGCATGCAGCGGACAGCAGACGGCCGCCACCCAGGACCAGAGCAGACAGGCGGCAGGTGGCAGGTGCAAGGCAGCAGGGGCTGGCTGGGTGTGTGGCTGCAGCGCACCGGCCATCCATGACCCCCCCGTGACCTCTGCCATCACTGAACCGCTCCCAGGCACAGCGCTGCAGGCTGGCACCAAGTCAGTCCCAGGTGAGCGTCAGGCGGCTGCTGGCGTACCCTAGCTGCAGCCCTGGGAAAGCTGCAGGGCAGGCCCCCGTTGCCTAGGCAGGCTGCCTCCAATACGTGCTTCACACTTCCCTGTCACTCATACATGCAGTGCATGCACATCACCATTGTGCATGGTGGTGAGCATGGCACCGTAGCTCTGCGGCAGCGAGGCCCGTCAGCAACATCATGGCTGCCTGAGCTAGGCCCTGGACCACGACACGATCAGATGCCAGGCAGTGGGGATGAAGGGGGACTAAGGCTGAGGCTGGGCATAAGCTGGTTTCCAGGTGCAGGCCACAGTGTTGGCCAGGGCTGCAGCAAAGCTCCCTAGCAGCAGCCTGTGCCACAGCTGGTGTTGGAGCCAGTGGCTCAGGCAGGCCGCCTGGCCCCATGTTGCAGTGCGGGGCTACGCATGGAGCGGAGGTGGGCGGGCCATTGTGCGTGTGGATGTCACAGCAGACGGGGGCGCGAGTTGGACCACCGCTGAGCTGAAGAAGCTGGGCCAGAGGCCGGGTCGGGCCTGGGCCTGGGCTTTGTGGAAGGTGGGCCCGGCTGCACCGCAGGCCCTGACAGCAGGAGGGGGGGTCAGGCAGCAACCCTGACCATTGCTGCCAGCAGCAGCAGCAGCAGCAGCAGCAGTGATGATGGCAGGGTGCAACAACTGGGCGTCCTGCAACAGCAGCAGCAGCAGCACTTTGTTGCCAGACCCGGGTGGTGGCCTGGCTGCAGCACCAACAGGGACGGATGGCTGCAGCATTAACAGGGACGGATGTGAGCCACGCCCTGTGCTGCCTTCTTGAGAAGGGTTCAGCTGCAACTGCTGGCGGGTCTGTGATTGGTCGTTTGGGCGTGATGCACTTCTACATGCGAGCAACCTCACATGCACGAGCTTCAGTGCAATGCCATCCAGGAGGTGGATGGGAGCCGCAGCCAGCCTGGCTGATTGACACCTGTTAGATGGAAGGGTTGAATATGTATGCAGCATATGGTGCTTCTGCTGCTGCGGTTGGGCAGCCAGGCAGCACTTGAGCCCTGACAGCAGGAGGGGGGGTCAGGCAGCAACCCCCAGGTAGTAACCAGCAGCAGCAGCAGCAGCAGCAGCGATGTAGCCAGGTAGCCCTTGAGCTAGATCACACATGCAAACATTTCACCTTGCATGCTGTGTGTTTCCGTGCAGGCTGAGGTGCAGCTGCCCCCAGGACACCAAGGCCCTCTTGAACTGGCGTGCAAGGCCGTGGATGATTCCTACAACAGCCAGCCTGACAGCGTGGCAGGGGTCTGGAACCTGCGTGGAGTAGTGAACAACGCATGGCATAGGGTCAGCTTGCAAGTACAGTGAAGAGGTCCTTGCCACACAACCTCAACAGTTGAACAAGTTAGTTGACGCATGAATCAGTTGCTCCGGCTCCTTGGTGGGCACTGTCGGCAAGCTTCCATCTCCTTGACAGTGCCACAGCTTTACCTGCCCTTCACTAGTACTACCTCAGGTCGAGGGGCCTAAGCTGGGGCAGTGAAGTTCAGTGTGCCTTGATTATCGCCCACCCCCTCACTAAGGCCACTACAGGCTTCAGCTGCTGAACCCTTGGGATGGTGCTGCAACTGCACACGCTGCGCATGGTGGTCATGCCGCTTTATGTGGCCTGGGTGCTACACGGCAGCAGGAGGGAACAGGTGCCAGCTTGATGCCAGCTGCGCAATGCTGTCACTGCGAACTAACAGGAGCATGCTGGCAGCCTGGGGCCTGGTGAACAGACACTGACAGGGTCCTAACTCGTCTCAAGCCGTCAGCCACGAGGCTGCTGGGCCTCTCTCTAGTAGTTCGTGACTCCATAACCGCATTCAAAGCTGGGAGCACAAACTAAGGCACGAAACCAAAGGTGCATGGCAAGGCACATCTGACACATCTGGGGGTGTCTGCCCGGAGTGGCCGCAGCTGCTTACACTGCCTTGACATTACTTCCCTATCCACAGGCCACACACAAGCCGCTGTCAGCCTGCTTTGGGTTGCGACTGCCTGCCGAATGTTTGGCAGCATCTTAGCGCTCCCAGTGTACCACGAACTGTACGCCTTACCTGTTTGAGCGAGCCACTTTCAAGCCCGCATGAGCTATACTTTGGCTCGTCAGGAGTAGTCTGGTCCTGCGGTTATGGTTGCGCTCAAACCACCCCTTTGTTTTGCATCCCAACACCCAGGTCTTGGAGTTCACACAGGATGCTGATGAACAGGATAGCCAAGGTTGCTCCCTTTACCTGCGCCGCACAGCGGGCGCCTGTGTGCGCCCGTGCCGTTGGCCGGCAATCCTTGCGCATTAGGAGCTCTGCTGTTGCGGAGCCAGCATTGCTGCCTTACAAGGCTATCGATGGCAGCGACAAGGGCACACAGAGCCTGGCGCTAAGAGTGGCAGACCCATCCACAGCCAAAGCTGTGGTGCATCGCTACATGGTTATGGTCCGAAGGAATGCTCGCAGGGTGCGTAGTAAATGATGAGCCCCAAACCGAGTCGAAACTGGCAATGAGCGGCAAGGCCGCATTTGGTGGTAGCAGGGATGAGCAACAGCCACTGAAGTTTGGGCCTGAAATGGTCGCAGGGTACAGCGAGCACATTGACACGAAGCGAAGTCAGGGGCGGAGGCAAGAAGCCTTATGCACAGAAGGGCACAGGCAATGCTCGTCGTGGCAGCTCAGTGTCTCCTCTGTTCCCTGGTGGTGGCATCACCTTCGGCCCCAAGGTGGGTGTCGAGGCAACCGGGGATTGAGCTGGGTGAACCTGCAGGTTGTAGACACGCCCATGCCCCACACTCATGTGCAGCCCAAAGACTGGAAGATCAAGATGAATAAGAAAGAGCGTCGGCTGGCGATGGCCACCACCCTGCAAAGCTCAGCAGAGGATATCACCGTTGTTGAGAGCCTCGCTGGGAAGGTGTCTGACAAGAAGACCAGAACTCTCCTGGCCCTCCTCAAGCAGGTCTGGTGGTGCCACCGTCAGGCAGCTGCCCCCCAGGCATAGCCGTGGGGTGGTTTGCAGCTGGCTTGTCGACAGCCACAGGTGGCAGGCACAGTGGAGGCAGCGCAACTGCAATGCACTCAGCGCTGGTTCCCTGTGCATGCGTGTTGGCCTGCAGATGACTGGCTTTGACGCCATGAAGCAGAAGGTGCTGCTCATCTTGAAGGAGCGTGACGAGGGTGTGATCCTGGCAGGCCGTAATGTGGAGAAGCTGTACATCAACACAACAGATGAGATCAGAGTCCTGGATGTCATGAAGGCTCACAAGATTGTGATCGAGGATGGCGCCCTTGAACAGATCAAGAGCATGTTTGGAGGAGCAGCTGCACAGCCGGAGGAGGCAGTGGCTGCATAGTTAGCTGGGACCATGTGATGCGGCAACACATGGCAGGCAGTCTAATGTGGGGCTGGGCAGCGTGCCTGCTGTTGCTGTGCGAGACCAGTGTCCAGGGCACGTTCAGCCAAACACCATGTGCAGCACCACGATTAGCAAGCGCAGGGAGGGGGCAGTTTTGAACACCAAGCCCTTTTGGAAAGCTGCACTGCGTGCGTCATTTGTTTGGTTATGGAATAGCCCCCGACCTGGCTGCATGTATGGTAGTCAGCACTGGTTCACGGAGCCTGCCATTCTCAGGGCCAGATGAGCCAACTGCTATGGTCAACAGGCACTGCCTTCTACAGCCACACCATGCCTCCCACCTTGACCTCATTCTTGGCTTCAGTTGCATGTCTTCATGCGTTCCTCCCACCCCACCCTCACCTGATTATACCCTGTTTAGATCATCGACTTTGGGGGAACCAAAGCGATGATGGCTGCTGCGCCACCGGGGCGGGGCGGGGAGTGGGATTGTGTTTGGTGGTGAACAGGAGGTTACGGGGGCTGGGAGGCGGTGGAAAAGAGAGTGCATCAGAGGGGAATGCATGACAGGATGACATGTCTACCTACAGAGATGTTGGAGCAAACTTAGGCAATACACCTGGCATTTTGACGAATGCTCAAGGTCACCCCGGCCGTTGGTCCCGCCAATCCGTGCCAGGCCTCGCACCACGTGCTAGCGAAGGGTAGCTGAGGCTATCGTTTTAGACTGAAGCCTTGTCCCAGATCACCGCCCGCCACCAGGTTGAAAACCAAACAAGCAGCGACCCACCTACAAGAGCAGGGTGGCGAGGCGCTCCGTGGCGTCCGTAGCTAACTTCGCACTAAAGAGGCAGCCCTCGTAGTGCGCCGCAGGCCATCGCAGTGCGCCATGCCACCACGCTATGTCACTACACCACGAGACTGAGTCACGCCACGATTCGCTGAAGTCGGTGCAAGTCGGGGGCATGGCACTGTTAACTTTTTCGGCTCTATTGGCTCACTTCCTCTATTGGCTCAGTTTCTCTATCGGCTCAGTTGTGCTAGTCTGGCTCAGCTGCTGCTACTGGTTTTATCTAAAGGTGCATTGCCTTACATGTCATCTGCCTCGTTCCCGCCACATTTTAGGCTTCCGCCACGGTCACGGCCACTGCTTACCAGCTTGGCACTTATCGCATTTTCGCGTGCCAGGGCAGCGCGGCGTCGGGGTCCAGGAGGGCTCATCACACTTTTCGGTTTCAACTTCGCGCACAGTGCGAGAAATGCAGCGATGAGGGCGCCCAGCGGCAGCACAGAGTCCAACCCATCCGGGTTGTGCTCAAGGACGCCGCCAATCGCCCCTGTGATGAGATCGGCCCATGCCACATTCACCCGCTGCCACATTTTGTCATTGTGTGTACCACACAAGGTGATGGAGTATGCCTGGAGCACAACCCGGTATATAGACCCGCCCAGCTATCCGGCAAAGGTGGGAGCACGTGGAAAGGACCAAAGGCCAAAAGGTTTAAGCTCTTGACAAAAGCCTCAAAATGATGGGTTCAAGGCAGTGTTACCAAATACGGCTCTGTACGGTCTGTATTTTCCGTATAATCGTTTTGTACGGTACAGTATATACGAAAAAACGGTACATACGGCACAGTATTTACGGGAAAACGGTATACGGTAAAATACAGTCCAGCCGTCTTTGGTAACACTGGTTCAAGGCGTTGGCAGAGTGCACGATAGCGAAACAAAGTCAACGCACGGTGCTGCTGACACCTCAATGAGATGCTGTGCATGCTTGGAGGCGGGGTCAGGCAGGTCCCGGCTCAGGTGTCAGATTATCTCTGAGTGCAGGGTCACTGGCTAGGCGCTGACCGCCCTGCACATGGGGCACACACACTCATGCCTGCCATGTAGATATCGGCGCAGGCAGGCGCTGAGCAGACGGTGGCCACACGACAGCATGCGCACTGTCTGGCCCTCGCCCATGTTGTCCAGGCATACACAGCACTGCTCCGCCTGCTTGTTCACCACCTTGCAGGCAGGAACACAAGCACAGTGCTTGAGACCAACAGCAGCAGCAGCAGCAGCAGTAACCCACAGATGGCTACTCATTGTTGAGATGTCTGGCGCGCAAGTGGCTATGCCAGGTGTGTCATGCCCGACACAGCAGTTGGATAGCTCACATGCGTCCAGAATAAGGTGTCTAATGTGAATAAAATGCCATGATAATGGGAGAAAGTGGGCGAACGACTCGATCAGGCCTATTCAAGTTCGGCACCGTACTGTGTATGCCGGCTTTGAGCAAAGGTCTGTCCACTATGCAGTGGCCTGGTGTGGGGGTGTGCAAGAAGCAGTCAAAGTAGGAGTGGGGATGAGGAGCTGCTGAAGTGGAACAGCCCCTGCCCTGTAGTAATAGTAGGGGAACAACTGTGCTGAAGTGGATTGGAACGCCACCCCTGTTGAAGATCCTATCATTTCGTCCTTGTGACGGCAGCTTTCTGTTCGATGGGCTGCCCGTGGCGGTCACCCCTCCCATTGAACCACCACGTAAGGGACATTTGACTTTGCGGCGTGCCTGGTGAGAGTTGAGATGTCATTTTAACGCGGAATGCCTTATCTCTGCGCCGCGCTTGCGCCTGCGCGCCCGAGCTGCTGGCACCCACGGTGACCGGCAGTCTGCCAGGCACGCGAACGGTTACGTTTTGCGCAATGGGCCTTTTAAGTGCTGCTTTACAACACCCACAACGCAGGATGCAGAGTTCGCCGCTGCGGTACACTTTACGCATGGAGCCCAGTTTTCTCAACATCATCTTACACAGCCTTCCCCTCCGCATGGATCTCCACCCAGCCAGTGCTGGCAGCTGGCGTAGACCTCACACAACACGCACAGCGGGCAGCCGGACCCCCCTCCCGTTTGTAGGGGTGGTATTTGGGTGTCGGCATGCTGCAGACATGTGCACACGCCATCCTCTAAAACACATATTGGCAAATCTCAGCAAGAGTTGAGACTTTGGCAGGGGGTTCACAGTGACTTCCCTAACCAGTGACGCAAGGCTGGAGAGTTGCAATGAGTTGCATGGTTGTCAGACGGGCATCAGCAGAGTGGGCAGCATGGGGGAGGTTTAGCCCACCTTTATGGAGCTTAATTAGCAAGTGAATGATGCAGTTGCCCCTGCTATGCTCATGCCGTGGTCTCCTCCTAGTTTCAGAGCCCCTGGGCCTAGTTCCGCCGCCCCAGAGCCAGCGCATGTGGGTTATTATGTTGGACATGAGGTCGGGCTCCTCGCACATCGCGCACTATCCATCGCGTTAAACAGGTACTCATTGTTACTGGGACAACGTACATCAAGTCCGCAGGCTCGGTAGGGTCGGATACCCGGCAACATGCCCGACCAGCTCAGCGTGTGGCTCAGCGCGGCTGAATTTTAACGCTTCAATCCTCGTGTCTATCCGTGCAGAAATGAGTCCGGAAAAGCCGTTGTCCCTTATCGTTAGGAGGGTTGGTGGTTCAATGGGAGGGGTGACCTGGCTAGGTCCTGGGTCATGTAGCTGCCTCAGACTGCCTCAACTGAAGCTTAATTGTAAGTACTCCAGCGCTCATTACGGTTCGTGACGGGGAGGGAGGGAAGGGGGTCCACTTCAGCCGCAGCCCCAGATTGGCTGAAGACACTCGGACGACATATCAACGGTCTCGTGTCCCTCATTACCCCACTGCCGGGGCTGGCGGTGAGGCACGGCAGTGGGGTAATGAGGCTCACTGCCGTGGCCCTGGTAACAATCCGCGTTGACTTCGGTCGCACGGATTGGCTAAGCTACCTCACCACCGCACCCAGCGGTATATAAATTGGGATGCAACGGGACAGCCTTCCCAGGCTTGAACGGGCACCGCTTTGTCCAGCGGAATACAAATGAGGTCCGGGTGCCGCACACGACCGCTGCGGGTCACCGAGCTGTTGTGGAGTTGCTGGCGTCGTCAACTTCAGCTTTTAGCACGACATCCGGCGGACAAGGCTGGAATTGCTCTCGTCAACGAGGAGAAGAGATAGGTCCAGCTGCCGAGTGCACTGGTCTTTGCTCCTCTCATGCCTCTTTGTTTGCCTTGGGTGCTAGCTGTGGTCTGTGGCTACAGCTTGGGCAGCTTGGTGGGGACATGTCCAGCCTGTGTCCAACGTTTGGAGGTGGGAGCAGGCCGCGCCACAGGCGGAAGCTCCTTCCTTAATGCACGCCGGTTTTTACCGGAGTAGTTTTCTTTCTTTCTTTCTTTCTTTCTTTCTTCTACCCCACTGCCTGGGCCACACACTCCTGGGCCTGCACAACCTGCCAAGGCTGCCATGCCTGCCTCAGCCGGCAAGAGCAAGCCTGCATCTAATCCCCTCCCCTCCCGACCCTGGCCTGTCTGACGTGATGCTGTGGCACTCCTACTAATTAATCCCTGCATTCTTCCCTGCGCTTTTGACCAACCTTGTCCGATCGGACTGAAATTTTGATAGATGGTGTTTTGCAGAAAAAAAAACATATTGTTTTTTGAGGAAATTTTTCAAAAAGTATTCAGGCAGGATCTCATGCTTGTACCCAAGGCTGGGCTGGGCTGGGCTGCGATGGGTGGCACTGGGCTTCAAGAAGCTGCGAGAGCGAGCCCCCAAGGCCCAAGCCCAGCAGCCTGTAGCACAGTAGCATATGTGCACCGCTCAATGCTGAAGCTGTTCACTCCTACAAATTAGTCCCTGCATTCTTCCCTGCACTTTTGGCCAACCTTGTCCGATCGGGCTGAAATTTTGATAGATGGTGTTTTGCAGAAAATAAAACATATTGTTTTTTGAGAAATATTTTCAAAAAACGATATGTTTTATTTTCTGCAAAACACCATCTGTCAAAATTGCAGCCCGATCGGACAAGGTTGGCCAAAGGTGCAGGGAAGAATGCAGGGACTAATTTGTAGGAGTGTTGCTTACATCAGAGCATGTGCTTCATGCCAGCATAGATTTCCCGGCCTTCGGGTTGGGGTAGTGAATCAGGTATTGGTGCCGGATGCTTGCTGCATGCAAACAGACCGGATTACAGATAACACAGCCCCTGCCCTGTAGTAATAGTAGGGGAACAACTGTGCTGACATGAGGGTTTGTTGTTGCTGCATGTAGCTGCTGCTGCAGCTGCCCTTGAGCCCCATTAGCCCTACTGGCCTTGGCGCGTTTGCTGAGAGCACCCATAGGGTGGCTGGCTGAAGTGAGAAGAGAGAGGCTAGGAGATGGTGGCGATGGTGGTGGTGGCTGCTGAGATTTGGTAAGCGGGCTCCTGCAACAATTGCCAACAATGGTGTTGGGAGGATCTGTTGCTGGATGACAATGGTGCTGGATATGGTGCTGGATATGGCGCTGGATATGGTGCATGGTGCATGGCAGGGTAGGGCCAAGCGATGTTGCATTTAAGTAACTTACCAGCAGGTTGGTGAAGGGTGAGGGGGCTTGATCTTGGCTGCTGGGTAGGGTAGGGAGAGGGCTGCAATATCAGAGGGGAGGGGAGGGGGAGGGGAGAAGTAGGAAGGCTGGGCTGGGCTGCGATGGGTGGTGATGGTAGGCTAGGAGGTGGTGGTGGTAGTGGTGTTGGTGATAAACACTCATGCATCATGTCCATACGCCTTGGGGATACTCCACACAGCCCCCTTCATACCCTTTAAGTACACCCGCTAGTGGTCCCCAGTGGTCCGGCTCAAACCGAGGCCCTAGTGAGGGACAAGGGGGCTGTCCAGCTACATTATCATCACCCTGCCCTCCGCCATCATGATCTAACTACCTACTGCCACTAGTACCTGTAAACACCACAACTGTATAAGCTGTATAAGCTGTAAAACAAGGTGGGCTGTATAATTCCCATCTGCCGTGGAACCTACGTATCTTAGTAATGATAAGCCAGCAGCTATTGTTTGCGACAGACAAACAATGCCAGACATACTAATTAAATGCAAACAAACAAAACCGAGAATTCCTAGTATTTGTGATGGCTTCACGTTGTTGTTTTCTATGGCTAAGATAAAAAGACGAACCGAGCCTAGACTAGTGCCGGAGGACCCAGACAGTGACATTGAGGACCGCGACGAGGCACTACAGCCGGACCTCACGTAAGCGGAGCGGAATAGAAAGGTTTCCGGAGAGGCCCGCGCTGCCCGCATAGGGACAACACATACCACGGCAGGAAGTGTAAGCTAGACCACCTCATCGACCACTTGCCGCAAGAACTTGGGGATGCCTTCCTGGACGACGCGGTGCAGCCACGAGTGGAGGCCTGCAGCGAGCGGGCGGTGCTCGCCAGCCTGCTGTTGGGCTTACTTGTGCACGGCTTGTTTACCATTCACGTAGCCGACCCGCTCGGCCTGCACGACCAGCCCGTGTACACAGACATCCCAGTCTCCCAGGCAGCCATCCCGGACCTGAGCTGCAGGAACCTGTTCCTGCAGCTGGTCCGGGGCTCGCCCGGAAATGGCGCGAACACTCGGCCCAACGCGGCAGTGGCTGCCGTATTGGCAGCGCACCCCGACCTCCGCGCCCGCCTCGCAGCAATCCCTCGCCACCCCTCTGATTGCAACATGGTGGATCACGACGGGAAGCAGCTGGAGACAGCTTTCAGCAACATGCTCACTCTCCTCTTCGCTGGCAGGCTCAAGAAGTCTGTGTCCCTGGCTGGGGCAAAGGTCCTGCTGGGCACTGAGGAGCACCAGCGCAGGTTTGGGTTTAGGGGGCTGGTTGGTGGGCACCTGCCAGCCTGGTCAAAGCGGCAGTGCACCTATGTGCGCCGCATGGTGTGCGGGCTGGACGTCAGCTGGCTGGTGGGGGAGGGTGGGGTGGTACCGACTGCAGCCATGCAGGCTGAGGTGGCTTTGCAGCGGGGCCTGCTTGAGCTGAGGGAGGGGGAGGAGGTGGATCATGACTGGGTGGAGGATCCAGCAAACCGGGGCCGGCTGCTGCGCCATGCGGTGCACACCACCAGAGAGATGGAGGCAGCAATGGCAGCCTGGCAGCTGGATATGGTGCCCTGGCAGCAGGCTGAGCTGATCAGCCATGGGCTGCTGCCCAGGCCCCCCCGCCCCCCCACACCCTATGCCATCACCCCCACCAGCAAGTGCAGTGTTCGGCATGTCTTCATCGACACACGGGGCCTATACGGCATGATGCGTGACGCCGGCATGCTGGGGGTGCTGACAGAGGAGGGGGTCACCTCCTTGGCGAAGTTCAGGAACGGTGCCCTACCTGACCCAGCGAGGCCGGGCCACTACATTGAAGGGCCCAAAGACAGCCATGTGAGTGATCCTTGCAGTCAGGTGCCAGCCAGTCCTTGGGTGCTCCGTCAGCTGCCATGTGTGCTGTCAACTGCCGTGTGAGCCTTCAGCCAGCTGCCTACACAGGCTGATGAGGTGCCTTGGTTGTGTTTATGGTGGCCGCAGGTGGCCAACCGATGGGACGCATTGCTGCCCGACCCTCGCCGCCAAAAGCTTGCCAGCCCCAAGCACAGCTTCGCGCAGATCGTGCACACCGACGGAGTCGCCCTCAGCGTGATATTCCTGCGGCCCAAGCCTGCCGCGCCACCCGCAGAGCCGCCGCGGATGGGCAGGCACATGGGCGCAGTCAACCCGCTGGCTCACCTCGACGCGGAGTGGCTGGGCGTGGACCCCGGCAAAACAAACAGGGCAACAGTGGCGCACGAGGAGCGCATCGCTGTCGGAACAGTGGTGTCCGTGTGGCAGAGATCTTTAACCGCCGGGCAGTACTACCGCGACAGCGGCATCACACGGCAAGCCCAGGCAACCAAGAAGTGGCTGGCCCAGGTGAAGCCGCAGCTCAACGCCCTGTCGCACGTCAGCAGGAAGCCTAGCTCGTTGGCCTCGTACCGGCGGTTCGCCGACATCGTCCTGGCGACGTACGACGCCATGTGGGCAGAGGTCTTCAAGCCGCGCTGGGCCAACGCCAAGTTCAGGCTGTACTGTGGCAAGCAGCGCGTGGTGGCAAGGTTCTGGTCCAAGGTTCTGGTCCAAAGCCAGGCCAGCCAGGCCAGCCAGGCCAGGAGTGGGTGTACTTGCGTGACAAGGCCCTGCTGCGTAAGTGGCGGCGCAAGTGGCGGCGATAGCCAGCTACTGCAAGACAATCCAAGAAACCAAGATACCAGACCCCTCACAAAGGGGATGTATGTGAGTAAGAGCTATAGAGTAGGGTAGAGCTCTTGCTAGTAGTAGCCTGGAGGCACACACACCAGAAGGCTGAGCTGAAGTGGACATTAGGCACACTGTCAGTAGCCTTTACAATAATGATCTCACAGCCTGTGTTTGATTACGGCCCTATTCGCGACTTTTTTGGTACCGTACTCTCTCTTTTGATTCGCGTCCGCGAATCGTTTTTTTGGCCTCGCGAAATCGCGAACGAGTAAACAATGTGATTTTTGACTGAACCGCGAAGTGGTCAAACAATTGTTTGACCTGCGTAAATATCGATGCGATGGACCGCTTTGTGGTCCGTGGCATCAGTGCCAACGACGCAGCCGAAAATCTGCAACGCCAGGTTGACCAGCACGATGAAATGCTCCATCGAAGGGCTCTCGATCGTGAAGATGCGGCTACCGCGAAGCGTGGGCCGGGCAGACCTCGCAAGCTGTCTAGCATCGGGCTGCTGCTGGCCCGAGACCCTGCCGCGTCGCCAAGCACGCCTCCTCCTCCCAGCCGAACCGGCAGGTCGCATGCGAACTGGTGGCACCCCGCCAGCATCCGGCCTATCCTGCAAGCCGTACCAGCCTGCGGCGGTTACAGCCCGGCGGTTAAGCATTTGAAGCTCACACACGGCTTCGGGCATCACCATCCACCCACCGCTGGAAGGAGAGCCACTCTCAGCAAGTACCAAGATCTACAGGTTAGTGATGGCTGTTGTTGCTACTGATCATCATTAGTGGTATGACAATGGTGGGATGGTGCTAATGCTGATGATGTTGCTGCTGCTGCTGTTGCTGATGGTGATGGTGATGGTGATGATATAGTGGTGGTGGTAGTAGTGGTGCTTGTAGTGGTGGTGGTGGTGGTGATGATGTTGATGTGTGTCCCCCTCTGGTTATGCAGGTTGAGATCAAGGATCGCCTTCTAGCCCTACGCCAAGGGGGTGTCGCCCTGAACCACACCACGGCACGCAGTGTTATGTTGGCTGTCATCCAGCAGAGGGAACCCCATTGCTGAGGAGGGCAGCAAGCAGGTGTTCGTGGCAGCCACTGAGCAGAAGAAGGGCCTCACTGTTTGCCTGACGGTCAAGGCCTCTAGGCATGTGTTGCCGCTGCAGCTGATCTATGAGGGCAAGCCACCAGCAGCACAAGCCACCCCCACCCCCACACGCAAGCAGGCACGCTTGGTGTGCAACACTAGCAGCAGCGCCAACAGCAGCAGCGCTAACACTAGCAGCGCCAGCAACAACAGCGGCGACAACAGCAGCAGCGAAGATGGCAGTGCCAACAACGAGGAGTGGGTAGTTAGCAAGTTAGCAGCCGGGGCCGGGGCCGGGGCCGGGGCTGGCTGCAAGAAGTCACCTGTTGGGGTGGATGGCCAGGCTAGGGCAGCAACCGGTGTGGCTGGCCGCACAAGGTCAGCAGCCGGGGTGGCAGGCCGCACCGAGTCAGCTGCTGGGGTGTTCGCCTCGGCCAAAGCTGCGGCATGGGTGACTGCAAGGGCACGCAAGTTTGAGTGCTCAGAGGAGAATGCTGAGATATGCCGGCACTGCAAGCAGCCACAGGAGCACCACGACTTCATGGGGGAGGTTCAGTGCCCTAACTAGTGCAAAGTCAAGATTTGGTGACTTGCTGCACGGTGACACTACCCTTGCATATTGGCTTTAACTGGGTGACCGGGTAGCTTGACATGGTGACATGAGCAAGAAGTGCTAGAACCATGGAGGATTGACATGGTATGCAAGGTATGGCAGCCTAGAATATTTATAAGCACACCCACATCCTCAGAACTGTGTTTTGCAGCATTGTTTGCATCGGGAAGAAATAAACAATCTTTTTTTTGGGTCGGGAAAGAGTATTTAATTTTATTTTTCGGGGTCTCGCGAATCAAAAGAGATAGTACGGTATTCTCTTTTTCTCTGATTCTCTGCGGTTAGGGCGGTTGGCAGCAACCACCCGTGGCCTGCTGTGCCTGCGACTGCGGCTGCGACTGCGAGTGTGACTGCGGCTGGTCTAGAAACTCTAGGACCAATAAGAGGTCAATAACAGGCGCAGTTCTATCATTAGTGCCACTGCTCACCATTAGAACATTTCGATATGAGCAAGTGAGGTGTGTCCGCGATCGCTTGCGCTGGCATGGTCTCACGCGCAAGAGTTAACGCGCCGCTTGCCAATAGACGCACGTTACTTCGCAGCTGCCGATGTGATGAAAGCTAGCGAAAACGGTGCACTTTGTAGAGAGTACTTGCGTGAAGATTACCAACCCCATGTTTCGGACACCTGACTTACAAGTGCCATGCAGCCATGCCTACAGACGCGCGCGCCCGTGCAGCCAGACCGTACATCATGGCACACCGTAGTTTAGCACACCGTAGTTTAGCTCCGTAGTTGAGCATACCGTAGTTTCGCACACCGTAATATAGCTCCGTATTTTACACACGTAGCTCCGTAGCTAACACGGTGCGCACACTCCTTCATTTAGGCCCCCATGGAACATCGCTGCTGTTGTTGTGCCGCTGGATCAAAGCCTGCCCCCGCGATGCCCCGTGCAGCCAGCTCCCTGAGGTCGGACATCTGGAGTATCTCAACGACCCAACCCCCGAGCAAGTTCAAGTTTACTCGGGTCGTTTTCTAGGGGCCTGAATAAAGTTTGAACTTTCTCCGCGGTTGGGCGGTTGACGGCGCGAGTGACGGCTTCACAGCGTGTATTTGCAACGTTGAGACACTCCCCCGGGCAGAAGCTGGTACACAGGAGAAACGTGTATGGTTAACACTCGCATCGGTGCAGCCAGTCGGCGGGGCGACCAAAAAGTGCAGCGGTTGGGGAGAAAACAGAAAATAGAATATCGCGAATAGGGCCTACAACTCATGCTTTATTTTGGTGTTGCATGAGGGCTGTAGGGATTAAAACTTGTAAACACCACAAAGTACGGGACACGGGAAAGTACGACAACTGATGTACGGAGTCGCATTGTCGCGTGGCGCACACTAGCTGACGGGCACCTGCACATTACCTCACGTGGTGGACACTGCGTCACGCCGTCAGTTAGCTGAGGGGGGCCTGACCTTTCGTCAAACAATCCGGCTGAACGGCTGCGGAGGTAACGGGGCGCTTGCGTTTCTTATTCGGGGACATACCAGGGACTATGCAACAATACATACCAGGGACTATGCAACAAGCGGGGTGGCCGTGCTGGGGGGTGCATTAGGACCCCATCCGGGAACTGGGCGGAAAGTGAGGTCATGAAAAGTACATTACCCAGGCCAACAAAACTCATTCAACAAGGAACAACATGTTGGACTGTGGGTAATCTCACTCAGCTACTACAAACATGTTGTAGCATCCTCGGTCGCACCCTTGATGAAAACAAACCCCAAGTCGATGGCACGTTCCCCCATGCCCACTGCGCACCTCATCAAAACTAACAGCTTGATGCTCTGTAAGGCTCCGAGGGAAGCGGAATGTCGCGTGGACCACACTGCGTCGCGTCGTGAGGGGGGCCTAGGCTAAGCTCAGTGCTAAGCTTAGTGGCTTACCGGCTGCACTCTGTGCGGGAGAGACGGGGCGCTTGCGTTTCCTTTTCGGGGCCATATCAGGGATTTAGCAACACCATCCAAGCGTGCTAGGAGGGACATCAGGTCGCCATCTAACCGGAGTGCCGGCAACCGGAGTGGGGCGAAAATGAGATCCATTACACGATCCATTACACAATCCATTACATCCAAAGTACATTACCCAGCCACACGCCCTTCATCCAGACATCTATATAATGATGTGATAACCGGGTTTGTGGACCAAGCCTGACCTGCCCTGGCCTTACAAGAGCCTCATCATCCAGTGTCACAAACTACACACAACACTACATGCTTTTGTAATGGAAGTTTAGTTTAATGCAGTCTCCACACAAGAACACAGTCACCCTGCATGCCGCAATAGTGCACAGGACAACAGAGAAGCATTGCTCTGTGCAATGTCAGTAGTGCCTCTCTCCTTCAACTACACAGTCAAAGGCTTGCATGTGTCTGACTACTAGCTAGGCAGCAACCTCCTCAGTGATGCTCAGCTTCACTGACACTGCGCTGGTCACGTCGTCAACGGACAGGCTCAGTCCCAACCCTGCAGGAACATCAGAACAAGCAACATTTACTTGGCAACAAAGCAGCACAGCACAACATAACAGTAGGGCAGCTGCAATTTGTGTTATACAGACGCTGCTTGTCAACGATTCGGTGGTCATGCTTCACATACCGTCTGCATCACTGGATACTGACGGTGCAGCCTCCGCATGCCCATTGCCCACGGCTTCTTGTGCCTCAGCCTTTGGCTCAGCATCCACCTGCTTCTCTGCGACTGGCTCCTGTGCCTGCTCAAGCACTGGTTGCTTTGAAGCAGCAGGCACAGCTGCCTCTGCTTGTGTGGGCGCATCATCTAGCACTGCAGGAAGATTCAGACCCTCAGATGCTGCAGCTTGCATGCTTGCATCAGGGGTCAACTGCTGTGGCTCCTCTGAGACACCCTCAGACTCGACCAAAACATTCAACTCTGCTGCTGCCTCAGCCTCGGGCTCTGCTGCTGCCTCACTCTCTGCTGCTGCCTCAGCCTCCGCTGCTGCCTCAGCCTCGGGCTCTGCTGCTGCCTCAGCCTCTACTGCTGCCTCAGCCTCGGGCTCTGCTGCTGCCTCAGCCTCAGGCTCTGCAGCTGCCTCAGCCTCGGGCTCTGCTGCTACCTCGGCCTCGAGCTCTGCTGCTGCCTCAAATTCAGTGTCTGCCTTGACTTCAGCATCTGCCTCAGGCTCTGCTGCTGTCTCTGGCCCTGGCTCAGCATTTGCCTCTGGCTCAATATCTGCGTCAGCCTCTGCATCAGGCTCTGCTTCAACTGAATCAGCTTCAGCTTCAGACTCTGCTGCCTCTGCAGCTTGGCCTGACTCTGGCTGAGTCACTGCATCCAGGCCAGCCTCAGTGCCTGCCTTTGCAGGGGCTGCGCCATGAACTTCGTCCGCAGTGAGGGTCTGTGATTCAACCTCTCCATCTGCTTCTGCTGTCTTTTGCTGCTTCGCAGGAGGGTTCTTGCGCAGCTCAAGAAACTCCGCCTTCTTGGCCTCCAGCTGAACACAAACAACGTACGCAACATCAGCAACTCACTGCCACGTTATCTAGAACATGGAGATTAGCAGCTATATCATTAGTGAAAGAATTGACTGCATGACATCCAAGAGAAGCAAGGATTAAATACAAAAGCAATATCCATGGATAAACAGTCAAGGTGTTTAAAACATCAGTATGACATACGCAAGAAGGCCTAAACCATAAGCTGTGACACAAGAGCTCCTCACCTTCTCAATGGTGCCAGGCAGCTCAGCTACAGTCTGAGGAACTTCCACTGCAAAGCCCATAAATGTCTTCAGTGTCTCAAGCGAGTGCTGCAGCTTCTTCTTAGAGGGCTCAGCTGCAGCCACAGCTGCAGGGGCTGGTTTGCTGCTGAGACGAGGCTCGCTGCCCTTCTTTCCCTGCTCCTTCTTCTTCTTGGGCACTGCAAAAAATTCCTCTTCTTCATCCTTCTTCTTCAGGAGCTTCATGCCTGCCATGCAGCACAGCACAGTAAAGTACACCACAGCATAACGGATTGGTATGTGGACAGTGCTGATAAGATATAAGGCCAGCCATGCCATGTCATTGCTGCAGCCATGTTCCCAACAATGCCTCACACCTTTGGGCACTTCCACTGCCTTCACCTCTGCCTCTACTACTGCTTTCTGCTCATCCGAGGGCAGCAGTTTGCGTAGGTAGCCCACCAGCTGCTCGATAGTGAACACCTGGAGCACATGTTTGCAGGGGGAAGCGTTGCGTATGCTGAGGCAATAAACAACTCGGCGGCAACTTGTGCTTTCAGCTTTCTGTGCCACTAACCTCTGCTGCGTAGGCCTCGACAACTGGCATGTCATTGTTTCCTGCTGAGGAAGGAGCATCAGGATTGCTAGAGTCCATGCCATTCTCAGCAGCAGCGCGCTCCTCCCGCGCTTTCTGCCTTTCAAGGTAGCTGAACAAAAATAGACAAAGAACAGGCAGTGGGGTGATTAGCCCATGATAAGACATGATGAGCGGAGCATCAGTCAATGATTAACAACCGGGCAACAGCTGGTTGTTGCTTGCATACAGCGAACACACATCATAGGTCATACATCTGTAAATGCACTCACTCTTGGCGTTTGACGTAGCGCATGTAGTTGTTGTAGTTGCGGTCCAGATCGATGTACTCCTTGTACTTGACATTGTACTCAGCGTACACCTCGTTGATCTTAGCACGTAGAGCCTGGACAATCTCATAACACTGCACACACGACCAAGGAGGCCCAGCAGCTGGCATGGTTGTGATGACATTGCAGTGACATGGAGCAGAAGAGCTATACAGCCCTGTAGCTCCTTCAGCTTGCTGTGCGAGGAGGTGCCTGGCACCAGTAGTGCAGCAACAGGAGCCCTGAAGCTGCTCTGCCAGCATGTGCATAGCTGACCTCTTTCTTCTCCACAAGCAGCTGGGGAATGTCGCCCTCTAACTCTGATTGCTTGCTACGGCGCTCGTCCAAGATCTTTTGCTCGACCTCCTGCTGGGCTTTGCTCGCGTTGAGGACTGCGTCGCACTCGGCCAAGCGGGCTTTGATCTGCGTACGAGCGTCCTCCTGGGGCTTCAGACGAGCCTCGATGTCAGCCAAGTCCCGCATCGGCCCGCGGGCCTGCTCCAACTCCCTAAGCCGCTTGTAGAGCCCTGCCTCGCTGTCCTTGTCACCAGGGTCATGCTGCTGCTTGAATGCAAGCTCCGCGATCTTCTCCTCCAAGGTGTCGGGGGTCAGGCCTCGGGGGACCCTGTCCCTCAAGGCGCGTTGGGCGCTGCGCAGCTCATCAAGGGACCGGTGCACACTCTCCAGCTCCTCCCGGATGTGCTGCTTCTGCCTCTGCGAGCAAGGTATGGGGGTACCCAGGTTGGGCCAGCTGTCGGTCGGACAGCAGCGCATAATTGTCAGATCCCTTACCAGTACAGTCTGGAATTGCTGCTGCAGAGACCTCAGGCGCTGCACAATCTCCTGCGTGGCCGAGTTGCTCCCATTGCGGGTGGCACGGAGACTGTCGATTATCTCTTTGATTTCGTCCATCCGCCTGCTGTGCTTCTCACGCTCGGCCTTTAGCATCTCAATCTGAATGTTGCGCTCAGCCTCGTCGGGCTTACTGGGCCGTTTCACCCTGCCCTTAACCTTGATAAGCTTGGACTCGTCATAGCGGTAACGAGCCTCAGGGTCAGCGTCAGCTGCTGGGGTGCTGGAGGCATCTACGTCTGCAGGGGGAATGACTAGTTGCTCAAGCTGATCAGCTTCGGCCATCGTGCGTACAGTACAACAGTGCAGGATGGAGGAGACTTTGCTGCAAACAGTCACAGGTTTACTAAAAATCATTCTGAGCGTCCAAGGTTGTCTATTCGTATGCAGACGACAACCGAACGTTTGTGCCAATGTCGTATGGAAGTAGAGCCGTGTGTAGCTACGTGGTGCGATCCAAGTAATATGCAACGGGCCGTCACAATTGCAAAAGCCAGATACACTGCCTTCTGCTTGCTGAGCGCTAACAAACTTGGCGCATGGCACGGAACAGGCCTGCTCGCATACGGGTGGCTGCACCTCGGCATGCACTGGTGTACCCTCTCACAACAGTCAGTCCCGTGCATGTATAGCCTATGCTGGAAGTAGCTGACGGTGATTCACAGTGTGAGCCGTCATTGTACACCATCACATGGGACTTGTCCGGCAAAGTCTCTTATCTGGTATATCCCTGTTTGGTTGAGCATTCATCAAAATGCCAGGTGTATTGCCTTGGTTTGCTTCAACATGTCTGTAGCCTACAGTGTGGGTAGACATGTCATCCTGTCATGCATTCCCCTCTGATGCACTCTCTTTCCCACCGCCTCCCAGCCCCCGTAACCTCCTGTTCACCACCAAACACAATCCCACTCCCCGCCCCGCCCCGGTGGCGCAGCAGCCATCATCGCTTTGGTTCCCCCAAAGTCGATGATCTAAACAGGGTATAATCAGGTGAGGGTGGGGTGGGAGGAACGCATGAAGACATGCAACTGAAGCCAAGAATGAGGTCAAGGTGGGAGGCATGGTGTGGCTGTAGAAGGCAGTGCCTGTTGACCATAGCAGTTGGCTCATCTGGCCCTGAGAATGGCAGGCTCCGTGAACCAGTGCTGACTACCATACATGCAGCCAGGTCGGGGGCTATTCCATAACCAAACAAATGACGCACGCAGTGCAGCTTTCCAAAAGGGCTTGGTGTTCAAAACTGCCCCCTCCCTGCGCTTGCTAATCGTGGTGCTGCACATGGTGTTTGGCTGAACGTGCCCTGGACACTGGTCTCGCACAGCAACAGCAGGCACGCTGCCCAGCCCCACATTAGACTGCCTGCCATGTGTTGCCGCATCACATGGTCCCAGCTAACTATGCAGCCACTGCCTCCTCCGGCTGTGCAGCTGCTCCTCCAAACATGCTCTTGATCTGTTCAAGGGCGCCATCCTCGATCACAATCTTGTGAGCCTTCATGACATCCAGGACTCTGATCTCATCTGTTGTGTTGATGTACAGCTTCTCCACATTACGGCCTGCCAGGATCACACCCTCGTCACGCTCCTTCAAGATGAGCAGCACCTTCTGCTTCATGGCGTCAAAGCCAGTCATCTGCAGGCCAACACGCATGCACAGGGAACCAGCGCTGAGTGCATTGCAGTTGCGCTGCCTCCACTGTGCCTGCCACCTGTGGCTGTCGACAAGCCAGCTGCAAACCACCCCACGGCTATGCCTGGGGGGCAGCTGCCTGACGGTGGCACCACCAGACCTGCTTGAGGAGGGCCAGGAGAGTTCTGGTCTTCTTGTCAGACACCTTCCCAGCGAGGCTCTCAACAACGGTGATATCCTCTGCTGAGCTTTGCAGGGTGGTGGCCATCGCCAGCCGACGCTCTTTCTTATTCATCTTGATCTTCCAGTCTTTGGGCTGCACATGAGTGTGGGGCATGGGCGTGTCTACAACCTGCAGGTTCACCCAGCTCAATCCCCGGTTGCCTCGACACCCACCTCGGGGCCGAAGGTGATGCCACCACCAGGGAACAGAGGAGACACTGAGCTGCCACGACGAGCATTGCCCGTGCCCTTCTGTGCATAAGGCTTCTTGCCTCCGCCCCTGACTTCGCTTCGTGTCAATGTGCTCGCTGTACCCTGCGACCATTTCAGGCCCAAACTTCAGTGGCTGTTGCTCATCCCTGCTACCACCAAATGCGGCCTTGCCGCTCATTGCCAGTTTCGACTCGGTTTGGGGCTCATCATTTACTACGCACCCTGCGAGCATTCCTTCGGACCATAACCATGTAGCGATGCACCACAGCTTTGGCTGTGGATGGGTCTGCCACTCTTAGCGCCAGGCTCTGTGTGCCCTTGTCGCTGCCATCGATAGCCTTGTAAGGCAGCAATGCTGGCTCCGCAACAGCAGAGCTCCTAATGCGCAAGGATTGCCGGCCAACGGCACGGGCGCACACAGGCGCCCGCTGTGCGGCGCAGGTAAAGGGAGCAACCTTGGCTATCCTGTTCATCAGCATCCTGAGTGAACTCCAAGACCTGGGTGTTGGGATGCAAAACAAAGGGGTGGTTTGAGCGCAATCTTAACCGCAGGACCAGACTCCTCCTGACGAGCCAAAGTATAGCTCATGCGGGCTTGAAAGTGGCTCGCTCAAACAGGTAAGGCGTACAGTTCGTGGTACACTGGGAGCGCTAAGATGCTGCCAAACATTCGGCAGGCAGTCGCAACCCAAAGCAGGCTGACAGCGGCTTGTGTGTGGCCTGTGGATAGGGAAGTAATGTCAGGGCAGTGTAAGCAGCTGCGGCCACTCCGGGCAGACACCCCCAGATGTGTCAGATGTGCCTTGCCATGCACCTTTGGTTTCGTGCCTTAGTTTGTGCTCCCAGCTTTGAATGCGGTTACGGAGTCACGAACTACTAGAGAGAGGCCCAGCAGCCTCGTGGCTGACGGCTTGAGACGAGTTAGGACCCTGTCAGTGTCTGTTCACCAGGCCCCAGGCTGCCAGCATGCTCCTGTTAGTTCGCAGTGACAGCATTGCGCAGCTGGCATCAAGCTGGCACCTGTTCCCTCCTGCTGCCGTGTAGCACCCAGGCCACATAAAGCGGCATGACCACCATGCGCAGCGTGTGCAGTTGCTGCATTTTATGGACCAATCGCACCATGCACTTTGTCGTGGTGTAGTAATTGACCTGACCTCTGCTGCATTGAAGGCCAGCAAGCATCCAGGGCCGCACAGTCCCCCTCTTAGCATGCAGTAAGTCACCATGCAGGCAACTTGCTCCTGCGATGATGTTGCGCAGTGTCCATCCGAAGTTGAACCCTGTAAATGTTCAAAACCTGCATAGGGTGGCTATGGTCACTCTGTCACCCTGATGCCCACATCTTGGCTTGTGTGCATTGTGCCTCAGGAGTAGAGCAGCGGCTTCACATACATTGCTGGGCGACTGCATGCAACAATTGCTTCCTCTTAGGCCCCCTGGTGCTGCATGCAGCGCCCAGCCTGGACTCAGCCGTACAGCTGGCAAGTGAGGGTCCGCCTGTGGTGCCATTAGGTGTGAGCCCTGAGGCCAGGCAGACCAGCCAGCAGCCTTGCCCCGTGCCTAGCATGCCCCAGTCTACGCCTGGGCCGCAGCGGCACCATTAGGCTGGTAGCTCATCTGTTGCGTGTGCCATGGAGCATCCCAACATCCTTAACACCTTATCCCAGTCACTTACCCTTCCTCCCATGGACACCTCCCAACACCTCTCAGTCCCTTACCCTCCCTCCCACCCACCCACCCTCACCTCCTCATCACCTAGCCAGCCCCCTTGTCCCTCACTAGGGCCTCCATTTGACCCGCACCACCAGGGACCACTAGTGGCCGCTAGCGGGAATACTAGTGACCACTAGTGGGCAATAGTCGCCCGACTCAAGTGGTGTTGTTGGGCTGTGTGGAGTATACCCAGTGCACATGGACATGGTGCATGAGTGCCTACCACCTACATCATTGCCTGACCCCTGAGGGCTATTGTGTAGAGTTGGCATGACATGCATGTAAGCTGATATGACATGCTGATATGACATGCATGTAAGCTGATGACAGCTCAACAAAGGGGGCACACATTACTGTGCCACAGCAGGCTGCTGCTGCTGCTGCTGGGCCTTAAGAGGCTTGTCTCGCAGCCGCTTGTAGCCCAGGCCAGGGTACTCCTTGCCCTTGGCTGGCAGAGCTCCCTAGCCACCAGCACAGCTCCAGCGGGCGCCACCTCCTCTCCCCAATGCACTGCATGTTCAGCGCTGCATTGCAGTCCCTGTCCAGCCACCTGCCTGATTGCGGTTCTGGCTTGGCTTTGGCAGCCTTGGTGGGCTGGGTAGGCTCGGGAGGAACAGGGCTAGGCCAGCCCCTTGTGTCGCTTCGCCTAGCCGGCCCCTTGTGTGCATTTCCTCATGTTGGCATCTGCTTTGAATCGAATGGCCACTGGTGTGGGGTTTGTAGCTGAGTAAGATTACCCACAGTCAAACATGTTGTTCCATGTTGGATGAGTTATGTTTGACTGGCAGAGGGGCATTGTGGTGCCAATGGTGGCATTTCATTGAATGTGCAGGTGCTTGTGTGTGGCCTGTGGGTAGCGAAACACTGGCGGGGGAGTGTAAGCAGCTGCAAGCGTAAGCAGCTATGACCAGGCAGGGCAGCTATCCCTTATGACGCCAGATGTGCCTTGGCATTAAAACTGAATTGCTGCCAGGCGCGCCCCACCCGCTTTACAACCATGTGGGCAACCTCCCACAGCCACAACAACACAGCTTCTTCCTTTGCATGGGGTTGTGGCATGACTGTGCCCTGCAACCCGGCAGTTCACTCCTCAGTGGACTCCCCCATGGCCGGCTGCCCCCCTACTGGCCAGCCTGCAGCTGCTGCGTGTGGCACCCAGCCTCTGCCCACTCTGGGCCAGCTGGTGCCAGTCCCACCGGGGCCCCTTTTACTGCGCCATCACAGCTGCGGCATCCTGGCCAGAGGCTGCCACAGCTGGGGGTGTGGGTGTGGCGGGCTGCCCATCTCCCAAGCTGCAGCCAAAGCACACAGGCCGGCACTCCAGGCTGCGCAGATTGAGTAACACCAGGCAGCCGGTGCGGTGAAAGCTAGGCACTGCGATGAGGCGCACCGCCTGGCCCCCAGCCCCTGCAGGTACAGGGCAGCGGCAAGGATGGACCAGGCTGCACACATAGGTGGTCAACCTACTCATACTCCTGCTCCAGCTGCTGCTGCTGCTACTATGGCTGCTGCTGCTGCTGCTGCTGCATCTATGACATCTGCGTATGTGTATGCCGCTAATAGGGCAAGTGCTGCTGCTGCTGCTGCTGCAGTGCTGCATGCTACAGGTGGCTGCCTCTCACACCTCACACCAGACACCTCACACCAGACACCTCACACTAGACACCTCACACCAGACACCTGCACGTGTGCTCCACTGCACTTATTGCTCCAAACAGCCTGGCAGGGGCAGCAGGTCCTCACTACCCCACCTGTGGCCATGCGTGTGGCAAACTCTGGCTGGTTGCCTGCAAACAGGACGTGCGGCGTGGCGTCCAGGATGAAAGGGTCGCGGTCATGGAAAGGGTAGGTGGTCAGCGTGTCTGGTGCAGTGGGGGCCAGGTGGCGCCAGCGGAGGCTCCACTCCAGCACTGCCAGCCTGGAGGTCAACAGACAGAGGAGCAAACGTGAAGTGCTGTATCACAGCGCTGTCACGACCACGCGCTGGAGGTTTCTGGCGCGCGTCTGCCTCAGTCCAGGCCCCAGGCTCATCACAGCATGCTGCTGTTCGGAGGGCAGCAAGGGCCACACCCAGTGCTGCTCTCCTCCCTAACTGCACGCCCACTGGTCAGGGCGTGTCTTTCCTTTCTTTCTTGCTTTCCCAAAGTGTTTTCGGCTGGGCACAGCAACGCCCTTCTTTCAAGGCGCCAGTGATCAGCCCTGTCCCTCCTGATCCCCAGCGGCTTCTTGCCTGCTCACACACCAACGCCTGCTAAAGCGAGCCATGCCCGCCAAGACACACCATGGCTATTCAGGCACCCCATGGCTGCTCTTCCCCCTCCTGTCCAGCTGCTCACCTGTCTGGCTGCTGGCTGTACTTCACCATGTCGTCCACTGGCTGGCCACTGGTGCCCAGCAGCCGCACCCCGTCAAGCTGGAACGCGTGTGGGTTTGTGGCCCTCACCAGCTCTGGACAGCGGCTGGAGCCAGGCAGCAGGCAGCTGCAGGCGAGCAGCAGGCGGGGCAGCGCAGATGAGTCATTGACTGGTCAGGGCGATGAGAAGCAGGCGCTGTGATGACACCAGGGGCAGTGGCCTGGTGCTGGCTAAACAGTGCACAGCAGGCAAAGGTGATGAACAGCAGGTAAGGGCTGACATTGAAGACAGCATGCGGCCCCGTTCCAGGGCCTACCCTATGAAGGGCCTGGAGGTCACCTTTGCCACCTTGGTCGGTGCCACTATGGTTGTTTTGCCAGCCAGCCAGCCAGCCAGCCAGCCAGCCAGCCAGCCAGCCAGCCAGCCAGCCAAACAGTTAACCAACCAACCACCCAGCCTTGCATTGACCGGGCAGGCGGCAATAGCCCCCAGGCTGTTCACTGCTCACCGGTGCAATGGCTGCTGCGGCAGGGCCACGTTGGTGGGGTCTTCAGCCCCTGGCATGATGTCCAGCGGCAGGGCGCAGCCCAGCTCAGCGCAGTAGGCGTCCAGCTCCCTGCAACCACCACACAGGGCGCAGGCTAGGCTGCAGGCCAGGCAAACACAGCCCAGCAGGCATGCACCTGGAGGCAAGACAGATGTGGGTGCTAGCCAGGCAAACCTGGTCAGGGCGGTGCTGGCAGGGGCAGAGCGCTGCTAGACCTCCTTCAGGGACCATCCGAGACATGGCTAGGAGGGGGCTGGGAGTGCCCTGACTTGTTGCACCCAGTGCAAGCAGGGGTAGGCGCGTCCAGACTTGCTACACTCAGTGCAGGTACTCAGCGGCATGCTGTTCAGCGCAGAGATGGCAGGCAGTGTGCAAGAGGCCGGCCAGACTGTACTGACTGCAGGGCAGCTGTGCCAGTGTCATGCAGTCTCAGCTGCCCTGGCACATGGCTTGACATGTTCGCATTGCTGCTGCTGGTGGTAACAGCACCAACCACCGGGTACCATATAAGGCTAGCAACAAAAAACGGTGGCCGAACCCGAACCCTAACCCCCGGCAGAATGATGCTGCTACTGCTGCTTTTGCTGCTGCTGATAGTGAGGATGCTGGCTGCTGCCTTGGCTGAGCTTTGATTGACGAACTAGTTGGCTGATGTAGGACGTGTGCATGGCCAAAGGAGCTAGCAGCTAGGCAGGAGTCGCAGCACGGCATGCACACCCACTTGATGGGCTGCAGGGCCAGTTGATGCTTGCTGTACTGGTTGGCCTGGGCAATGGTGTCCAGAGATCCTGAGCGGGCAGGGTGGCAGCAGCAAACAACAGGCCTGGCTCCAACACACAGTCTCAGCACAGCTGCCCGGGCACAGCTGCCCAGAGGCACCCAACAGCAGCTTCTCACCACCGCCTTCTCGCCACCAGCAAACAGCACAAAGCAGCTGCACCCTTCTGCTGCCTCTTCAGCAAGGACCTGGACCACGCTGTCCTTGTTGTACCAGCCAGTGGGCGACCCATGATGCGATGTGTGATTACACACATCATTGCGTGGCCGACAAGAGGCGTAGATTGTTGATGCTCAAGGTTGTGATTGGGAGGGATGCAGCAGGGGGGAGTGGGTATGCACTGCAGCATCGGGAGGAGGGGAGCAGGTCAGCAGCACGGACCTCACCTACACTGCCACCCGCCACCACCAGCCGCACCACCTGAGCAGCCAAGCCGACCTCCTCCTCCAGCATGCCCGTCAGCATGTCCACCGCCAGGTGGATCTGAGGAGCAGCGCACCCAGCGCGGCACACGCAGCGGCCCAGCCAGGTTGATGATGACCCCCATGATGATGTCAGCAGTGGTGAGCAGCAGTGGCGGCAGAGCTGCCCAGCGTGCTTGTGACCAGGAGTGCCACATGCTGTCAGGTGCCCCTGGAGGGGCTGCCTCAGGATGGCTGCCAGGCTGTCTCAGGCGAGCAACAGTTTGTGGCAGCGCAGGGAGCAGGGTAGCGCATGGCAGCGCAGGGGCAGGTGGACCTGGCAGGGCAGGGGGCAGTGGCTGTGACATGAGGCTGTGCTGCCTCACGCCAGGTGCCACTGCGCCTAGTGATGAGGTGAACTACGCCCATCAACACAGTACTGCATTCTTCAGCCTCCATGCCATGCCCAGTGCGGCCTGCGTGCCCCTGTGCTGTTCACCCCTGGCTGGGCACAAAGCTGGCATTGCGTGCTGCCAGCCTCAAGCCCCATGCAGCGGCGCAGGGCAGCATGGCCGGTTCCAGCTGCAGCGTGGCCAGGCAGCTGGCAGTGTGGACACCAGGCGACCACAGCCCACAGCAGCCGCAGCAGGCGCACACACCCCTTTGCAAGCTAGGCAGGCCATGCAGTGATGGTGACGACCAGCAGGCTGTTGGGAGTGGCAATGTGTGTGTAAGTGCAGGGGTGGCCAGCAGAGCTGCATTCATGCAATGTGCAGGGCCATATGGGTGAGGGTATGCATGAGGAGGGACTTGGGCCTGGTATGTGGATGTGGGTGCACTTGTGTGTTTAGGCAGAGTGGAGTAGCGGTGGCTGCATCCAGTGAAGGAGGATGGGGCCCAGCACATCAAGGAGCAGCAGCAAAGGAGGGCAGCTGTGGCAGGAGGTGGGGAGGGGTGAGGAGCAAAGGGAGAGCAGTCTGTCCTGCCGGTGGCTGGCGCTGCTGCTCACCAGCAGCTTGTTCGTGTTGCTGCTGCTGAGCTTGAGGCCCGACACCAGCGCCACGTACTTGTCAGCCTGCACTGCACCACACAGCACAGCACACACACACACTGCGCACCACACGCCTGGCGCCCGGTCCCCCTAGGGCTAGGCAGAGGTGGCGAGGTGCACCGCAGCAGGGCACCTGGCCGGTGCTGCATGGGCTCACCAGCATCAGACATGAATGGCCACCGCCCCCTCATCATCAAAGACGGCAGCCGTCAACAGCAGCCGTGAACAAGGTTGGGCTGTATGCTAGGGCCGGGTGACCTTAGATCAGTGCCAGCTCCTTCTGAGGTTGCCTAGGTTGTGCAGGGGGGCAGGCAGGCAGGCAGCTGTGCTAGGGCAGGGTGGCCTCAGGGTCGGGCCAGCTCCCTCTCCTAGGTCGAGGGCAGTGAGATTGGGGTCAGTGGGCCAGGCAGGCAGGAGGGCCGGCAGGGGGGCCGGCAAGCAGCAGGCTTAGCACCAGATATACCTATATCTGCTAGGCGGGGCCACGGACCTGCATCAGGGGCCGGGGCACCTGGGGGGCCATCTCCGCATACAGCACATCCTGGACGGCAAAGTCGCCACCCAGCTCGTACACCCCCCGCACTGCCACCACCACGCCTGGCAGCCGCAGTGTGACAGGCAGCAGCAGTGTGAGAGACAGCAGCTGGGGTGGTAGCAGAGAAGCAGCTGCTATGACGCCTGTGCCTGCCCATTTGGCTCAGGCTGAGGCACAGGAGTAAGCGCGGGTCCTGCTCCACACTCCTGCTCCTGCAATCCGTATGTCACCCGGCAGCGCTTGCACCTCCAGCGCACAACCTGGCTCTGCCTCACAATGTCATGCCTGTAACGTCACTGCTCCACAATGCCCCTTACCCCTCTGCATGCCACTGTTGCATGAATCACCCAACACCTACTGCTCACTTGCAATGTGCCTGACAGAACAGCTGGCACTGCCTGGTGTGCTGCGCGACGCTAGTGCCCAGCGCTCCTGAGGCTGCACCTGCTGCCTGCTCATGCACTGCCTGCTGCTGTGCTGCCATGAGGGGGGATGAGGAGGCCAGGCAAGGGTGAGTACCTATTTGAGGACATCTGATGAAATTGGAATGATACAGACAAGATTAGCATGGCCCCTGCGCAGGGGTGAGCCAGCCAGCCCCTGGCCGCGCCCTGCAGTGCACCTGTGACCAGGCTGTGCACCGGCAGGCAGTCCCCTTGCAGGGCCATGCGTGCCCCCTCGTCCTCCAGCACCAGGCTGTCGTCCTGGCTGCAGAAGCTGGAGGCGCCCAGGGCCGCACGCAGGCCCCGGTCCTGCAGCCACAGCCACAGCCAGCCAGTGCCGGCCTGCCCTATGCTGCTGCACACTCAGCTGTGAGCTGCACCGGTGTGTGCCCCCTGCCCACATCAAGCAGGCCTGCTGCATCAGGAAATACACACCGGGCGAGTAACCCATCTCATATTGGCAAATGCCATGTACCGTAGTGATACGCCTTGTTGGTGATACGCTGATTTGGAGAAAACCCAAAAACCGGATGCAAAGACCCTATCCGCACATGTTTTGTGACAGCGCCTGGCTCAAACATTGAAGTGATACATTTGGTGACTCTCTATTCTCAATACATCTACGAAGCCAGAGGCTGCTAAGTGCATCACCTAGCAATAGCACATTGTCCACACACACATTTGTTCACTATTGGGGCAGCAGCCTTCGAGCACTGAAGCGTGTGGCTGCTTCCATCACAGCCTCATCATCCCCACTATCACTCTTGCCTCACTATCACTCTACCTCTCTGTTTCAGCTTTGGCGCCATCTACCATGGAGTTATGGTGGGTGCTTGAGGGTGCTGCTACAAATTTGGACACACAGCCACATGCTCAAACAATTGGTGATACAATTTGGTGATGAAATGATTTGGTGAAATCACCAACAAGGCATATCACTGCGGTAGTGAAGATGTTGTTGATGATGATGATGATGATGTTGATGATGATGATGATGATGATGATGATGGAGGTGACTACTAGGCGCGGGGTCCAGGGCAGAAAAAGGGGGCTTGAAGGCAGCAACAGCCCGCCGCCCTAAGGGGCCCCTGGCTGCTGCTGGCTGCAGCATACTCCCCCATCTATTCACACCCACAGCCACCCAGCACTCGAGTGTAGCGCCAGGCCCTGGGTGAGTGTCCCTGATGCCTGGGGTGTGCATAGCCTGGTGTGTCCCTGTATGCTTGCATGTGTGTCCCTGGTGCTTTCTTGATGGTAATGGTGGTGGGCTTCACCTTGGAGTATTCGTCCAGGATGGACGGTTTCATCTTCTGATTCTTGTACAGCGTGCCTATCACAGCCAGGGCCTGGCTCCCCTCACGAGACCCTACCTCCAGGATCTTCAACACTGCAACCAAGATGGCTAGTGTACCTCACCGGCCATGAGCAGCCTGCTTGCTGACAGTAGGCTCAAATGGGTGGTTGCTGGTATGACGGTGTGTAAATGTATTTGCTACAAGCAGGTTGGGAGCATGGACTCACATTCTATCCCAGGCCAGTTTTTAGCCACTTGGGCCTGCATAACCTTGGCCATCATGCTGAGACGAGCAAAATACAGCTGAGCATACTGCTTCTCATAGCTGCGGTCTGTGACTCTGAAGGGTTCGTCCTGCATATAATCCAGGCACATTGACTTGGCCTCGCAGGCACTGCTACCGCTGTGGATAGTGGAGCACAGGGCAGTGAATTGCTAGCCCACCTAGCCACACGCAAACCAGCCTCCCAGCATGGCACCAGGCACCTGATTGACATAAGCTGCTGTGCAGCGGGGTATAGGAGCATCTGGTCCCGCCTCTGCTTCATGATCAATCACTGAACTGCAGGCCCGTTCAAGATTGAATTGTGAGATACGAGCCCGCTTAAACGCGTGCAAGCTTTGGATATGTCGCCGTCCCGCGAAGCTAGAAGACGGGGCGCTCGCACCATTTTGGGTCCATTCACTCCTCTGTCTTCTCTCAAGTTATAGCACTCAGGGATACGTGGCCGAGGAGCAGCGACGATGTGCAATGTAGTGAGAGTTTGGCAGGAACAATTATCATTCCTTCAAATGTTGCTGCAAAATCTGCGATAGCGTGAGTGCCACGAGCGGTGTAGCCCACCATGGCGCCGCGCAAACGGAAAGCAGGTCCACAGCTTCAGCCAATTGCTGAGGCGGGCCCATCTCCTGCTCAGTGCAATGTGCCAAACAGCAAGGCGCCCCAACATCCTCCAGAATTGCGGTGTGCCAATGAGAGCTCTCAGACAGCCCAGACTGTCCAGGGTTGTCCCAAGTCCGCTGCCTTGGAATCGGCAGGTAAGCGTGCAGACCCACATATATACCTGACCTCAGCCGGCCAGCTGACTCTGGACGCGGCTTGTCCTGCAGTGCGGCAGTCAGTCAATGCCATGCTGTTGGAGGCCCACGAGGTGGTAACAACGCTGCGGCAGGAAATGCACGTCGCCCTGCTCCGAATACCCAAGAAGGCAAGCAGCTGACAGCTAAGCACCTTGACTTGATAGCTTTGCATCGTCAGTATGCAACTTGCCATGCTCGCAGCTTCGTGAGCTTACGGTTGCAGAAGCATTCCAGCTCAACATGTCAGACCCACGAGCCACCACAATGACCGGGCTCCTTGAGATGCTCAGTGCCCTGGCTGGTGGGGGGCCCATGGAACAGCCCGCAAAGTCCCCAGCAGCAGAATGTGCCAAGCAGCCTGCTTCCACTGTTGCAGAACAAGGAACAGGGAAGGCGCATGAAGTGCCCTGCCAGGTGGAGCAAACATGTGCACGTACAACACGTACTTCTTGCAGAACTGCAGCTCGCACCGCTGCAGGGCGGATAGTAGCGCAGATTGCCCCAGAAACAGCTGCACGGAAAGGGCGGCGAGCTGCAACCCAGCCGACTAGCCAAGTCAACCAGCAGGAGCACAGCACTGCAGCTGGTGGGGGTGCGAAACAGCAGGAAGCAGTGGTTGTTGATCAAGCTCTGCCAAGCTCAGCTGCAGAAGTGCCAGTGCGGGCCACAGAGCCAACAGCAACTCTCAGTCGTGCAGTTCAGCAAGCCGCGGGCACAGCGGTAGCTCAAGATGCAGTGACAAACCCAGGGGCACATGGTGAGTGATACAATTGTGAATGGCAGCACTTGGCAGCACAGTGCAAACGGAGGTGTCCAGCCCACTAGCAAGGATGCAGAGATTTGCAGGGCCCTGGCTTCTAGCATCCAGCCCTTATGCCACAGCACCTATGCCACATGCTCTGCATGCTGTGTCATGCAGATGCCCAATGCTCGATGGACTGCTCTGTTCTCGCCACCCCAGCCCATGGGCGCGCACCTCCCTTGGCCACGCCCTGCATGCGGGCTGCTGCCAGCATGGCCACGGGGGCTGCACCCACAGGCGCAGTCAGCACTGCCCTGCCCGCAGCCTCCTCCACAGGGGTTGGCAGTGTGTTGAGGGGTGTTGCAGGGGGCCCAGGGCTGATGGCCGGCTTCACGCTGTGCAAGACCAATGTGGGGGCGCCCAGGGGTCGTACCAGAGGCGCCCGCACCCAGTATGCACCAGAGGACCCCAACGCCATCATGATCAGCACCACAGGTGGGGCACAGCAAGTAATAATCTTTATAATTATTATTTGATCGTAAGCATAGGCTAGATATTGTGACCTATCCCTAACCTAACCCTAGCCCTGCAATGCTGGCCTCCAAGTGTCATACCCTGCAAGCTGCTCTGTTGCCTGCCAGGGAGTGTCATTCTAAGGATTTTGGCAGCAGCTGCTGGGTAGCTACTTTACGTCCCATGGCCTTGCATGCACTGCCAAGCTTGGCTTACAGTTGCAGTGTGCATGCGGTGACTGCAGATGGACGGCAGTTTATGATCGACACCACGAGTGGCCTGGCAGCCGTGCCAGACAACTACAGGAAGGAGGTGGCAGCCCAGCTGGAGCTCATGCAGCGCCTGGCCTCAGCAGCCTTGAGACTTAAGTGACCCCAGTCAGGCAGCCTGGCAGCATGGGTGCCTGCAGCCTGGGTTCCAGGGCATGACGCTTGCACTGTGTCCCTCGCTGCTGGTCATCACCACAGGCGCGCCACACCTGCTCAACATTTACCCTACCAGGTTGCCTCTGCTGTTTAAGCCCTTCACTGCTCAGTGGAAGCAGCAGCCGTGTGGGGGCCTTGGCCATCATAATTCCTCCCAAGCCGTTGGCAATGGGAGCTTCATTAGAGGGGTGTCTGCTGCTACTGGTGGGCTGCCCTAGCATCAAGGTGCCCCTCATCACAGGCCTGGCAGAATAGTGCAGCCGCACAACACGATGCATCATTGTAAGTGGATGGGTCACCTGGCCCTCCCTGACTTGACCTACGGCGCATCCCTGTGCCAGCCTGCCGCATGGCACTCAGTAGACCGCACTGCAGACCTTCCTCTAACAAGGCTTTGAGCTGCCTGGCATTGCAGCCACCCACACTGGCACACCCGCTGCTTCATGGCCTGGGCGCCCAGTGGTGACGGGCCTCCCAGCATCCCTCCGAGGCCTTGTGCAGACAGCTCTACAGCCTGGCAGTGAGGAGGGGGAGGGGCCCTGCCCTAGGGTTGCAGTTGCGACAGCCTCTGCAGGGCCCCTAGTGTGGCACCACTGCCTGCTTGGCCCCTCCACTGCCCTAGGCAGGCTGGCCAAGCAAGCATGGGCCAAGAGCAAAAGGAGGCAGCCCAGGCAGGCATGGGGTACGGGAGGAGGCGTAGAGGAGTGCCACTGCTTACCCGTAATGTGTGAGGGGCAAGCAGTGCCCACTCGTCTACGCCTCCTAATCGTCACCATGAGCAGACGTGCATGTGTCATGGTTGTGAGGGATGTGAAGCATGACTGTGAGAGTATTGTGCATGGTTGTGCATTCTTGCAGGCTGCAAAACACCTGCATGGTGTAGTACTGGGTAGGGTGCGGGAACATAAGCGCCACGGTTACGGACTTGCATGCAAGCATGTACTGTGACTTTGCGACGCAAGCGCATGCCAGCGTTAGCTGTGTGTAGCGACTAGACCTTGCATTGATCCTGAGCTGTTGGGGTGGACATTGCAACGCTGCCTTAATGACCTTGTCCCTTGTCATCAAGATCATGCTGCCCTTGTAGCTGTTACCACGCTTCATTTCGCTTTATCACTTCATAAATCTACGGGAAAACTCAAGTTGCTAGAAAAAGCCACAGCCGTCTCATCGCGCAATGGCTCGGAAGAAGCGGAAGGGCACTGCCAAGCAAAAGCAGGACCCGACAAAGAAATCGAAAGGTGCGTGTCCCAAGCCGACTATGAGCTACGTGAGTTACGCGCCGTGAAGTAACCCGTCGCTCCTGTTGGTCCCATTGCAGCGTCCCGCTCGCCTCAAGGAAAGCAACGAGAGGATCGAAGGGAAGGGTGGGAAACGAAGCGACGCCAGGTGCGGGTCCGCCCCCGCATTGCGTGTCGACACCTTGTGTCTTATCCTTGTAGAGGAGCGAGATTACCCACAGTCAAACATGTTGTTCCTTGTTGAATGAGTTGTGTTTGACGGCAACTGCGTCCATCAACACGCCTGCAACAAAGACAGCATAATGCACCTTCTCCCACCTCAACAGCCTTTCTGCCGCCTGCAGGTAGAGCCCGAGTTGCATTAGAGCCAACCTTGCAAAATCTCTGCTGTAGCAGCTGCTGCCAGCATAGCCTGATGCTCCGCCCCACCCTGCTCCCTCACTCACACAACCCCTTTAACAGGTCCAAACCCTGCGCACCCAATAATGCGCACCAGGCCATTGAGGGGTACAGCCACTCACGCCCACAGCCTGCCCACCTCTTCGCAACACACACATCCCACAATAGCCCCACCAACCATGTGGTCCCCCCCCGGAGCGGCCCCCCTCCCCAGCAGGCTGTCAAGCGTTCCCGTTGGCAGTTGTCTGCAAGTCCAGCTGTGGAGGCAGCTTCACTTGCTGCGCCGACCACTTCCACAGCCATAGCGCTCCGGCGTCGCTCTGCGCCGCCACGCTGGGCATCAGGGGCTGGGCGTTGGCACCAAAGTAGCCGTGCGTGGCCTCTGCCTCTTGAGGAGCTGAGGGCGCGGTGGCGCAGTACATGGTGGCCCTTGCTCCTGCTCTCACACATACACACACACACCTCACCCCTCACACCTCACTCCACCTGCTGATGGTGTGCTGTCGGCTCAAGTGGTGAAGCTGTTGATTGACGTCAATGAGCTGCCAGCATGGTGTGGCTGCAGGCCATGGCGGGGTGCAGCATGCAAGCTACCAAGCTGCTTGGCATCTGTTGAGTGGATGGGTGCTGATGAGAATGTGAACGTGACGACGTGGTGAATGAGTGGAAAGTGTATGGTGTGGTGTGGGCATGGATGGGCTGCAGTCACCCACATGCCTGTCCATGAGCCCACCACGCCTGCCTTGACTGCAATTGCTGCCTTCCTCAAGAGCCCCCTCTTTGACACCGTGTCCACTGCCCTCTGTGCTCTGCGCCCTGAGTGCCCTAGGTGATGTGCCCAAATACTGTGCCCCAGAGTGCCGGAGCTACCAGCTGTGCGTGCTGCTGCTGCTGCCGCTGCTGAGGCGTTGCCCCTGGCCAAGCTGTGGTGGACCCTATGGTGCCCCTATGGGGGGCTAGCTGGACCACCCCTCTACACCCCACACCCTCACCCTCGGCTGGTGACAGCAGCAGCAGCCCCATGATGCGCTTATTGGCAGCCTGGATGACCGGCGGCAGGGTGCGGGTCACCTCCGTCAGCACCATGCCTGGGTGCACGGCAAACACCTGCACAGCGGCCAGGGTAGCAAACACCAGCACAACGGCCCCACAAGGTCAGATTACGCTTTCACAGCCGGAAGAGGAAAGCAGCACACACACGGGATGGGCGGCTATGGCTGGGCCAGTGGCCAGCTACACCCCAAGGAGGAGGCTCAGATTGCCACAGGCAGAATCCTCACCCTCACCCCAGCCTCCACACAGCCCATGCTGATAGGACATAGAGTCGCTGCACGGTCAGGTACTGGCTTACACTGTGCCGCAGCCCCCAGCCTCGCTCCCAGCCTCCCCCACCTGACCTAGCCTGGCCCCTGCCTGGTCCCTCACCCCACCCTGCCCCTGCCCTGGCATCAGACCACAGCCTTGCGCTGCTGTTGCCCCAGTTCGCTGGCGCCTACCTGCACTGCGGCTCCCTTGTCCTGCAGCCGCCTGCGCAGCTCCCGCGTGAACTGGATCTGGGCCAGCTTGCTCTGAGCATAGGCCAGCTCGCCGTTGTAGGCCCCGGGCTGCCTCAGGTGAGGGTCGGCCTGCCTGATGCCTGACGTTGCCACTAGGTGCACTGAGGAGCTGACACTGCACAGGCCAGGCAGGCAGGCAGCGCCCCAGGGCAAGTGAAGGGAGGCTCGGGAGGGAGGGTAGGCAAGGTGCCAGGATGGTGGGAGCAGGCCGCGCCCCCTACAGGCGGCAGCTCCTCCCTTAGCGCACGTCAGCTTCCACGCCGGAGTAGTCTTCTTCTTCTTCACGGTGCCAGGAGTGTGGGGTGAGAGCAATGCCAGGGGTGAGGGTGGCCTTGCCTGTGCGCCGCCTCACCTGACTACTCTAGCGCCGAATGCGGGCGACTGCTTGGCTCCTCGTTCCAATGAGGGCAGGAGTGACATCGTGAGCAGGAAATGGCCCAGGTAGTTGGAGCCCATGTGCGCTTCGAACCCGTCGATTGTGACGTCACGGGGCGCTGCAGGCAAGGATGTGTGGCTACAGGTGTGAGATGAGCTAACACATGTTCGAGGCACCCTCTCACTGCCAATAGCCAGCAGACCCAATTGTCTTCATTCTTAACCACCATGTTTTCCCATTGTTTCCCATTGTTTCCCAGCCCCAGCCCTGGCTACCAGCATTGTGGCAAACAGCCAGCAAGGCGAGGCAAAGCAGCATCCCAGGAGCCGAGGAAGCTAGCAAGCCCCCCCTTGCCCTGGCCAGCCACCCGTCGCCCCCCCGCCCTGCGCCTTGCTGCCCTTGCCCCTGCCCCAGCAGCAGCTGTCCGCACCGCCCATTCTGTAGACGCCGGCGTTGTTAATGAGGATGTGGAGGGGCAGCTGCTCAGCCTCCCAGCGCCGGCTGAACTCCGTGACTGACCTGCCACACCACAGAGAGGGAGGGAGGGAGAGGGCCAGGGTGGGCTGCTTGGAGTGGCATGCCAGGGAAGGGTCGGCAGGGGCAGTGAGGGAGCAGAGGGAGCTACAAGGCATGCTGCTTGCTTGTGGTCTTCCTGCTTGGCCTCAGAGCCAGCCCCTACATCCATCATCTGGGCAGGCTCCTCAGCTTTCAGGCTGTCAGGCAGCAAGGCTCTTCAAGCTACAAGGCTGGATGCTTAGGTGCATGCTCATCATCGCAAGGTTGAGTGCCTGGGCCAGTGCTGGGCTGTTGGGCCTGCCTGGTCACAAGACTCGCTGCCTGCCCTGGTCATCAGGCTGGCTGGGCCTGACAGGTGTGACTCACTCTAGTGAGGCCAGGTCCAGGCGCCGCACCTCCAGCTGGGGCCGGGGGCAGCCCAGGCGCTCGCTGCTCGCCTCAATGTCTGCCTTCAGCTCAGCGCCCTTGGCCTCATTGCGGCAGGCAAGCACCACTGCAGCCGCCACCACAGCGAGAGCAGCCACAGGTGGGGACACTGAAGGAGGGCAGGAGGGCGGGACGAGGAGGGCAGGAGGGGGAGGGTCAGGAGGGGGAGGGCAGGAGGGGGAGGGGGAGGGGCAGGAGGGGGAGGGGCAGGAGGGGGAGGGGCAGGAGGGGGAGGGGCAGGAGGGGGAGGGGCAGGAGGGGGAGGGGCAGGAGGGGAAGGGGGAGGAGGGGATGGGGGGGAAATACCTTTAGCACCTCTACGCGCTAAGGCAGCAGCTGTCTCCTTGCCAATGCCGCTGGTGGGGCCTGTGACAATGACAGTAAGCCCCTGCACTGGCCCTCCGACAGAATCGATGCTGCCGAGGTGCTGCATGCCCAGTTTCTGCAGTAAGTGGGAACATGTGAGGTTGCGACAGCAGCACACCAAAGAGGTAGCTAGGAGAGGGGGTCTGTCTGTTACACTTGGCTAGGCCTGGCTCAGCGGCTGGTCTGGCCAAAGGGGCAATGGTGGTGGCTGCTAGTGGCTGCTAGTAGGTACTTCTGATCCGGCTCAAATGGAGGCCCTAGTGAGGGACAAGGGGGCTGGTCTGGCCAAAGCTGCATGGCGCGCCTAGTGCGCCTCGCTCGCACCTGAAAGAATACCATGTACGTCGTCCATCCCCATCCCACAAGATACTGGTAAGTGTGTGTCCGCTGTAACGCCTTGCCGGGAGGCGTCAGAAGCAATACGTTCAGCACCGCGCTCACGATGGCGTGCACTGCATGGAAACCCCACCCCGCAGCCCTGAGCGGCCAGGGAGCGGGCGCCATTTGGCCCAGCCCACACAAACACCTGCCATGTCACCATCTCACTCTTCAAACTCCTTGTCAGGCGCCCCCAACATTCAAAAAATGGCAGTAAACCGACCCCTGGTAGTAGGACGGCTGTAACTCTGCACTCGCTGCGCCAAATTTAATGCTAGCTGGCTCAGTATGTAGCCAACCCAGCCAGCTACCTTTCACCCATTCAGAATAAACATACACCGAGTAGGCCGTGCACAACAAAGCATCAAAGTTAGTGATTCAAATTTGGGCCGTTGCGGGGCATGCCGTCATCGCTGCGACCGCCTTCGTCGCTTAGGCTGCTCTACATGCGCATGCGCGTCGGCAGCAGCAGTCGGATCGGAAAGCGGTTGCGGCGATGTGGCAATGAGCCCACCTCCCCCCCTTACCTAGAGGGCAATGCCACAGCTCGACCATTGGGACTTACAGCATGCTACTTACTAGGTTACGCTTCTTTTAGACATTGTTACACACGCTCATACTCAGATATGTCAATAGCTCACTTTGGTCTGTGACCCCCAACTCCCTTAGCCGATCTCAGGACCAGGGCTATGCAGTCAGTCGCACGACTCCACACCATGACCGAGTTTGGACTCGGCTCCTCTGAGAGTTACACTCCCCTACATGCCATCCACCTGCGTGCAAAGTTTCATAGCTCAACTGCCACCCCACAGCCCCGTGGCCCTGATTCTGCTTGGAGAACATGATGTCACTCTGAAGATGTCAAACTGATAGAGGCCTGGGACCTTTTTCCGAACTCGGCAAATTTGCAGATAATTTGAAGATAATTTGAAGATTCGCCTTAGAACGAGGGGGGTGATGTTGTGTGTTGCCGCCGCACTGGTAGGTGTTCGTAGAGGCGTTCGCTTGACCCTTCCCAAAGACTCCGCAATGGCTATGTGGGATGGCGGCCACGGCTGGGTTGACGACGTCAACAGCAAGGTTGAGGTTGTCATTGCCCTAGGCATTCTTCCGTTGCTGTTGGCAGCCATCTTGCCTCTTGTGGCCGACCTCGCCCCCCCGCAGTAAGTCTTTCTAGCAAATACCTGCTCGCTATCTTTCACGTCAACGCAATGCGTGCTTTGTGTAGGGCTGCTTCTACAAGTATTCGATGAAGCCGATCTTGGGGAGTTCAGACGTGCGACAACAGGTGCGCATTGCATGGCACTGGCCTTTGCAGTGAACGCACATGCAGCACATGCTGCAATGCGGGCTGCAACACGTAGCATGTGTTGCAGTGGATGAGCAGCAGCAGCAGCAGGCTGCATGTGTGGTCAAGTGGATGAGCATCAGCAGCAGGCTGCAGGTGTATTGCAGTGGATGAGCAGCAACAGCAGCAGCAATAGGTTGCAGGTGTGGTGCATTGGATGAGCAGCAGCAACAGCAGCAGCAGGCTGCAGGTGTGCTGCAGTACAGGCTGCAACAGGCTGCAGGTGTGGTCAAGTGGATGAGCATCAGCAGCAGGCTGCGGGTGTGGTGCAGTGGATGAGCAGCAGCAGCAGCAGCAGCAGCAGCAGCAGCAGCAGCAGGCTGCACGTGTGGTCAAGTGGATGAGCATCAGCAGCAGCATCAGCAGCTGCAGCAGCCTGTAGGTGTGATGCTTTGCAGGCTGTAGCAGGCAGCAAGTGTGTTGCAGTAATTGAGCCATGTTTTTAACATGTAAGATTTGTAAACCTCAACACAGCCCAGCAGTTATGCTTTGGTTGCTGTATAAGATGTAAGAACGACGTCATGCCTCAACATAACCTGTCTCAACACCGACTCAACGGATGTCAACACAATACCATGCACAATAGCCAAGTACCAATGTTGTGCCATGCCAACAGGCCTGTGTCATGCCAACATGCCTTGCCACTCTCATACAATGGTCTGTGGGTGGGTCATGCACAGCCTTGTTACCGTCACTTCCTGCCCCCCAACTTGTTTGTGATGGCAGCATACATATTGTAACCAGCCTGGACAGATGGCCCCACCCCTTATGTAAGGCTGTACCGCTCAACCCAAGCAACGGAGCTAAAATCTTGACACCACAAAGTGGGGCACGGAGTGGTGTGCAGTGGCCATCGCGCAAATGAACATGGTGGTGATGGCGAAATGCGTTGGGCTTCAGCGCCGCGTACATGGCAGCTAGGCATGGCAGGCGCAGTTCGCTATCACGCCGATGCGTCCTCGATGGTGCTAATGGTGGTGGTGCTAATGTTGCGGGCCCCGCTGGTGGCTAACGACCATCAACGACTAATTCGATTCAATAATCTTCAGCAATCTTGCCTTCGGTGCCCACGTGCGGGGGTCCTCGTAGATAATTAAATTAATTACCGTATCTGAAGCGCACTTCGACGAGGCACGTAGTGCGGTTGGCGGTCGCTGAGCTGCTGCCCAATCCCGGCAAATTTCATAAGAAGGTTCAAATAATCTTTGAATTTGGCGTTTTTGGGGAAAAAGGTCCCTGGGCTGTTTAACGTGCGGTTTGTTTTAATAGATGCGCCAAGGGGTCAAGAACAAACATTACGTATCGCTTTTTCTATGGGTGCAGCGGGTGCAACACAGTGGAGGACACAGTGGAGGAGGGGGGGGTGCAAGCCGGTGATACCTTAGTGTGCGCCGACCCAAATGGTGTGTTCGGCGAAAGCGAATACGCCCAGATGTTTCAATCACCCCGTCAAGGTGCCCTGCACGCCCGGCAGACATCGCGTTGGGTGTTGGCCGGACATTCCATTTGTGCACAATCAGCTCACTACGCTAGGTAGATGGGGTCACAGCGATGTGGCTCACCGTGCCAAGGAGACCCGTCTCGCCGATGTGATTTGTTCGCGGGCACATGTGGCAGTACGCGAGCAAAGACTCCAATGTCGTGCGCTGATGGTCAGATGACGCGCATTGATTTGCAGCTACCAATGTGCCAAACGCTATCGAAAACGATGCAGTATTTAGAGAGTACTTGCATGCATATTACCAACCCCATGTTGGGGGCGCCCGACTCCTTGCCCCACCCGAAACCTGGCTCTGTGGATGTTACGCGACCATGTAAGGCTAAGCTAATGCCGGTTGAGAGATCTGGATCTCCCCTGTGAGAAGTGTGATGTGGTGAGGTGATCTGAGGCCGGGTTCGATTCCCGGGCAGACTTCCTGACAACGCCCAGTCTGTCATGGAGAACTCTGTCACCGCCACTCATCACGCAACAGTTGGTTTCCGACCGATGCCGTCCGACTGGATCTATTTGCCACGTATCTGCCTGAGGATGAGCGGCAGAGGACGTTCTGGTTGGCGTGTAAGACGCGCTTGAGTCGGAGCTGGCTGTAGTGCGCCAGTTGTGGAATTGTCGCGAAGCGACGGCTGTGTGTGGGCTCTGAGCTGAGCGAAGAGGCTAGAGAGCCTGGAAACCAGTGGCTAATGAGCCTTTGTGCGGTACAACCAGTCGGCGGAGGTTGATTCTGCGAGAGTGGCGACAGTGACAGTAGTCGTGATGGCTCTGCAAGCTCTCTGCAAGCCATGTTGACTGCGAAAGAACGGGAGATGCGTGACTCAAGAGCGTGCAAGCCGAAATGCCGAGGTGCAAGCCGAAATGTTGCAACTGTTGTTTAGGCGGACTTGGCCTGGGAGAAGCTCTTGATCTTGTGCCTATGTTTGAGGCCAACTCTGGGTGTAAGAGAACGGCTATGGGGCTATGGATGCACCACCGAATGCTGCAGAGGTTCAGCCTGGAAGGCTGCAGCTACCTTTTCTGTTTGAGGGACGGCTTGACACAGGTGCCAGTTGCACCATAATCAGCAAGGAGTGGTTGGGAAGACATGAAGGCAATGTTAACCCTGCTGCACTACAAAGGAAGATCGTGATGGAACCCCTGAGAGTGCTGACCGCAACCAATCAGCCTGTGGTGATTACTGAACGACGTTGTGGCCTGCTGGAGGTGCAAAAAAGCAAGACAAACTGCAATGCAGTGGTCATGCCAGGAATGCTCAACGGTGTCGACCTGATCCTAGGAGTCGATTGGATGCACGAGCACGATGCAGGTGAAGCACGGGGTGTGCACGCTGTTTGAGGCACTGGGAGAGTCGGGGAAGCCTGTAAACTTGTTCGCACTGCAACCAAAGCATCTGCCTGGGTTTGCGGCTATTGCTGCTATGAAGGAGCAGTGGGAAAGCGCAGCCAAAATTAAGCTGCTCAGTCCGGGCCAGGCCGTGCGACAACTGCGGAAAGGCTGCAGTAGCTGGCTGATGCTAGTGAAACCTGGCGATGCTGGCGACCAAGAGGGCTGGCACCAGGGCAGCTTAGCAGCTGCAGTGGCTGGATGCAGTGAGCAGAGCACGAAGACTGAGCAGGACCCCTGGCTAGTGCCACAAGCAGTGCTAGATGGGTTGCTATCTGAGTATGCTGATGTGTTTGGGGACATGCCACCGGGGTTGCCTCCTAACAGGCCAGTGGGGCACACAATCAGGACACCACCCGGGGCTGAAGCTCCCTACAAACGTATGTACAAGCTCAGCCCTAGAGAGGAGGCTGAGGTGAAGAAGCAGGTGGCTGAGCTGCTGGCCAAAGGGTTGATTGAGCCAAGCAGCAGCCCATACGGGGCACCAATCCTGTTTGTGCAAAAAGAAGGTGGGAGCCTGAGGATGTGCATTGATTACCGTGCTCTCAACAAGTTAACAGTGAGGGACAGGTACCCCCTCCCCAGGATTGATGACCTATTTGACAAGCTGGCTGGCAAGAGGGTGTTCAGCTCCCTTGACCTGCAGTCTGGGTACCACCAGATCAGGATTACAGAGGAGGATGTGCCTAAGACTGCCTTCTTGACGCCAATGGGCCAGTTCCAGTTCAAGGTGCTCTGTTTTGGGCTGACCAACGCCCCTGCTACGTTCCAACGGATGATGAATAACGTATTCAAGCCTTTGATCAATGAGTGTGTGTTGGTGTACATTGATGACATTCTGGTGATGAGCAACACCCCTGAGGAGCATGTGCAGCACCTGAGGCAAGTCCTGCAGCTCATGCGAGAAAACAAGTTCTACGCCAAACTGGCAAAGTGCGAGTTCAACAAGACGCAGCTGGCGTTCCTGGGCCACATCGTGGGCAGCAAAGGCATTGCTGTCGACCCTGCGAAAGTGCAAGTCGTGAAAGAATGGCCGACGCCGCGCAACCTAAAAGACCTGCAGGCTTTCCTGGGGCTGGCAAACTACTTCAGGCGGTTCATATCAAACTTCAGCTCTCTGGCTGCGCCGTTGACGAACTTGACCAGCAAGCAAGTGGCTGCTGCGTATGACTGGGAACACTTTGGGGGGGCTGAGCTGGAAGCTTTTAATGCCCTGAAAGAGGCGCTCTGCTCTGCTCCTGTGCTGGCTCTGCCTGACTTCAGCAAGCCTTTTGTAGTGTGCACCGATGCGTCGCTGGTAGGCACCGGAGGGGTGCTGATGCAAGATGGCAGACCAATTGCTTACACAAGTAAAAAGATGTCCCCAGCTGAGACGCGCTATGCCACTGGAGAGCAAGAGCTGCTGGGTATCATCAGAGCAGTCAGAGAGTGGAGGTGTTATTTGGATGGAGCGGTTGATGTTACAATCCTGACTGATCACAATCCCCTCATCTACCTGCAAACACAGCCCAATCTGTCGAGGCGGCAGGTCAGATGGATGGAGGAGCTATCACGCTACAAGTATGAGATCAAGTACATACCCGGTGCAACTAATGTGGCTGACCCTATCAGCCGTAACCCCGCTCTGGCCAATGAGGTGGCGCTTACATGCTCATCATCACCACACAATGCTGACTCTGAAGACGCCATGACTGTGAGCTCCTGGGCTGCAGGGCTGATCTACGCCATCACTACACGCCGCACTGCTGCCCGGCTGCGAGAGAATGCTGAGCTGGGGCAGGTGGCTGCCCGGGAGGCTGCCCAAAGAGCAAACCAGCTGGTCCCACCAGAAGATTTGGCTGCTGCCCATACGCCTGGCCAGGCAAGAATGACAAGTGCACAACAAAAGAAGGCGCAGCCAGGTGGGGGGGACTCCCTGCGGCAGCAACAACAAACAACAGAGTCACAAAACAAATCAAACAAACAAGGTGATGACGAGCAGTCCACAACCGAGTCGGGTCCCTTAACCCTAATGCAGGCAATCAAACAAGCCTACGCGGCTGATAAACGCTTTGCTGATGAGGCCTTCACATCGCAGCTGTACCAGCATGAGGGGCTGTGGCTGACTGAGTGGGGCAGAGTGGTGGTTCCTGATGACGCTGCGCTACGGAAGAAAGTGATATACACCATGCATGACACCAGGTCTGCTGGTCACTTGGGTATGACGAAGACCCTTGAGCAGGTGACGCGCTGGTTTACATGGCCCGGTGTGTCAGAGGATGTGAAGAGCTATGTGCGCAGCTGCCACTCGTGCCAAGTGAACAAGTCAAGTGCCAAGAAGCCTGCTGGCCTGCTGCAGCCGCTGCCCATACCTGAGAGACCGTGGGACAGCGTGTTAATGGACCTCATAGTGAAGCTGCCTGCAAGTGGGCCCAACAAATATGACTCAATATTAGTGTTTGTGGACAAACTAACAAAGATGGTACACCTGGTGAACACCTGGGAGAGCATGACTGCCACACAATATGCAGAGCTGTTCCTTGAGCATGTGTTCCGGCTACATGGGATGCCGAGGAGTGTGGTTAGTGACAGAGGGCCCCAGTTCCACAACAAATTCTGGGCTGAGGTTACCAAGTTGCTCCAGGTCCAGGTGAACCTATCCAGCGCCTACCACCCTGAAACAGATGGCCAAACAGAGCGTGTTAACCGGGTAATTGAGGAAATGCTGAGGCACTTCATCAGGCCTGACCAGCGGGACTGGGCGGAGTACTTACCTCTGGTGGAGTTCGCCATCAACAATGCCTGGCAGGAGTCGGTCCGCAGTACGCCCTTCTACCTGTATTACGGCTATCATCCGCGGCTGGCTGAGCTGCTCGACTTGCCGCAGAAGGTGCCGCAGGCGCATGATTTTGTGAAGGGCATGAAGACAGCGGTTGAGCAGGCGAGGCAGTGCCAAGCGCGGGCGCAGAAGCGCATGTAGTCATATCAGGATAACAAACGGCGTGAGGCACTTTACCTGCCTGGTGACATGGTGCTGCTGAGCACACAGAACATGAGGGGTAAGGCTAACCAGCCTGGAGTCCGTAAGCTAAAGCCTCGCTATGTGGGCCCATTCAGTGTGCAGTACATGGTGGGCAAGGCAGCTGTGAAGCTGTGGCTGCCAGATGAGTGGTCTCGACTCCACAACGTGTTCCATGTGTCCTTAGTGAAGCCCTATCGCACAGATGCTTCAGGGGCAGTGCCTGGGCTGGCTGGACCACCTCCTGTGCAGTGGCTAGATGGAGAGCCCCAATACACAGTGGAGAAGGTGGTGGGCCACAGGCTGGAGCCCAGCAAAGGCAAGCGCAAGGGCAAGT
>JASKMD010000029.1:11478989-11508186 GCA_030144725.1 Haematococcus lacustris
GTTTTGCGGCTGCTGGGTGCCGCATACGCCTGTTACACCCGACTGCGTCAAAACTTTGTCACGAGCTACACGGAGATTCGCGCCCCAGACCGTCTCACATTTGCGGGGCCAATGGCGGGGGTGACCAGGGGAGGAGGAGGAGGACGCGCTCCTAGAGATGTGAGCGGCGCTGGAAATGTTGCAAGCAGTGCAGTGGCGGGCCCTCATCCTTTAAGATCTAAATGTCAGCTGAGGCCTTTCTGGGCCTCATTGCTCACAGGAAGTGCAAGCTGTACCGGTGGGACGCAGGCAGCAATGAGTAGGGCACGCCCATAGAATTCTAGGTGGCTCGGAAACCTAGAAATTTTTACTGAGCCTAGAAACCTAGAAATAGAATTCTAGGTTGGCCGGCTGGAAACCTAGAAATTTTTCCATTGCCAATGAGTGGAAGGAGCGGGGGGTGGGCGTGTGCAAGCTGTTGCAGCACAAAGAGAACAAGAAAGTCAGGTTGCTAATGCGACAGGACAAGACTCTGAAGATCCGCGCAAACCACATAGGTAAGGCGCGACCGGCCAACCTAGAATTCTATTTCTAGGTTTCTAGGCTCAGGAAAAATTTCTAGGTTTCCAGCCGGCCAACCTAGAATTCTATTTCTAGGTTTCTAGGCTCAGTAAAAATTTCTAGGTTTCCGAGCCACCTAGAATTCTATGGGCGTGCCCTACACATAGGTGGGTGTGAGTGGGTGGGTTGGTATGCACGGGGCGAGTATGGAGCAGTTATAGTTGTGTTTCATGTAAGCTTACAGCCCGCTTCCTGCAGGTCGAATAGTGCATGCTATGCCGTGGCAGCCGCGCTGAAAATCCGTCGCATTGCAGCCGGGCCGGGCCGCCCTCGCGAGCTCAGCAGGCAGGCCAGGCCAGGAGTGGATGCTCGTGCGCGACAGAGGCCTGTTGCGGAAGTGGCAGCGGCGGCAAGTGGCAGCGGCAGCGATAGTGACATGTGCATCATGCCATGGATCAAAGAAACAAACAATTCGATTGCCCATGACAAAGGGGATGTGTGTGCGCTAGAGTATGCATAGGGTAGGTTAGGTCTCTAGCGACTCCTAGGGTTAGGGACCTAGGTTAGGGACACACCCCGGTCACTGAATCCTGTGCCACAGGCTGTGGAGCAGTGTAGGGGCTCCACAGGAGGATAGGGACAGAGGACGGTCTGACCTGAAACCTATCCGATCAGAACCTTGCCACCAAGAGTTGCTTGCCAAAGAATAGTCGCAACCTGGCACTTTACTTTACCACTATTTCAGCCGTTCTTACCAATGTTCACACCATTGCACTACTAGCAGCAGCTTCTCCTTTACTTACGACCACTATTGCCGCCATGCAACAGGCTGTAGCCTACACTCGAAGTGTTCCAACCTTGCTGCTGAGGCGGTGTTTCTCCCATTGGATCGCATCTGCGGATGCTTTGCCTGGTTCTTCCATCCTTGTCGACTCGCTGCGGTCGCCAGTGGAGTGCAAATCGAAGATGGGGAGCACCGTGGTTGACTTCGAGGTGAGACCATGCATGCATACGCGCTTATACAGCTGCTATGAGGCGGAGGCTCGCGTCAAGATAATAGATGGGGAGCTGGGAGTCAAACACTAGTGCAGTGAACCTCGAGCACGGTAACCCCAGTCCAGCCACCTGCCCCCCGGGTGCTTTGTCGGTAGCCTTACATCCACTATGATCCTGACTGTCTTTGGCAAAGCAGCTGACAAAGAGGGCCCTTGCAGCAGTAAAGGCACTGGCAACGCTGAGCGTCATGAGGCCTGTCCACATCCTGTTGACCATCTTCTCATGCTGTAGTGTAGAACACAATCTGATCAAGAGGGGCAAGGATATCAAAGGGAGCTAGGGGTTTAGGGCAGGCAAGAGGGCCAGAGTCCGCAAGGCGCAAGCAGGTTTGATGCAGTACCGGGGCTGCACTGGTGGCGCACCACTGCACCTTAACATCAGCTGGTGCGGTGCTGTTGTGAATGCCAGAGCTATTCGCCAATCTTCCAATGGCAGCGTTAGCATGGTGCTCTTCACTCATTACTGTGCTGCAGGCTTACTGTGCTTCGGCTCCTGCCTGGCCTTTGAGTGCAGCTGCTGACAGCCCAGTCTTGGATCACCCGGTCTGTATATCAGCAGCATGTGTGCTGGGTGCTGCCCCCGACAGGCGGACTCAGCTTGGAGCGTGGAGAGCCACCCAGCCCCTGCTGCCCCTGCTGCCAGCATTGTCAGTGAGTGTGCTGCTGCCTACCAGGTTTGACATTAGGCGTGACACCAGGTGTGACATGCCCACCAGTGCCACTACTATCATCCACCACAGCCACCTCAACCTGACTTGGCTAATGAGCCTGAGCCTGGACCTGGCCGAGGCGTGCCAGCAGCTTGACCCCGATGCTGCAATGCCACAATGAGCGAGGAGACGGGCGCAAAGCTGGCTGGCATGCAAGCTGTGATGATTGTGCTGATGATGTTGATGGGTCAGGGCCCTAGCCCTCTTGCGCTGCCATGTGGCTGGCCTCCAGGTGTGCGGCAGCGTGAGGGAGGAGCCCATGGCGCCCTTCGCGTCACCATGCCTGACAAGTGGACCTCGCTGGACATCACCACAGCAGGTGCCAGGGCCGCATGGGACGCTGCCTCAGGCCACACACCCAGCCAGACCTGACCTGATTGACCTGGCCTGCATGCATGGCAGGCTGCTGCTGCCGCTGCCCGGAGTCATGGCAGCCTACAGTAGTCCAGCCTGCTGCCTGCTGCCTTGCTTGCCAGTCTTGCTGCTACAGTGAGGCCGCACAGAGTACATCCAGGCTATGCAATGCCGTGCAGGGGAGCTCATGAGCCCAGCACACAGCCGCCCCCCAGGCCACCCAGCTGTGCCATGCCCTAGGGGGAGGGTGCGCAGTGAGCTGCCATGGCCACCTTGTGTGTGTGGGACGCAGGGCAGAGCGTGACTGTGGGGAAGCTGGTGGAAGCTGGCCTGAAGCTGCGCACCAATGGGGGCCCAGCTCAGCTAGGCCAGGTGGGCTCAGGGATAAGCAGGCAGACCAAGGAAGATGGCAGCTCCTGCAGCCCTCGCATCCTTTCCTAAGCTTATAGTGGATAGTTTTGGCAGCGAGGGTGCTCGCTGTGTATGTCACGATGTTGCAATGGCTGTGACCTTGTCAAGGGCTCTGCTCAGGCCATGGCTGGCTGGCTGGCTGGCTGTGGTATTGGTGGTGGCTGGCTGTAGCTGTGGCTGGCTGTGGTTGGCTGTGGCGGACCATGGCTGTCAGAGTGGTTGTGACAGTAGCTGTGCCTGTGCCCCTCCAGGTGCGCGCCACACACGCTGTGATTGACACCCGGGTCAAGGGAGGCAGCGCCGGTGGTGTGGAGGCTGCCGGGCCGTTGAAGGTGTGAGGGAGGAACACCGGCGAGGTGGTAGCTGGCAAGTCCCTGACTGGGACCAGTGCGGGTGGAGGGGCAGCAGGCAGGCAGGCAGGCAGGCAGGCAGGCAGGGTCTTGGCGCCACTCTGTCCCTGGTTGGTGGCAGGCTACCGCTTTTGCTTGGCGGTGCCCTTCCGCTACATCCAAGCCATTGCGTGACGTGCTTTGAGACGTCTGTGGCCTTTCAAGTTAACCTGGGTTTCCTCGGAGATTCATGGAGTGACTCATGGAGTGATGGCTCTGATTTTCTCTTTCCCTTTGTCAGCCCCTCTAGACACATCCGGCTGCTTGCAAGCCCTCCTGGCTTTCCCCGCCCTGCTTGAAATCCGCTGCCAGGTGCCACCCACTGTGGACTGGTGACTGGTTACTGTGGACTGGTGAGGAAGAGGAAGAGGCAGCTTAGGCCCATTGCAGCCCATGCCACCATCTCAGTGGCGCCTGCACCCTTGCCGGCTGCTGGTGTGGGCTGCACTCGACCCTCATGTCAACACCCCTGAGCCCTCTAGACCTGTTGCCCTCGGTGCCCTCCATGCCTCCCGGCTGCTGCACGTGTGCCCGACTTGCGCTCTGCATGTGGCTTGCTGTGCCGTGCCCAGGGTGGGGAGCTGTCTGGCAGCCAGGTGCACGTGAGCACGGGTCAGGGCGCAGTGCAGCTGAAGCGGCTGGTGGGGCAGCAGGTGCAGGTCAGCTTGCAGGCGGACTTCTCAGCCGGCGCGGTGTACGGGGAGCAGGTGGACATTGCATCACGTGGGTGGGTGCCTGGCAGGGTGTGTGATGGGCGGTGGCTGGCAGCTGGCAGCACTGCTTGAGCAGCTCATTGTGGCCAACGGCGTCAGCCACACTGTTGGTGAGCAAGCAAAGTCATAGACTCAACAAGCCATGGTCCAGGCCAGCTGGGTCCTGTCAGCCAGGCTTGCAGCCTCCACTGAATGCCAGGCATTTCCAATTCCTGTGAACATCAACCCTAGGCTTTGATGGATGGTACAGTTTCCATATCCATGGATGGCTGTTGGGATGAGGGTTAGGTGAAGGGGTGCAGGGTCAGGTACAAGCGCCGCAGCTGGTTTCCACAGCTGAGAGCTCAGCTGGCATGCCCTGTACACCAGCAAGCAAGGCAGGTGCCCTGAACCGCCCTTCAGGTAGGTATCAGGTGCTGGCAGGTGGCTTGTCTGGCCTGGCCCTGAACCCTGGCCGGACACCCTTGTGCTCGGTGGTCCCCAGGTGGAGCCATCTCCATTGGCAACATGGACTGCAGCCAGTCGGGACGGCTGAGGAGCCAAGGGGGTGATGTGCGTGTGGGAAGCCTGGACGGGCACCTGGAGGTGGAGTCTGAGGGCGGCAGCATAGAGGTGCGTCCGGGGTGCGGGTGTGCAGTAGGTTCATCAAGCTAACTGCCATGGGATGTGATAGGGAAGCAGCAAACTGCACATTTGGCCACCCGGATGCTGGGGACTACAGTACAACACAGCCTGCACACTCCGCGTGTGACCTGCACATTACACGTATGCACCTAGGCCAGAAGATGCCAGCCGTGGTGGCTGCATGGGACACTGTCTTGGCATGCCTTCCTGCATGGCACATGCTTCTGCCGTGCTAGTGGCAGCAGATACCATGGTGCTGGTGCACCGTGGCTGTGTCCTCTGGTGGCTGACAGACAGCCTGGAGAGGGCTCCAGGATGCAGTGGGGCATTAGGCTGCAGTGCGGCATGACTGCAGGTGCATGTGCACAACCGGGCCGGCACCCTGTGCCTGGCCAGCAACGGCGGCGCAGTGTGTGTAGCCGTATCCCCTGACACCCAGCTGCAGGTGCTGCTCACCAGCTGTGGGGACATGACCCTTGGCGAAGGTGGGCAGGCATGCGTCACTATCACATCACACCGCATTGCCCTAGCGGCATAGCAACCCTGCAGATGGCCAGCATCCCTACCTGCGCTGCTGCAAGGCACTCGCTGGAGTCAGTGGCCTGGGTGCAAAGCATGGCGAACCTATTGATGCGCAGCTTTCAAGAGCCCAGCTTTCAATGGCCATAAGGGTGTTCACCCCAGCAGCTGTGAGGGTGGTGGCGGCTTGCAGGAGCAGTCCGAGAGGGTATATCCTGAGCTCAAGCCTGCTCACCACCACAGACATACACAAGACCCCTCATACATTAGTGAGCACCACAGCAGAGCGGTAGTGGTGGCACATGCTGCAGGGATGGCTCAGTGACTCACACCTAGCTCAGGGTGGCTGACTAGTCTGAAGGCAATCAACACCCTGGCGGCCTTCATGGCAGCGGCTGTGCGAGCCTTGCCCTGCCCGCTGCTCCAGGTTGCGCTCCAAGCTCTTCAACGCCACCAGTCTCCTGGCTCATCGCGCCATCCAGCGCCTCCGCTGCTAAGAGGTGCGACGCATGGAAGGAACAGCTTTGTTACTCATGAACCTTGATGAGTCGAGTTGGCAAGGTGCTCAACATGTCAGAATGGGTGTGCGTGTGCTGTCGACCGGTTGCAGGTCAGGGCCTGTGGCATGTGGAGCTCTGGAGATTGCTGCGGGGACTGGGCATGTGACCATGTACCTGGAGGGGTGGGCAGCGGCTATGCAGCGCAAGCTGGGCAAGGCGTGACATGCTGGTGCGGACTGCAAGGTGCAAGACGACTGAGCAGGGCTCATGTAACAAATGATGGTGCACCCTAGGGTTGCAGCGCTGCGCAGCTAGTGGCCGAGCATCACATGCACAGGATGATGGGCGACAGGTCCACGTCTGACGATGTATGGCGAAATTCATACGGAGGCAAGGATTGGCTAGCAATGTGGGGTATTGACCCTGATAAGGAGAAGAATTGACATGGCTTGCACAGGAACGCACAATTATCCGCCTTACCCTTAGGCCGTCCAAACGACACCCCTACCCTACTCCTACACCTGTCCTGGTGGTGGGGAAAGCGCAGGGAGGGTGGTTCGAGGTGCCAATGCAGGGCCTCATGTGGTGCCCCGGCTGCACCAGAGCACTTGTGTATTTTCACACAACCGTGTATTTTTCACAGGAAACCCAAGTTGCTTGAAAAGGCCACCGCCCGTCGCACTGCGCATCGCGTGATGGCAAAGAAGAGGCACAAGAAGGACCCGGGAAAGTGCGATGGGGCACAGCCGTGCCAATTACATTAGTTCGGATAAGGTCAGCAATACAAATGCGTTGCGGTGCACTAAAGGCTGACGCCCTACGTGCAACAGCTAGAAAAACACCATACCTGCGATGGGGCACAGCCGTGCCAACCATCGCAGAGCACCACGCAGGCTAAGTACGCCGAAGTCACATATCACCCTAAGCAAGGAAAGCGGATGGCCTTGGCCTGACCCACAACACTCCCACTCAGGCCTAGGCTAGCAAAGCAGAAGAACGCAGAGTACGTCATAAGAAGAGAACTACATGCATGACAGTGTGTTCATGACGGATGCGTGTTTTATGCAAGCTCACACACAAGACACGTGAAGTTGGTGATATGATGACCATGTGATGTTGAAGAGGTGATGCTAACACACGTGAGCACTAGATGACAGTAAAGAGCAAAGCTACATGCAGAGTGAAGTGAATGCAACAAGCAAGACACAAGTACATGTGCATAGAACGCCACTGGTCACCCCCGCCATTGGCTGCACCCCTGATAACATCTTACCGGTCTTTGAGAATTTTACAGCAATTCTTGCGCAGGGCGGTGCAGTTCATTAGCGCGAAGCTGGCGGGCTGCTCGGGCTGATGTGCACCTTTGCCGGGGTCGGCGGGCTGAAACTTTTGAATGTTTCAAATATCAGCCTTTTTGCTGTCCAGTTAACAGTCCAACCAGGATGTGAAATGAAGAACTGCAAGTTGTGTGCGATTACTTGTGTGGGATACTAACGTGTCTATGAGACAGAAACGCGTTAACTTCAAGTGTGGGCCGTTTCATGTGTGGGCGGTAAACACAGTTATCAGCTCATTTCCTACATCATTTTGACCGATCTTTGCTGCTCGCGGTTGCTCGGGAGCCACAGGCATCATTGTATGGAGTATCTTGTGCAACCTGAAAAGTTGCGATGTCCAGTCAGGATGCGAAATTCAGCCGCGCTGAGTCCAGGCTGCCTATAGCAGTCGCAAGTATTACCTGCGAGGCTCCAGAACACGTCGCAGGTTGGGGGCCAGCCACCAGGCAAATCGCTGGGGCTGGCTGCACTCCAGTCAGGCCATCGCCAGCTCATCGCACCAATCGGCGGCCTCATCCGTTCAGAAATGAGTTAGATGTTATCTCTTGAGCCATGGGGGTGCAGCCAATGGCGGGGGTGACCCACTACTACTGTACGCAGCTAAGAGAAACTCCATGTCAACCGCTGTCCTCCAAAGACTCCAAACACTCCACCCCAACCGCTGTACGCAGTCAGGAAGCTCCCACACACTCCAGCACAGGCAAGACTAGCCAACCCCCATGCCCTCCTTGCACTTCCCAAACTTCTGCCCCGATAGCGCCTTGGTGAGCGCGTCTGCCACCATGTCTGCCGTTGGGCAGTAGGTGAACAGCACCTCGCCGCGCCACACACGCTCACGCGCCATGTGGTGCATGATGGCGATGTGCTTGCTGCGCTGCGACTCCACAGGGTTCTTCAACAGCGCCACTGCCCCTTGGCTGTCACAGCGAATGGGCACTGGCCCACCACCACCATCCTGCAGCTCATGCAGCAGCTTGCGCAGAAACAGAGCCTCTTTGGTGGCATCAGCTGCTGCCTGGTACTCAGCCTCTGTGGTTGAGGCAGCCACAGTGGTCTGCAGCTTGCTGCGCCATGACACAGCAGCAGCACTGAGCACGAAGACATAGCCGGTGGTGCTGCGGTATGACACCCTGTCACTGGCGAAGTCGCTGTCGCAGTACCCGAGAATGCCCTCCCTGCTGCTGCCCCTGTAAACCAGCCCCTGAGCTGCTGTCCGCCGAAGATAGCGCAACACCCCGTGGGCTGCACGCTCGTGCTCAGCTGTGGGGGCCTGCATGAAGCGGGTTAGCTGACCCACAGCCAGCGCAATGTCAGGGCGTGTGCAGGTGGAGGCATAGAGAAGAGCCCCAACCAGCTCACGGTAGGTGTGAGTGTCTGCGCTGCTCAGCTGCTCGCCCTCCCTGACCAGCTTGGTGCCAGCATCTTGCACTCAGCTTTGCCAAAGCGCTGCAGCAGCTGCTCGATGTACTGCTGCTGGTTGAGCTGTAGGGTGCGCGTGGCACGGTCATAGGTGATGCGCATGCCGAGAAAGTCCCTGGCTGGCCCAAGGTCGTGAACCTCAAAAGCCTGCTGCAGCTGCTGCTTGACTGCTTGCACAACTGCTGTGTCGGACGAGGCAAGGATGCAGTCGTCGACGTACACAAGCATGTGCACCATGCTGCCACTGCTGCTGTGCATGCTGAACAAACTGGGGTCGGCTGCTGAGGCCTTGAACCCAATCTGCTCGAGCTGCTGGCGCAAGCACAGATACCAGGCACGGGGAGCCTGCTTCAGCCCATGTACGGTCTTCAGCAGCTGACACACCTGCCCCTTGCCCACCTCATACCCCTCTGGCTGCTCGACAAAGATCAGCGGATCAGCATCAGTGAGCTTGCTGTTCAGGAACGCTGTCTTGAAGTCAATCTGCCAAAGCACCCACCCCTTTTGCACTGCCAGGGCGAAGATGAGGCGTTGAGTGGTGTGCATTACTACAGGGGCATAGATAGCATCAGCCGAGAAATCAACCCCGTCCTCTGCCTGAACCCCTTGACTACCCACCGAGCCTTGTGCTTGGCAGTACTGCCGTCTGGGCCTAGTTTTCTTTTCAACACCCATCTGCCGGGCAGGACTAACATGCCCACCTGCCTGTCCACTAGCTGCCATGTTTCATTAGCGAGCTGGCTGGCAATCTCAGCGTCCATGGCCCGACCCCAGTCCTCCGCGTCAGGCCTTGACATGGCCTCACGGAAAGAGCAAGGGTCCGCAGAGGTCGTGCCACCTCCCTGGTCTACGCTCCCACTGCCCCCCCAGCTCCCACCACCCTCATCACCACTGCCGAGTAGCACATGGTGACATAGTCGTCAAATCTGACAGCTTTGCGCGCACGGTTGCCGCGGCGCAGCACTGGCGGTGCTTGCTCAGGTGCGGGCGCAGCCAAAGACTCAGGCGTGCGCTCCATTCCCCCTGCTCCGTCCCCACCTAAGCCTACCATACCAGCTCCACCTAACCCTGCACCATCCCCACCTTCTCCGTCCCATCTTGGACTACCCCTAAGGGCAGTAAGGGGTACACCCCTACTGCCCGCTTGTCCCCCACCGCCCGCTTGTCCCCCGCACTCTCTGCTGCTGACGATGCTGCTTGAGGCGGGGGTGACAGTGGGGGTGACAGCAGGGGTCCCTCCCCTGCTACCCAAGCTATCCCCAGCTGCACCCTCTGTGCCTACCCCCCCCCTGGATGCTTCGCCCTCTGGCGGGGCAGCCAGCGCAGCTGGACCGGAGACAGAAGCGGGCGCATAGCGACGCAACACCGCTTGTTCGTCGAACACCACGCTTTTGCTGACGTGGATCCTGCCTTCTGCCCACACCCTGTAAGCCTTGCCCCCTGGCTCATACCCCACAAATAGCCCCTTGATGGAGCGGCTGGCCAGCTTGCCGTCAGGCGCAGGGTCGTGCACATATGCCGGACAGCCCCACACCCGGAGGTGCGCAATGTCGGGCTTGGAGCCAAAGGCTGCCTCGAAAGGGGTGCATGGCTTTTCAGCCACAGGGCTGATGTTGTGCAGGTGCGCCGCCGCGCGGATAGCTTCGCCACACAAGTGCTTGGGTGCACCGGAAGCAAACACGATGGCCCGAGCGCACGCCATGAGAGTGCGGTTGATACGCTCTGCACTGCCATTCATCTCAGGGCTGTAGGGCGCGGTTTGCTGGTGCGTGATACCCTGGGCACGCAGCCACTGCTGCATCTCGGCACCCATGTACTCGCCCCCCCGGTCTGACCTTAGGGCCACTACCCGCCTTCCCGTCTGGCGCTGCAGCTGTGTTAGCATGTCAGTTATGGCAGCTGGGGCGTCGGATTTGTGCTTGATGAGCATTACTGCCACCAGACTGTTGTACTCATTGAGCACTGTGACGAAGTAACGCATGCCTGATGGGGCGGGAACAGCTGCATCAGCGTGTCCGCTGATGTCGCACACATCGCTGTGCACAAGCTCGAGCGGATGCTTCACTGCCCCCCCCAGCCCCTGATGCTGCACTGCAACCAGCCGGTGCTGCTTGGCAAGCACACACGGCTCACACAGATTGCCGTTGTCGGCAGCTGCCTCACAGTGGGCGGCTTTGACGCTGGTGCCTGTCACCATGCCCTCCCTGGTCAGCCTTGCGAGTTGGCGGTAACCAGGGTGACCCAAGCGGTGATGCAGAGTCAAGGGGTCGTCACACATGCGGGCAGCCATGCTGAAGCTATCGGCTGCGCGCACTGGTTGGCTGTCAAGGAGAAAGAGGTCTTCTTCAACCTGACGAGTTGTGATGCTGCACCCAGTCCCCGGCATGTTGATGCAGCACCCATGCGGGGTGAAATGCACCACACCCCCCGCCCTGGTGGCTTTCCCCACAGACACCAGGCTGCCGTCTGCTGTTGGCACATGCAGCACATTGAGGAGTGTGAGCTCCCCACCTGCACCCCGGAACACTGCACTGAGCCCTGGCCGGTGGCTGCCATGGTGCTGCCGTTGCCGCAAATGATAGTGTGCGGCACAGGCAAGGGCTCGTAGCCCTGCAGGATATCCCGGTGCGGCGTCAGGTGCCTACTGCACCCAGAGTCCACCAACCACTCCCCTCGGAGCAGCGGCTTGGAGACCACCGACATGGCATCAGACACTGCCAACCCCTGGAAGGCCACACTGCTGCGGGAGGTGGAGGCAGGGTACCTGCTGGCAGAAGGGCTGGGGTCACGGCCGCGGCCGGAACTGCTCCCACCCCAGGCTGGAGCTCTACCACCCCCAGGACCAGGAGTGGGTGGCCTGCTGACCCCCCCGCTGTAGGTGACCGGGGAGTGACCCCAGGGTGAAGGTGATGGGGAGCGAGGGCGGTTGGGGCATTGGTGAGCCTGATGCCCCCACTGGAAGCACTTGTAACACTCCCCCTGAAACCCGCTCCCTCCAACCCCACCGCTACGACCCTGACCCCGCTCAGCCCCACCGCCGCGACCCTGGCCCCTTCCCCTGCTGCTGGCTCTGCCCCGGCTGCTACCGGGACGCGCAGAGAGCGCAATGGCAGCCGGCTGCCGACGGGTAAGCACCCGCTCTTGAACCAACAACAAAGGCAAGACCTCAGCAAAGGTCGGGCGCGATGCTACCGGCTTGCGCAACACCTCATTCACAACAATGTCAAAGCCTGCTGGCAGACCCTCCAAGGCCTGCGTAAGGGTTTCCCCGTATGGCTCTGTCAGGTTAAGCTGCTCATGGAGATCTTCTGCCCGGGCCCAATAGTCCTGTACTGACTCTCCCTCAGACATGCGCAGGCTGGCAGCCTGCCTGACCAAGAGAGAGCGGGATGCCAGCACCTTGCTGACATGCATATCCCGCAAAGCCTCCCACAGCCCCCGGGCTGTAGTATGCCGCTCACAAAGGCCCCTATACTTGCGCACGTTGACCGTGCTACAAATAAAGGCGTGTGCGCTGCGGCTGGCACCTCCCCCATTTCTGTTGCAGCTGAGGCTGCAGCAGACGCCCTGCATGCGGCAGCTGCGGCTGCCACACCCACAGCATCGGCTGCGGCCGCGTCTGCCCGTGCCCTGCCGGTCAATGTCGACGAGCGCGCACACGCCTTTATTTGTAGCACGGTCAACGTGCGCAAGTATAGGGGCCTTTGTGAGCGGCATACTACAGCCCGGGGGCTGTGGGAGGCTTTGCGGGATATGCATGTCAGCAAGGTGCTGGCATCCCGCTCTCTCTTGGTCAGGCAGGCTACCAGCCTGCGCATGTCTGAGGGAGAGTCAGTACAGGACTAGTGGGCCCATAACCTGCGATGGGGCACAGCCGTGCCACTTACATTAGTTCGGATAAGGTCAGCAATACAAATGCGTTGCGGTGCACTAAAGGCTGACGCCCTACGTGCAACAGCTAGAACAACACCATACCTGCGATGGGGCACAGCCGTGCCAACCATCGCAGAGCACCACGTAGGCTAAGTACGCCGAAGTCACATATCACCCTAAGCAAGGAAAGCGGATGGCCTTGGCCTGACCCACAACAGAAAGAAACAGGAAGGTGCGTGACCCTAGCCGACTGTGGGCTACTGTGGGCTACGCGCTGTGTGATAATACCCGCTGCTAGTGGGTACTTCTGATCCGGCTCAAATGGAGGCCCTAGTGAGGGACAAGAGGGCTGTTCCCTTTGCATCGATCAGGCCGCACTGCAGCAGCTGTGGTGTTCAAGATATAGCAGGAGTCACTGGAGAATTCGGCCACTGTGGGGACAACACCATGTAGTTTATATGTAATGGACCTCACTTCAGCCCCACTCCGCGTGCCGGCACTCCGGTTAGATGGCAACCTGATGCCGCCCCCAACACGGCCATTCCGCTTGGATTATGTTACTAGATCCCTGATATGGCCCCGAAGAGGAAACGCAAGCGGCCCGTCTCCCCCGCGCAAAGTGCAGCCGGTAAGCCGCAAACCTTGGCGAAGGGCTAGGCTCCCCCGAAGCTATCTGACGACGCGACGCAGTGTGTGCACGACGCGACAATGCGACTCCGTGCGTCAAGTCCTGCCGTGCGTGTGCTGTGCCTTCCCGTGTCTGCAGGTGCCAGTGGCAGTGGGCAGTCGGATCAGGAACAGGGGCAGGCTGTGAAGGAAGTCATTGCAGAGAGGCGCCAGGTCATCAAGGCTGCCCTGCGTGGCCTTGTGGAGGCAGCCCGACCTGATCTCAGCCTTGCACAAGTAGACGCAGTTGTTGCAGAGGTCAACAAGCGCATGACCATGGGCAGCAAGCAGTGTGTCCTGGCAGCAGTCCTGTGTCTCGCTGTGCTGCTCCAGTCCTTCCTCGGCCAGCCCACTCCAGGGTTCCCAGCAGCAGGTCCAGCCCCAGGCCCCCCTTCCCCACATGACCCAGCCTGCCCTCCCTATGCCCACCCCCGCCTTGCCACACGCAGCTCACCCCGCGATGCAGCCGCCCCAGCCCAGCTGCCTCCCCCAGTGCAGCTAAACATCTGGGACCTACAGCTGTTGGCACAGGTCAGGGATGCCATGGAGCTGCTCACCAAAGCTAGTGTGCTGGAACACCTGATGCGTGGCCCCCACCACCGTGGCATCAGGCTGCTGCCCGGTGAGGTGGCAGTGTTTGAGCAGCCCAGCAGCGCCTGGCTTGTGGCCATGCTCAAGGAGCTGGACGAGGTGCACCTGCTAGGGGACCTCAACTCCCTCAACGCAAACGCAACAAAGATCATCACCAGCATCCAGGAGTACCACTGGCACCCGGGGCGCATCATCACTTGGTGGTGCAAGGCGGTTGGGGTGGTGCAGAGGGGGTTCAGTAGGACTATGAAGAAGCACTTCCCCCAGTTGGTGCTAGGGCGCCTAGACTACAGCCTGCCTGACAGGGAGCACAAGTGGCGCTTGCCACCCAACAGCGTGCTGTGGCAGCCAAGGTGGGTGGCAGAGGTGGCAAAGCATCGTAGGCTGCTGGGGCTGCCGGCCCAGTGGCGGGAGGGAGTGGAGTCCATAGGGCAAGGGGGGGCAGGCAGGCTGCCCCTAGAGAAGAGGGTGCGCTATGCGCTGTTCGTCAAGCGCAGCCTTGAGGGCTGGCAGACACACCATGGCACGTGCCCGCGCCCCTTCACCATGCTCCCCATGGTGGGGGTGCGGGCCCGCCACTTTGTCATTAATGACAGGGTACTGCATGGGCTGCTGACGGACCTCGGCATGACCGACCTGACACGGATGCAGTTTGCCAGTTTGCCGCTGACAGCCTGCCCCATTGGCAGAAGTTCATCCAGTACAGCCAGCTGCAGAACAGCGGGTGGGACTTCGCACGCAGGGTAGAGACAGATGGGTCAGCATCTCAGCGCACTTTGTGCGCAGCCAGGTAGTCCATGAGCCAGTCCATGAGCTGACAGCCACCAGCGACTACAACCCAGCCACACATTGCTGTTGGGGTGGACCCAGGTGTCACCCAGGCCATCAAGGCAGGGCATGCCCAGCGGCACCCAGTCAAAGGTCAGGTGCTGAGGAAGTGGGAGTGGGAGTTGAGCAAGGGGCAGCTGCAGCATGACAGCGGGCTCACCAAAGCCAAGCAGGACACAGCCCGCTGGTCAACTGCCATCTAGCCACAGCTGCAGCAGCTGGCCGCTACCACCCCAGCTCGTACCACCCTGGACGGCCTCCAGGCCCACATCCTAGCCCTCAAGGCCAGCTGGGACGCGTTGTGGGAGGAGTACCTCAAGCCACGCTGGCGCAGGCAGCGGTTGGGGCTGCACCATGCCTAGGATCGCGTCATTGAGCGTTTCTGCAAGATGGTATGACCTGCCCCTGCCCTGCCCTGCCCTGCCCTGCCCTGCCCTGCCCTGCCCTGCCCTGCCCTGCCCTGCCCTGCCCTGCCCTGCCCTGCCCTGCCCTGCCCTGCCCTGCCCTGCCCTGCCCTGCCCTGCCCTGCCCTGCCCTGCCCTGCCCTGCCCTGCCCTGCCCTGCCCTGCCCTGCCCTGCCCTGCCCTGCCCTGCCCTGCCCTGCCCTGCCCTGCCCTGCCCTGCCCTGCCCTGCCCTGCCCTGCCCTGCCCTGCCCTGCCCTGCCCTGCCCTGCCCTGCCCTGCCCTGCCCTGCCCTGCCCTGCCCTGCCCTGCCCTGCCCTGCCCTGCCCTGCCCTGCCCTGCCCTGCCCTGCCCTGCCCTGCCCTGCCCTGCCCTGCCCTGCCCTGCCCTGCCCTGCCCTGCCCTGCCCTGCCCTGCCCTGCCCTGCCCTGCCCTGCCCTGCCCTGCCCTGCCCTGCCCTGCCCTGCCCTGCCCTGCCCTGCCCTGCCCTGCCCTGCCCTGCCCTGCCCTGCCCTGCCCTGCCCTGCCCTGCCCTGCCCTGCCCTGCCCTGCCCTGCCCTGCCCTGCCCTGCCCTGCCCTGCCCTGCCCTGCCCTGCCCTGCCCTGCCCTGCCCTGCCCTGCCCTGCCCTGCCCTGCCCTGCCCTGCCCTGCCCTGCCCTGCCCTGCCCTGCCCTGCCCTGCCCTGCCCTGCCCTGCCCTGCCCTGCCCTGCCCTGCCCTGCCCTGCCCTGCCCTGCCCTGCCTGCCCTGCCCTGCCCTGCCCTGCCCTGCCCTGCCCTGCCCTGCCCTGCCCTGCCCTGCCCTGCCCTGCCCTGCCCTGCCCTGCCCTGCCCTGCCCTGCCCTGCCCTGCCCTGCCCTGCCCTGCCCTGCCCTGCCCTGCCCTGCCCTGCCCTGCCCTGCCCTGCCCTGCCCTGCCCTGCCCTGCCCTGCCCTGCCCTGCCCTGCCCTGCCCTGCCCTGCCCTGCCCTGCCCTGCCCTGCCCTGCCCTGCCCTGCCCTGCCCTGCCCTGCCCTGCCCTGCCCTGCCCTGCCCTGCCCTGCCCTGCCCTGCCCTGCCCTGCCCTGCCCTGCCCTGCCCTGCCCTGCCCTGCCCTGCCCTGCCCTGCCCTGCCCTGCCCTGCCCTGCCCTGCCCTGCCCTGCCCTGCCCTGCCCTGCCCTGCCCTGCCCTGCCCTGCCCTGCCCTGCCCTGCCCTGCCCTGCCCTGCCCTGCCCTGCCCTGCCCTGCCCTGCCCTGCCCTGCCCTGCCCTGCCCTGCCCTGCCCTGCCCTGCCCTGCCCTGCCCTGCCCTGCCCTGCCCTGCCCTGCCCTGCCCTGCCCTGCCCTGCCCTGCCCTGCCCTGCCCTGCCCTGCCCTGCCCTGCCCTGCCCTGCCCTGCCCTGCCCTGCCCTGCCCTGCCCTGCCCTGCCCTGCCCTGCCCTGCCCTGCCCTGCCCTGCCCTGCCCTGCCCTGCCCTGCCCTGCCCTGCCCTGCCCTGCCCTGCCCTGCCCTGCCCTGCCCTGCCCTGCCCTGCCCTGCCCTGCCCTGCCCTGCCCTGCCCTGCCCTGCCCTGCCCTGCCCTGCCCTGCCCTGCCCTGCCCTGCCCTGCCCTGCCCTGCCCTGCCCTGCCCTGCCCTGCCCTGCCCTGCCCTGCCCTGCCCTGCCCTGCCCTGCCCTGCCCTGCCCTGCCCTGCCCTGCCCTGCCCTGCCCTGCCCTGCCCTGCCCTGCCCTGCCCTGCCCTGCCCTGCCCTGCCCTGCCCTGCCCTGCCCTGCCCTGCCCTGCCCTGCCCTGCCCTGCCCTGCCCTGCCCTGCCCTGCCCTGCCCTGCCCTGCCCTGCCCTGCCCTGCCCTGCCCTGCCCTGCCCTGCCCTGCCCTGCCCTGCCCTGCCCTGCCCTGCCCTGCCCTGCCCTGCCCTGCCCTGCCCTGCCCTGCCCTGCCCTGCCCTGCCCTGCCCTGCCCTGCCCTGCCCTGCCCTGCCCTGCCCTGCCCTGCCCTGCCCTGCCCTGCCCTGCCCTGCCCTGCCCTGCCCTGCCCTGCCCTGCCCTGCCCTGCCCTGCCCTGCCCTGCCCTGCCCTGCCCTGCCCTGCCCTGCCCTGCCCTGCCCTGCCCTGCCCTGCCCTGCCCTGCCCTGCCCTGCCCTGCCCTGCCCTGCCCTGCCCTGCCCTGCCCTGCCCTGCCCTGCCCTGCCCTGCCCTGCCCTGCCCTGCCCTGCCCTGCCCTGCCCTGCCCTGCCCTGCCCTGCCCTGCCCTGCCCTGCCCTGCCCTGCCCTGCCCTGCCCTGCCCTGCCCTGCCCTGCCCTGCCCTGCCCTGCCCTGCCCTGCCCTGCCCTGCCCTGCCCTGCCCTGCCCTGCCCTGCCCTGCCCTGCCCTGCCCTGCCCTGCCCTGCCCTGCCCTGCCCTGCCCTGCCCTGCCCTGCCCTGCCCTGCCCTGCCCTGCCCTGCCCTGCCCTGCCCTGCCCTGCCCTGCCCTGCCCTGCCCTGCCCTGCCCTGCCCTGCCCTGCCCTGCCCTGCCCTGCCCTGCCCTGCCCTGCCCTGCCCTGCCCTGCCCTGCCCTGCCCTGCCCTGCCCTGCCCTGCCCTGCCCTGCCCTGCCCTGCCCTGCCCTGCCCTGCCCTGCCCTGCCCTGCCCTGCCCTGCCCTGCCCTGCCCTGCCCTGCCCTGCCCTGCCCTGCCCTGCCCTGCCCTGCCCTGCCCTGCCCTGCCCTGCCCTGCCCTGCCCTGCCCTGCCCTGCCCTGCCCTGCCCTGCCCTGCCCTGCCCTGCCCTGCCCTGCCCTGCCCTGCCCTGCCCTGCCCTGCCCTGCCCTGCCCTGCCCTGCCCTGCCCTGCCCTGCCCTGCCCTGCCCTGCCCTGCCCTGCCCTGCCCTGCCCTGCCCTGCCCTGCCCTGCCCTGCCCTGCCCTGCCCTGCCCTGCCCTGCCCTGCCCTGCCCTGCCCTGCCCTGCCCTGCCCTGACCTGACCTGACCTGACCTGACCTGACCTGACCTGACCTGACCTGACCTGACCTGACCTGACCTGACCTGCCCTGCCCTGACCTGACCTGACCTGACCTGACCTGACCTGACCTGACCTGACCTGACCTGCAGGTGGTGAACGGGATGAAGTGGGTGTCACGCCACCACTACCACCAGGAGAGGGGAGTGGCTGTGTTCCTGGGAGCGGGCAACTTCAGCCAGGGTGGGTGGAAGGCGGGGGCGGTGCGGGAGGGGTTTCGCAGGGTGGTGCAGCAGCCCAGCAGGCCCAGCACAGATCGTCAGCTCGTCAGTGCATATGTGCCAGCCTTATGAGCTGCACCTGCCACCTAACCGGCCCAGGCCTGCAGACTGGGTACCCCCAGCCAGGTTAACCCGCAGCTGGTACGCCCAGCCTGGAGCCAGCGGCATGCTAAGTATGTGCGGGGCCTGTCATGGTGCCATCAGGTGCCGCCCAACCCTCCCCCTGCCCAGGCCCCCCCAGCCCAGGCCCCACCACCTCCCCCAGCCCAAGCCCAGCCCCTCCCTGCAGCACCTGGCCCAGTGCAACGACCCCAGGCCCCCCCAGGGGGCTGGTGGCTGGACCGGGACACCAACGGGTGCCTGAACTTGCAGGGCATTGGGGAGAGCATGCAGCGCCCCATAGAGCTGTGCAGCTGGAAGGACCTGGAGGCTCTGCCCCCCGTTGGCAAGGAGTACCAGCAGGGCTACAAGCGGGTCCATGACCGGCTGCCCAAGGGCAGGCAGCGGCTGCACCGGGCTGCAGAGTACCGGCGGGGCATTGATGGCCGGGCCCGCAACAATGCATAGGGCCTGGTAGTTTGCACAGGCTGTTAGCCTTACATAGCATTAAGCTATAAATCTTGATGAGGCGCCCAGTGGTCGTGGGGTTTGCCCATGGAACGTGCCATCGGTGTGAGGTTGGCAGTCATCAAGGGTGCGACCGAGGATGCTACAACTTGTTTGTAGTAGCTGAGTGATATCACCCACAGTCAGACAGGTTGTTCCTTGTTGGATGAGTTGTGTTTGGCTGCATCATCACGGTCGATAGCCTAGCTGTGTGTTTCGCCTGTGAGGCTTGCTCAACCCCTAAACAACGGTTGTTGACATTGCACGTGCATCTGAAGGCCATGCTGGGCGATGGATGGGTGGGTGGCAGTGATTATTTTCGTAGGTCAGGCCCAATGCTGACCAGTTGCGCTTTGCCGCAGCTGTCGTATTGTTACTATCGGCTGTGAGGTCCCAGAGATCGCGGCGTACGCTGATGTCTGCTGTGACAGTCTTCATAAAGTTGTTAAAGTAGTTATAGTTGTCCTCATCAATGCGCCACTTGCCAACGAGTGCCGTATGTAGTGTGCATCGCAGCGGATGCTGCCTCTCAGTTTGAGTCAAATTTTTTACGCTGGCGCCCTCATTGTTCTCTGCACGCGGGCATCGCTTGCAGAATGCTTTGGCGATGCCCTCCACGAACTTAAAGTCCCAAGTTGCGGTGAACTTGCGAGCCTGGACTTTCAACATCACCACAGACGTGTCAGTATTCTTGCCATTGTACTTCTGTTCTCTGGTTGCGGCCATCGCCGCTTGGCTTGGCTTGGTTTGCCAATGCAGCTGCCGGCCTGCCTGCCGGCTGGAAGTGACAATGTGACGCGCTTGCAATTGCGACCAGTGCGCTAGGGTCGCACGGCTGCACTCACAGCGCCCAGGATCAAACATCGCCATCTAATACGCATATTAGATCTAATACCGGCCGGGACTAATATAATATAGACTAATACCTAATATTAGGCGGGGGGAGCCGCGCCCTATCGATAGGTCTACACAGGTCTACAAGTTGAGCATGCGGGCACCCCACAAATAAACAACATACAAAATGTCACAGCCACCTGCGGCGCGTCTGGAAGTAATCCGCCTTCTCGCTTGGTGCAGACGCTACCTAGGGTATTAGTAGTGCTTCATACTAATGTCGGACGAGGCTGACTCTGCGAAGTCTGTGATTGACAAGCCTGTGGAGGAGAAGCCAGTCGAAGAAAAGGTCTGAGCTTTGCTCTGCCTCTACCTGTGATCTGCACAGATCAAACGGGCTACTGGATTGCGCTGCTGCAGTCAAATCCCTTTGCTGCGCTTGGCACCAGCGGTGCTGGGTTTGGCGGGGGCGGCTTCGCCTTCAATGCCCCGGTGGCCAAGCCCGCGGATGAGGAGGGCGGGGAGGGCGGGGATGATGAGGCTGCGGTAGAGGAGGAGTGCCAGGTACGCCAGGGCAATGAGTAGGACCTAACCAAAGATCCAACAGCCCGTGATTTGCAGCACTGAATTGCGTGCTTGCTCGCTCACAGGCCGAGTTTAAACCGCTGGTGCAACTTGATGAAGTGGAGACCTCAACAGGGGAGGAGGAGGAGGACGCGCTCCTAGAGATGTGAGCGGCGCTGGAAATGTTGCAAGCAGTGCAGTGGCGGGCCCTCATCCTTTAAGATCTAAATGTCAGCTGAGGCCTTTCTGGGCCTCATTGCCTACAGGAAGTGCAAGCTGTACCGGTGGGACGCAGGCAGCAATGAGTGGAAGGAGCGGGGGGTGGGCGTGTGCAAGCTGTTGCAGCACAAAGAGAACAAGAAAGTCAGGTTGCTAATGCGACAGGACAAGACTCTGAAGATCCGCGCAAACCACATAGGTGGGTGTGAGTGAGTGGGTTGGTATGCACGGGGCGAGTATGGAGCAGTTATAGTTGTGTTTCATGTAAGCTTACAGCCCGCTTCCTGCAGGTCGAATAGTGCATGCTATGCCGTTCGTGGCTCTGCTAGTAGACTGACTGCTTTGCTAGCTGTTGGCTTGGTATGGTTGCTTGCTCATGTCTGTGTGTGTCTTTGCCTGTAGTCATGCCTGGGGTCAAGCTCCAAGAGCACAGTGGCAACGACAAGGCCTGGGTGTGGTCAACAGTTGACTTTGCCGATGGTCAACAAAGCATTGAGATGTTCTGCATGCGGTTTGGCTCTGTGGAAAGTGAGTGCATGCAACATAGCAAGGCCACCCAGTTGCGTCAGAGTTCGAGGCGCAGGCTAACTGCTCCCTGCAACATGTCACTCTCACTATGTATGTCTCTAGAATCATGCTCCGTACATGCTGCCTGGCCCCTCCCTGGTGCATGGCAAGTCAAGCTGCAGCTTGTACCCTTGATAGTCAGCCACTACCATGCCCAGGCACTCGTGAATCCGGCAGCATCAGGCAACTCCTGTGTGAAAGGTCATGTCAATGTGTCATGTGCCATGTGGTGTGTGTGTGATGTGGGGTGGGGCGTGTGGTCTAGCAGACGTCGCAGCCTGTCCTGTGCTGTGGTGTGGTCATGATGCAGAGGCCCAGGACTTTAAGAAGAAGTTTGAGGAGGTGCAGGAGCTCAACGCAGAGCTACTGGGAGTGCCAGCAGTGGCAGCAGCTGACGAGAGCAGCAAAGAGGCTGATCAGCTGGCAAACGAGCTAGAAGCCAAGGCAGATGTCCAAGCAGAGGCATGAGGAGGCAGGTGGCGCTGCTGCTGCAGGTTCAGCTCCCAACCACAAGGCTGCATGGCAGTGCTCTCCCCCTCCACGAGGGTATGCAAGCTGCAGGATGAACAGTGTTGCTAGTGTGTGGGTGTCAGGCCAGCCCTGGGTCTGTTGTGGCTTTGGCCACAGGATGTGGCTGGCACGACTGAGCAGGGCTCTTGTAACAAATGATGGTGCACCCTAGGGTTGCAGCGCTGCGCAGCTAGTGGCCGAGCATCACATGCACAGGATGATGGGCGACAGGTCCACGTCTGACGATGTATGGCGAAATTCATATGGAGGCAAGGATTGGCCAGCAATGTGGGGTATTGACCCTGATAAGGAGAAGAATTGACATGGCTTGCACAGGAACGCACAATTATCCGCCTTACCCTCAGGCCGCCCAAATTACACCCCTACCCTACTCCCAAGGAGAAGAATTGACATGGCTTGCACAGGAACGCAAAAGTATGGGCTGTTTGGCTGGCCTGGGCTACAAGCGGGTGCGAGACAAGCCCCCCAAGGCCCAGCAGCAGCATCAGCAGCCTGCTGAGGCACAGTAATGTGTGCCCCCTTTGTTGAGCTGTCATCAGCTTACAATTAGTGCATGTTTTGTCATGCCAACTCTACATCATAGCCCTCGGGTCAGGCAATAGTGTAGGTGGTAGGCGGCTCATGTGCCATGTACACTGGGTTTACTCCACACAGCCCAATAACACTGTTTGAGTCGGATCTAGTTAGTGGCTGCTAGTGGGTACTTCTGATCCGGCTGAAATGGAGGCCCTAGTGAGGGACAAGGGGGCTGCAAGGAGTGTGCCGGGTAACAGCAGGTCAGTTTAGCAGTTTAACAGCAGGTCAGGTTGTAAGCAGCTGGTCAGGTGTTGAAGCAGGAGCTGGCTTAGGATGGCTACCGCCTAGCTCTTGGCTACTGCTACTGGTACTTAACTCCGATTAGAACCTGGGCACCACAAGTTGCTTGCCACAGAATAGTCGGAACCTGGCACTTTACTTTACCAGTATTTCAACCGTTCTTACCAATGTTCACACCATTGCTCGTCGGTATCCAGCGTGTATCCAGCTGTGACTATACACTATGGGCGACTCAGAAGAGATGGTGGCCTGGGGCACGCCCCTAGTAAGCGTCTACCGCTCCCAAAGGTCTTCCTAGCTGCTCTAGGGCTCCAAACCCACCTACAATTTGCTGCCGAGTGCGCAGGGCGACGTAGTATACGAAACTGTGCTCCTGGCTCCGGGCGAAACACGCTCAGGCGATGCGAGCGAACACAGTGACCCGCCACTGTCGTTGTGTCCGCATCCCAGCGGTAGCAACGGCTACACAGAAGCAGCAATGCTAGCCGGGCTGCCAGGCAATTGGCCATTATTGCCTGGCCATCCCGAGTCACAGCCGAAATCAGCCCCACCAGCTTTCCACGATGGACTGGGCATTGGCACTGATGCCATGACAGCATCTATCCTTCCTGGAGGAGGGTTTCATGTGCAGCAGCAGCAGCAGCAGCAGCAGCAACAAAGCCAACGCATGCAGGTTGTCGTGGGCTCGCCACTGAAGTTCCATTGTGCATCAAGCATAGCAGGTCAGTCATTAGCCCACCATCTCCACTGTGCTCTCAAGTAAGACTGGGCACGATGTATGGTACCAGCATGGCCCTCCTGTACCTCTGTTGTGACCCAGCCAGCCTCACCATCTCGAGTAGATCCACAGCTGCACAGTGACTGGTGTTCTAGCAAGTGATGTGTTGGGGTGGAGCAGGTCTGGAGCTCTTTTATGCGACACATGCCTCCTAGCTGGTGTTGTTGTGCAAGCAATGGCTGGTTCTGGGCTCCATGAGCATGGCAAGAAAGCGCAATTGCATGCCAACCCAGAGTTGGCACCACCATGGCTGCGCAGGTATCCAAGACAGCTTTTGGGCATACCCCATCACCACTGTGTCTAACATCCCCGGCTGGCCATCCACGCCCACCGTGGTAAGCTGAGCGGCCCGCCCACCTCATCCAGCACTGCCTGAACAGAGTGGTCCCGAAAGGCCAGTGCAATGTAGACGTGCCTGCAGGCGCAGCACTCATCTAGCTGTGCGCCACCATGTAGACCGGCAACCATGTAGACCGGCGATCGTCCCGCCACGACAGACTGGATGACTGGACAAAACAAAGCATCGACACCCAGCAGACTCGGCAGCAATCAGCAGTGACAGGCAGCAGCCGCGTGGGCGTTGCGGTGCAGGTCACCCGCAGGTTCCGCGACTTCGTCGCGCTGTCCGAGGTGCTGGCGGCAGGCTTGCCGGGCTACTTCCTGCCCAGGCGCCCGCACCGGGCTGCGCTTGAAGCGCGACGCGCCAGCCCGCGTTTCTTGGAGGACCGACGGTCTGCACTGGAGCGTTACCTAACGCACCTGGGGGCGCACCCAGCCGCTGCTGCGAGCGAGGCACTGCAGGTCGGCCTGGGACAGAGACCATAGTGCTGACCTTCAACCTGGCAGCTGCTACTACCTGTGGCTTGGTGGCAGCCTGCACCACATGTGGTGTGAAGTGACTATCCATGGCGGTCCATTGCAGTCGCTCTGATATGCCACACTGCATCCACTGCCAGCACCACCACCAACACTCACATCACAACCTGCATCGCCAGCAGCAGTCCCCCAGTCATTGCCATCAACGGCGTGCGGCTCCTGCCACAGGTTGGTGCAGCACCACTGCTGGGAGTGTGCCTGGGCTATGCAGGTGTTCCTGCAAGCACAGGGGGTGCTGCGGGCCTGCCCCGCCTGGATCAAGCTGCAGCAGCCGCCTCTGACCCGTAGCGTGCTGCAAAGCACTGCCCGCCTCTTCAAGCAGGTGATGCATTGGGGAAGGAGGCGGCTGCCAGGGGAAAGGGGGCAGGGAGTAGGGGGTCAGGCGGCAGGAGGCAGGCGGAAGGGGGCAGGCAGGGGGTTAGTGTTAAGTGGCTGGCTGATGGCAACCAGATGTCCAGCCAGGCGCACCTCCTCCTACCTGCTGTCCACTGCAGCCAGCCATACAGCAGCTGTTGGCTGCATGCGCCGAGGGTAGGGACAGTGCCTGGTTAGGCAGAGCGCTGACCCAGGCTGGGCACATGGGGTGGGCGCAGCACTGCGTCAGGCACTGCTTGTTAGTGAGTTAAGCAGGCAGCATGTCCCTGGGCTGGCCTGGCCTGGTGTCAAGACATGCGCTTAGGCGGCCAGGAGCTAGCTGACAGCGCCCTTCACCCCTAGGCGCTGGCCCTGGTGCTGGCCGCCCCCCACCAGTGGCCCTTGGCCCCTGTAGCAGCGATGCCCTCACCAGGCACTGTCCCTACCCTCGGCGCATGCAGCCCACAGCTGCTGTATGGCTGGCTGCAGTGGACACAATTGGTGCTGTGCCTGCCACAGCAGCTGTCGTGACAGCCATGTCCACGCCGCTGCTATTGCAGATTGTTGGCCAGGAGAGCCTTGTGCCGGGCCCCAGGGACATCACCACCGGCTCCCGCAGCAGCGGGGACGTCCTACGCATGCTGCGAGAGAAAATGGCGTCCATGCAGGGCGTGGTGCAGCAAGCAGCGGTGGGTAGGGCCTGGTCTGGCCGTGTCCCCAGCGCTGCCTGCAGCTTGGGCCAGGCCAGTGCTTGCATAGTAGGCGGTGGTTGCTGTGGGGCGGATGAGAGTTCAGCCGTGGTGCAAGAGTGAGCATCACGCTTCACACCCAGCATGGTGGCAGGCGCTGCAGTGTATGGTGCTGGCTGGGCTGCCTGCCACCCCAGTCTTGGCCCAGTTGCCCTTAGGCTGCAGCAGGAGGTCAGCAGGCACCACCTACACCCAGGTTGACTGGCCCCCTCCCTCGCCTCCCCCCGGTCCCAGGATGGCCTCCCCCTCCACTGCCTCCCCCCTGCCCCAGGTGACACCCCTGGAAATGGCCTTGAGGGAGGAGAGCAGTCGTGTGGAGGAAGGCCGCAAGCTGCTGGCCAGCTTGTCTGCAAAGGCGCAGCTGCTGATAGAGCGCAGCCAGCAGCGCATGGACGCCACTGTTGACCTGGGCAAGGCGCTGCAGGGCCTGGGGCAACAAGAGGTGAGGCATGAGCAGGTGGAGGCACAGTAGTCGCCCTGCATGCTTTGAACCAGGCACCCTTGTGCAGGGAGCATGTCAGCAGCGGCCAGCTGCCTGCCCTGCCTCCCTCACCTCTCCCCCGCAACACACACTGCCACGGGGTGGGACCAGGTGTGGCCGCTGCTAGCAGCTGTTGCTGCAGTGGCACCTGGGTGACATTCAGCGTTGACCAGCAGTGCTCCTCAACTGTGCTCCATAACGGAGCCCTTACCAGCAGCAGCCAGCAGCAGCAGTGCCACTCGGCATGCCCCTCAGCATGCCCCTCCACATCGCCCCTCAGCCTGGCTAACTGTGAGCAGTGCTGGGCCACTGCCCTGCAGGCGCACAGCCAAGACAGCCCCGCCAGCAGCCTGGCAGCAGAGAGCGTGCTGCAGGTCGGCAAGCTGCTGGCGCTGAGCACGGAGCATTCTGCACGCCACCTGGCCGCCTTCCATGACCACCTGAACGCCGTGCCGCTGGCCCTGGTGCGCCACACTGCTGCTGCTGCACCACCTGCCACTGACCAGCCAATGCTGCCCTCCTGCTGTAGCGCAACACCTAGTGCAGTGGCCGGGCAAAAGGGGACATGAAGCGCAAGGTAGAGCAGGGATGAGGGGGTGTGGAGCAGGAGCAGCCGCTGGTGTGAGCGAGGAAAGTGGGAGGGGAGGGGAGGGCAGGGGAGGGGAGGGGAGGGGAGGGGAGGGGAGGGGAGGGGAGGGGAGGGGAGGGGAGGGGAGGGGAGGGGAGGGGAGGGGAGGGGAGGGGAGGGGAGGGGAGGGGAGGGGAGGGGAGGGGAGGGGTGGGGTGGGGTGGGGTGGCGTGGCGTGGCGTGGGGTGGGGTGGGGTGGGGTGGGATGCCAACACCTTGCGACCTTCCTTCTGTGTAGCCGCAGCCTTCATTCTCCCTCACTTAAAGCCTCAGCCTGCACTCCCAAGTGCATGTACTCCCAGCTGTGCCCTGTTGGGTGTCCGACGGAGGTGCCTTGACCTGCCCTGGCTCCCCTCCCCCCTTGCTTGTTTGCCACATCTCCGCATGCAGTCCGCCCTGGCCTGCCGTGAACGCGCCCTGCTGACCGCACTGACGCTGGAGGCAGAGCTGGGCCGCAAGCGCGGTGCGTTGGAGGCGGCACGACGGGGCGGGCCTGCGGTGTTCACACGCAGCCAGACGTTGGAGGCGCAGGTGGCCCTGATGGAAGACGCGCTGGAGACAGCCAGGTGAGAGGGGACGGGGAGCCACAAGCCGGGGTCTGTGGCTGACCAGCCAGCGGAAGGGGACGCCAGAGCAAGCGGGAAGCAGAGGGATGCAGATAGTGTGCGGGCAGTGTGACCAGATGCTTAGTCTGGTGCTTCCCTAGCTTGGTCCTATGCATTAGCGCTGTAGGTATGCCTTCCCTGGCACAAAGGCATGGCCCTCCTGACATGTGGGACGACATGCAGCAAGCAGCAGACTGTTGCGGGAAGGCGGCCAAGGTTAGGCAGGTTGTGCTCAGGAGCAGGTAACAGGCAGATCAGCACAGCTGGGGTTGAACAGGTAGGCACAGAGATTGAGACAGCAGCGCTGGACCTGCCCAGGCGCACCCCTAGTAAGCAAACCCGCTGGGCTGCGCATTGTGCTGCAATTGTCCGGTGCATGCAGCAAGGGGAATGGCATACAGCAAGGTTTTGTGGTGTGGTGCAGGGCGGAGTACGGCAGGCTGGCGGAGCGCAATGCTGAAGAGCTGGTGGCGTGGCGTGCCAGGATGCGAGCTGATTTCTTGACCGCGACACAAGAGTTCTGCCTGGTCCAGGTAGGTGTGTCGACCGTGTGAAAACGTGCGCTTGGCTCCTACCTTCCTTCTGTCAGTCAGACATGGAGCACAAGCACCTTGTGCGTGTCTGTGTGTGTGATTTGATGTGTTCAGTGGGCGTGCTCGGCGCTGCTCGTGTTCACATGCAGGTCGCCAGTGCGCAAAAGGCACAACAAATGTGGGGGGAACTAGCAGCAAGCAGGCACTTGAACCCGCCTCGTTCTTCTTGAACCACACACGTAAAAAGCAACTAGTGTCCAGCAGCAATAATGACATTCTTATTGATCTAATTTGGTCAGTTGTTGTGCTTGGTTGTCTCTTGCATGGCAAGCAAGGCATGTGCTGCTAGTGTGCTGCTCACAACAAGAGGGCTTGCAGACCGCCAGCCTCGTCCCGTGCGTCGCACGCCCACATCAGGGTGCAAACGTGGAGTTGCCAGCATGTGCTGCTTTGGGGTTCCGTTCTTATTGCCCTGCCTACTGTTCCCTTTTACATCAATCGTGCAGTTGTTGTGCCAAATTAAATGACAGACAAACAATGCCAGACAAAGAAACCAAATGCAAACAAACAAAACCGATAATTCCTAGTATTTGTGATGGCTTCACGTTGCTGTTTTCTATGGCTAAGAAAAAAAGACGAACCGTGCCTAGACTAGTGCCGGAGGACCCAGACAGTGACATTGAGGACCGCGACGAGGCACTACAGCCGGACCTCACCGAAGCGGAGCGAAATAGAAAGGTTTCCGGAGAGGCCCGCGCTGCCCGCGATAGGGACAACACATACCACGGCAGGAAGTGTAAGCTAGCCCACCTCATCGACCACTTGCCACAAGAACTTTGGGATGCCTTCCTGGCCGTCGCGGTGCAGCCACGAGTGGAGGCCTGCAGCGAGCGGGCGGTGCTCGCCAGCCCGCTGTTGGGCTTACTCGTGCGCGGCTTGTTCACCATTCACGTAGCCGACCCGCTCGGCCTGCACGATCAGCCCGTGTACACAGACATCCCAGTCTCCCAGGCAGCCATCCCGGACCTGAGCTGCAGGAATCTGTTCCTGCAGCTGGTCCGGGGCTTGCCCGGGAATGGCGCGAACACTCGGCCCAACGCGGCAGTGGCTGCCGTGTTGGCAGCGCACCCCGACCTCCACGCCCGCCTCGCAGCAATCCCTCGCCACCCCTCAGACACCAACATGGTGGATCACGTCGGCAAGCAGCTGGAGACAGCGTTCAGCAACATGCTCACTCTCCTCTTCGCCGGCAGGCTCAAGAAGTCTGTGTCCCTGGCTGGGGCCAAGGTCCAGGTGGGCACCAACGAGCACAAGCGCTAGTTTGGGTTTAGGGGGCTGGTTGGTGGGCACCTGCCAGCCTGGTCAAAGCGGCAGTGCACCTATGTGCGCCGCATGGTGTGCAGGCTGGACGTCAGCTGGCTGGTGGGGGAGGGTGGGGTGGTGGTGACTGAAGCCATGCAGGCTGAGGTGGCTTTGCAGCGGGGCCTGCTTGAGCTGAGGGAGGGGGAGGAGGTGGATCATGACTGGGTGGAGGATCCAGCAAACCGGGGCCGGCTGCTGCGCCATGCGGTGCACACCACAAGAGAGATGGAGGCAGCAATGGCAGCCTGGCAGCTGGATATGGTGCCCTGGCAGCAGGCTGAGCTGATCAGCCATGGGCTGCTGCCCAGGCCCCCCCGCCCCCCCACACCCTATGCCCTCACCCCTACCAGCAAGTGCAGTGTTCGGCATGTCTTCATTGACACACGGGGCCTCTACGGCATGATGCGTGACGCCGGCATGCTGGGGGTGCTGACAGAGGAGGGGGTCACCTCCTTGGCGAAGTTCAGGAACGGTGCCCTACCTGACCCAGCGAGGCCGGGCCACTACATTGAAGGGCCCAAAGACAGCCATGTGAGTGATCCTTGCAGTCAAGTGCCAGCCAGTCCTTGGG
>JASKMD010000029.1:11508686-11696959 GCA_030144725.1 Haematococcus lacustris
GCAAGCTGTTGCAGCACAAAGAGAACAAGAAAGTCAGGTTGCTAATGCGACAGGACAAGACTCTGAAGATCCGCGCAAACCACATAGGTGGGTGTGAGTGAGTGGGTTGGTATGCACGGGGCGAGTATGGAGCAGTTATAGTTGTGTTTCATGTTCCTCACAACAAGAGGGCTTGCAGACCGCCAGCCTCGTCCCGTGCGTCGCACGCCCACATCAGGGTGCAAACGTGGAGTTGCCAGCATGTGCTGCTTTGGGGTTCCGTTCTTATTGCCCTGCCTACTGTTCCCTTTTACATCAATCGTGCAGTTGTTGTGCCAAATTAAATGACAGACAAACAATGCCAGACAAAGAAACCAAATGCAAACAAACAAAACCGATAATTCCTAGTATTTGTGATGGCTTCACGTTGCTGTTTTCTATGGCTAAGAAAAAAAGACGAACCGTGCCTAGACTAGTGCCGGAGGACCCAGACAGTGACATTGAGGACCGCGACGAGGCACTACAGCCGGACCTCACCGAAGCGGAGCGAAATAGAAAGGTTTCCGGAGAGGCCCGCGCTGCCCGCGATAGGGACAACACATACCACGGCAGGAAGTGTAAGCTAGCCCACCTCATCGACCACTTGCCACAAGAACTTTGGGATGCCTTCCTGGCCGTCGCGGTGCAGCCACGAGTGGAGGCCTGCAGCGAGCGGGCGGTGCTCGCCAGCCCGCTGTTGGGCTTACTCGTGCGCGGCTTGTTCACCATTCACGTAGCCGACCCGCTCGGCCTGCACGATCAGCCCGTGTACACAGACATCCCAGTCTCCCAGGCAGCCATCCCGGACCTGAGCTGCAGGAATCTGTTCCTGCAGCTGGTCCGGGGCTTGCCCGGGAATGGCGCGAACACTCGGCCCAACGCGGCAGTGGCTGCCGTGTTGGCAGCGCACCCCGACCTCCACGCCCGCCTCGCAGCAATCCCTCGCCACCCCTCAGACACCAACATGGTGGATCACGTCGGCAAGCAGCTGGAGACAGCGTTCAGCAACATGCTCACTCTCCTCTTCGCCGGCAGGCTCAAGAAGTCTGTGTCCCTGGCTGGGGCCAAGGTCCAGGTGGGCACCAACGAGCACAAGCGCTAGTTTGGGTTTAGGGGGCTGGTTGGTGGGCACCTGCCAGCCTGGTCAAAGCGGCAGTGCACCTATGTGCGCCGCATGGTGTGCAGGCTGGACGTCAGCTGGCTGGTGGGGGAGGGTGGGGTGGTGGTGACTGAAGCCATGCAGGCTGAGGTGGCTTTGCAGCGGGGCCTGCTTGAGCTGAGGGAGGGGGAGGAGGTGGATCATGACTGGGTGGAGGATCCAGCAAACCGGGGCCGGCTGCTGCGCCATGCGGTGCACACCACAAGAGAGATGGAGGCAGCAATGGCAGCCTGGCAGCTGGATATGGTGCCCTGGCAGCAGGCTGAGCTGATCAGCCATGGGCTGCTGCCCAGGCCCCCCCGCCCCCCCACACCCTATGCCCTCACCCCTACCAGCAAGTGCAGTGTTCGGCATGTCTTCATTGACACACGGGGCCTCTACGGCATGATGCGTGACGCCGGCATGCTGGGGGTGCTGACAGAGGAGGGGGTCACCTCCTTGGCGAAGTTCAGGAACGGTGCCCTACCTGACCCAGCGAGGCCGGGCCACTACATTGAAGGGCCCAAAGACAGCCATGTGAGTGATCCTTGCAGTCAAGTGCCAGCCAGTCCTTGGGTGCTCCGTCAGCTGCCATGTGTGCTGTCAACTGCCGTTTGAGCCTTCAGCCAGCTGCCTACACAGGCTGATGAGGTGCCTTGGTTGTGTTTATGGTGGCCGCAGGTGGCCAACCGATGGGACGCATTGCTGCCCGACCCTCGCCGCCAAAAGCTCGCCAGCCCCAAGCACAGCTTCGCGCAGATCGTGCACACCGACGGAGTCGCCCTCAGCGTGATGTTCCTGCGGCCCAAGCCTGCCGCGCCACCCGCAGAGCCGCCGCGGATGGGCAAGCACATGGGCGCAGTCAACCCGCTGGCCCACCTCGACGCGGAGTTGCTGGGCGTGGACCCCGGCAAAACAAGCATGGCAACAGTGGCGCACGAGGAGCGCAGCGCTGCCGGCACAGTGGTGTCCGTGTGGCAGAGATCTCTAACCGCCGGGCAGTACTACCGCGACAGCGGCATTACACGGCAAGCCCAGGCAACCAAGACGTGGCTGGCCCAGATGAAGCCGCAGCTCAACGCCCTGTCGCACGTCAGCAGCAAGCCTAGCTCGCTGGCCTCGTACCGGCGGTTCGCCGACACAGTCCTGGCGACGTACGACGCCATGTGGGCAGAAGTCTCCAAGCCGCGCTGGGCCAACGCCAAGTTCAGGCTGTACTGTGGCAAGCAGCGCGTGGTGGCAAGGTTCTGGTCCAAGGTTCTGGTCCAAAGCCAGGCCAGCCAAGCCAGGAGTGGGTGTACTTGCGTGACAAGGCCCTGCTGCGTAAGTGGCGGCGCAAGTGGCGGCGATAGCCAGCTACTGCAAGACAATCCCAAAACCAAGATACCAAACCCCTCACAAAGGGGATGTATGTGAGTAAGAGCTATAGAGTTGGGTAGAGCTCTTGCTAGTAGTAGCCTGGAGGCACACACACCAGAAGGCTGAGCTGGAGTGGACATTAGGCACACTGTCAGTAGCCGTTACAATAATGATCTCGCAGCCTGTGTTTGATTACAACTCATGCTTTATTTTGGTGTTGCATGAGGGCTGTAGCCCCCAACATTCAAAAAATGGCAGTAAACCGACCCCTGGTAGTAGGACGGCTGTAACTCTGCACTCGCTGCGCCAAATTTAATGCTAGCTGGCTCAGTATGTAGCCAACCCAGCCAGCTACCTTTCACCCATCCAGAATAAACATACACCGAGTAGGCCGTGCACAACAAAGCGTCAAAGTTAGTGATTCAAATTTGGGCCGTTGCGGGGCATGCCGTCATCGCTGCGACCGCCTTCGTCGCTTAGGCTGCTCTACATGCGCATGCGCGTCGGCAGCAGCAGTCGGATCGGAAAGCGGTTGCGGCGATGTGGCAATGAGCCCACCTCCCCCCCTTACCTAGAGGGCAATGCCACAGCTCGACCATTGGGACTTACAGCATGCTACTTACTAGGTTACGCTTCTTTTAGACATTGTTACACACGCTCATACTCAGATATGTCAAAAGCACACTTTGGTCTGTGACCGTCAACTCCCTTAGCCGATTTCGGGGTCAGGGCCATGCAGTCAGTCACACAGCTCCACACCATGACCGAGTTTGGACTCGGCTCCTCTGAGAGTTACACTCCCCTACATCCCATCCACCTGCGTGCAACGTTTCATAGCTCAACTGCCACCCCACAGCCCCATGGCCCTGATTCTGCTTGGAGAACATGATGTCACTTTGAAGATGTCAAACTGATAGAGGCCTGGGCTGTTTAACGTGCGGTTTGTTTTAACAAAAGCGCCAAGGGGTCAAGAACAAAGATTTCGTAGCCATTTTCTTGTGGTGCAGCGGGTGCAACACAGTGGAGGACACAGTGGAGGAGGGGGGGTGTAACCCGGTGATACCTTAGTGTGCGCCGACCCAAATGATGTATTCGGCGGAAGTGAGTACGAATATATGTTTCATTCACCCCGTCTAGACGCCCTGCACGCCCGGCAGGCATCGCGTTGGGTGTCAGCCGGACATTCCATTTGTGCACAACCAGCTCACTACGCTAGGTAGATGGGGTCACAGCGATGTGGCTCACCGTCCCAAGGATACCCGTCTCGCCGCTGTTATTTGTTCGCGGGCACATGTGGCAGTACGCGAGCAAAGACTCCAATGTCGCGCGCTGATGGTCAGATGACGCGCATTGATTTGCAGCTACCAATGTGCCAAACGCTATCGAAAACGATGCAGTATTTAGAGAGTACTTGCATGCATATTACCAACCCCATGTTGGGGGCGCCTGACTGTAGGGTTTAAAATTGTCTCTTGCATGGTCTTTGTCGGGTAGCGTCTTCTTGAGGATGTCTCATACGCTGCCTAGCATATGGATCGTCGGTGTGGCATCGTCGGGGCGCCATTCCCTGGCGAGCCAGCTGTTTCCGACGAATGAGAGCGATCAATGTGACTCTGATGGACAGATAGCAGAGCTGGGCACACGCGTCACCATCGACAACAAATACTATACTGCAACAGTCGTACTGCGAGTGACAGCCAGCGACTGCGAGCTGCATGGCAGAATTGCACCTGACGATGCTATCATCCTGGTCGTCAGTGCAACACACCCTGACTCCTTGCCTCCTGCGACCTCCTGGGGCGAGCGACACAGCAGCAGTGATGCCGGAGTGTGCCTTATGGTGGCAAGCCACGCTGACAAGCTCTTGACAAACTCCCAGCGCACTTCCTGCAGCAGCGTGGAGGCGCAGCGCCCCTCACACCTTGATGCAGCAATGCTATGGTGCTCTGAGCATGGCTATGAGTATGTAGAGTGCTGCTTGACAGATGCGGCAGTGGATGCTCAGCTCCAGCTGGACGGTGAGCCTCAGGGGGTGGCCAGGGTGAGGGAAGCTCTGCAGGCGCACATGTGGCCAGGCCTGACCCGCAAGCCCCCTGGGCTGCAGCAGCCAGCTATGCAAGCACGGCCAGCAGGCCAAGGGGTGGTGGCAGCAAGAGGTTTGCAGCCTGCGCAGGCGGAGGGTGCAGCTGAGTCAGCAGGTGGTGGCATGGGGCACAGCCAGGAGCCCAGCTCAGTGGCAGAGCAAGTAGCAGGCCCCCCCTGCGCACCAGCACCAGCAGGTCCAGGGAGTGGTCCCCAGGGCCCGGGTCAGGTCCAGGAACAGGCTGCTGCTGCAACACAGCAAGGGCACGGAGATGGGAGCTGTGGCTTGCCAGAAGACGAGGATGCCTTTGAGCAGCTGTTCAAGGACCTGGCTGGTGAGTCAGGTTGGGAAGGCAGAGGGCAGCAAGTAGTCCGTCATTTTGCCATGCACTTGCTGCATGAATGGCGCATGTCTGCTATCCCATGACATTGCCGCACAGGTTGCTGTAGCTAGTGCTGAGAGGGCCCTCCACTGGCCAGGGCGCTGCCTGTGCTGTATGTGGCACCAACAGCAAATGCTTTGTCATCGTGGGAGCAGTGGCACCATGCCCGGGTGAGGCACAGTCACGGAGCTGCCAGGGCCTGGCTCTGCTGGTGTGCTGGCCGCAGGCGCTAAGGCCTCACTGTCGCAACTGTCTGACAAGGAGAGGCGCGAGCAGGCTGCAGAGCTGGCCCTGCGCATGGCAGCGCTGCTGGGGGAAGGCAGCGGGGAGGACAGCGAGGATGCGGGCTGAGTTACACATTACACGGGAGGACTATGAGGTAGAGCTGGACAAACTCAGTGCCACCAGGCCTGCAGACTGGAAGCCCCCAGCAGGGCAGGTGGAACCCCGCCTGGTGCGCCCAGCCTGGAGCCAGGAGTGTGGCCAGCCAGTGCGGGGCCTGATGTGGTGCCCTGTAGTGGCCCCCCGCAAGCCCACACAGGCCCCACGCCGCAGCCAGGCAGCCACACAGCCAGCAGCCTCAGAGCCAGGGCCCAGCACTCCCCCTCCAGCCAAGCGCACCAAGGCTGAGCCGGCAGCTGAGCCCACCAAGGGCAAAGGCAAGGGCAAGGCTGCCAAAGCCAAGCCAGCACCGCAGCCAGGCAGGTGGCTGGACAGGGACTGCAATGCGGCATTGAACATGCAGCGCATTGGGGAGAGCAGGTGGCGCCCGCTGGAGCTGTGCTGGTGGCCAGACCAGGGAGCTCTGCCAGCCAAAGGCAAGGAGTACCCTGGCCTGGGCTACAAGCGGGTGCGAGACAAGCCCCCCAAGGCGCAGCAGCAGCAGCAGCAGCCTGCTGAGGCACAGTAATGTGTGCCCCCTTTGTTGAGCTGTCATCAGCTTACAATTAGTGCATGCAGGTCATGCCAACTGTACATCATAGCCCTCGGGTCAGGCAATAGTGTAGGTGGTAGGCGGCTCATGTGCCATGTGCACTGGGTTTACTCCACACAGCCCAATAACACTGTTTGAGTCGGATCTAGTTAGTGGCTGCTAGTGGGTACTTCTGATCCGGCTGAAATGGAGGCCCTAGTGAGGGACAAGGGGGCTGAGTTACATAGCGCCGGGCATTGCGAGCCAACGCCTCGGGTGTTCCAGTCTCAGTGGTGTGCCTGCTGCATGCAGACAGCCCTGACTGAACACGCGGGTGCATCAGTCACGATGTTACCATCATTGCTCCTGAGGTCACTCACAGCCCCATCATTCACCAACATGTTATCATTGGAGTGACCTCGTGCCTGCATTGCGAACTCTAGCGTATTCAGCAGGGCAAGCCACCAACCTAGTGATATACTGACGCTGAATAGAAATGGAGAGCGTGGTCATAGATCATACTCTTGCAGTGATCTCAACCTACCTATACGTTGACATACGCAACCTACCTACGTCTTGACCTGCCTACCTATGTCAAAGCATTTGTGTCCCCAGTCTCACACCTGACATGCACTGCACATGGCGCGTGGCCCATGGGGGCCTTCAGCACCTTCAAGCACCGAGGTCCAGGCCACACTGCCCCAATCCAGGGCTGTGTACAAGCCAGTGGGCGCAGGAACTACAGCTGTGTGCCTACCACGCCAAGGAGGCATGTACATCGCTCCAGCTGACTCTAGACCTGGCTGGCTCCATAATGCTGCCAAGTCGGACTGACCCTGGCAGCAATCCAGCCTAGGGCAGCGGCTTAACCCTTGCAACCCTGGACCACATTGAGACCTAAGTGTGACCCTGGCCCATCACACCTGCGTTTGTGTGAGAAACGGATCATGGCTGGCACCCCCCTCCTCTCTCTCAACTGGCTCTTCTGCTGCCGCCTGCACCGTTTCAGGGCTGCACACATCCTGTATAGCCTCCCTGTCACCACCACCAGCACAGCCGCCACGTTTAAGCTCCATGTCAGCGATGTCCCCACCTCCTCCACTGTGGCTGAACACCGCAGGCTGTGAGGTGTGAGATGGGAGGCTGGCGTGGCAGGCAGCTGTTGTTGCGTCCTTGTCCGGGCAAGCAGGGCTGGAGCCAGAGTGGGCCCTGGCTGCTGGGTGGAGCCCTGGGATGGCGAGCAGACCCTCAGCTGGCTGTAGGGGGCGCTGGGTGTCAGGCTGCTCAGCGCCTGGCTGCTGGTCAGGTGCAGGATGGCTGCTTGCACCCACTGGCGCCACCCTCTGCCCCGTAGCGCCCCCCTGTTGCACCGCCTGCACTCTCTTGGCAGCACCTCCTGGGCTGCTGCTGGCTCTGCCCTGGCCCCACCCTGCTGGCCTAGCAGCCGTGGCAGCAGCAGGCGACGCAGCGGCCAGGGCTGCTGACCTACCCACTTCCTTGGGCTTGGCAGCCATGGCTTTGGCGGTGGGAGAGAAGAAGGACGTGAGCTGCTGCATGCCTGCCTGCTCGCCAGCGGAGCTTGCTGCTGCAGGAAGCAGCCCACAGGGCAGGGCAGGGTGATGCGCGTGCTGAGTTACATGGTGCCCTGATTTGGATGCCAAGCTCGGCTGCTGGGTGGTGGAGGCAGGGGCAGGAATGATGGGTCCTGCCTTGGCCGGCGTGCTGGAGCTGAGTTTCCAGCCGGGGAAGCCTCCTGCTGACAGCGCTCGCGGCTGGGACAGTGCAGGGAGGCATTGGGATGCAACGGGCGCTGGCAGGGGCGGGCGCGGCATCCACCTGGACATACCAGCAGTGGCCAGCACACCATTTCAGGGTGACGGTCACACATGTTGTGGGTGAGCAAGCTAGTGGGTGTGGCTGCTTAGTGCCCTAGGGATCTCAATCTCATGCATTGATTGGCACAGCAGTGATTGCTGTGGTGAAACCAAGGCCATGGCACGCACGGCCTGCACCAATGTCCCTGTCCTAAGTCGTGGTTGGGGTGCACTCAATGAAGCGGCGCAGCAGGTTATGCCAGCAGCAGTGGGCAGGTAGTAGGCCAGGCAGCACTCACAGACTCTGCCACCACGTGAAAGGGCGAGGGGATCGACAATCCTCCTCACACTATAGCTGACCTGCCTGGCACATCCACTGCCTGGCCCTCCACTGCTGCTACTGCATCCTTGACAGCTGCAAACCCTGTCCCCAATCCCACCCCGCATCCCCTGCCCAAGCTGCATGGCTACAGGCTTGGCTACAATTCGTATCCTAGTCTGCACCATGGGGTTGATCAGCTGCAGGCGTGAGCCAGATAGCGCTGCAGGGACTGCCTGCATCATGGAAGGGCAGCCCCGCATGATGGAGGGACAGCCCCGCATTATAAAAGGGCAGCAAAGCTATTGGTGTTGGCTGCGGTGCTGTCAGCAGCAGGAGGGCAGGCAGGGGCACCCCCCAGCCAGCGCATCTGAAGGCCCAGGAAAGCACAGCTCCACAGAAGGCTTTCAATGGCAGCCCTTCAGCCGTGTGGCTGGTGGTCAGGAGCCTGTTTGGCACAAACGGCTGAACCCTCGACCTCCCTAGCCCCCTCGGGGTGTCAGGCATCAGCTCCTGGCGCTGGCGCCCCACAGCTCCAGCTTACTGTGACGCGGTGGACGATGCGGCTGAGGTGTGTGGTGCTGGCACCTACCTTTGCTGTTGCAGGCCAGCTTGGCTCGGGGCCACGTGCAGGGCCCTGCTGCTGAACACTTCGCGCACCACCTTCACGCTGGCCAGGGGGTCGTCCACCACCCGCCTCATGTCGCCAAGCGGGCCGGGCCCTGGCAGGGGCTTGCTGGCGCAGTCAGCCACGTAGCAGGGCTTCCATCCCGACGCGGCAGCCTTGTGCGCGGCCGGGGCCGTGGAGGGGCGTGCAGGCAGGGGCTGCGGGCAATGGTGGTGGGGAAAGCGCAGGCAGGGTGGTCTGATTGAACCCATTGTTCCACTCTGTTGTAGTTTTTGGCTTAGACAAGCTGCCTGTGGGAGGTTCCCTCATGGAAACTGACTGGGCTGTTCCTTTTGCCTTCCCGCATTGTGCGTCGACACCTTGTGTCTTATCCTACACCCTCATTCTCCATGGTCCATGCTCCAACGGTCCATGCTTCCCATGCACCAGATCAGGCCGCACTGCAGCAGCTGTGGTGTTCAAGATATAGCAGGAGTCACTGGAGAACTCGAAACTGTGGGGACAACATGTAATTCATATGTAATGGACCTCACTTCCGCCCCACTCCGGTTGCCGGCACTCCGGTTAGATGGCAACCTGATGCACATCCCAACACGGCCACCCCGCTTGGATTATGTTACTTAGTCCCTGATATGCCCCCGAAGAGGAAACGCAAGCGCCACGTTTGTAGTAGCCACAGTCAGACATGTTGTTCCTTGTTGATGGAATTTTGTTTGACTGTTCCCTTGGCACCACTGAAAAGATGCTGGCAAGGGCTGCAACAACGCATTATACAGTCCCAGATGGTTTGTCTCCGGAAATGTATGGGCAGCATGTATGGTTTAGGGCAAGAGCTAATGGCAGAAGCAATCACTGGCAGAGCTGGTCTAGGCAGGCATTGATGCAGGCCGGCATAAACACACCCTGCCCAAGGCCTGCCGCAAGGCGGTTGAGAGGGCCAGTGGCTGTGAAGGGCAAGGCAGGCGGAGGGGCTCGCCGGAGGGCCTATGAGAGTGCCCACCAGGCCTCACCAGTGCAAGGAGCCAGGCCTCACCGGTGCAAGGAGCCAGGCAGGCAGAGGGGCAGAGGGGTGGTAGTGGGTGACGTGTTCAACCGCCAGGGCAGCTCAGCTGCGGACACACCCCACCCCTGAGGGGAGCTAGAGGAGTGCAGCCAGGTTTGCGGGCAGGAGGGCCTGGTGTGGCCACTGGGTCAGCAGTCTCAGGGGGGCGCGGGGCCTCCGGTGCCAATGCCTGGGTCCCTCCACGCCCCTCCAGTCATGCAGGCCAAGCCTGGTGGCACATTGGCGCCCAGTGGTGCTATGCTCCTGGCATGGGGGGCTCATACTGCCCACCCAGGGCGAAGGTGCAATCTGGCCTGGGATACAAGCGGCTGCCAGACTGCCTTCCCAAGCCCCAGGAGCTGTAGCCTGTAGCATACAAATGTAGCACCATTAATCATGTACAAGCTTGCAATGCAGCATGTTTGTCATGCCATCACGAGCATGGAGTCTCATTTGGGGGAGCCAGTCAAGTGTGATGGGCCAACAATGCTGCAGGGCAAAGCGTCCTAAAACTGATAAGGTGCTGGCAAGGGCTGCAACAATGCATTTGACAGTCCCAGATGGTCTGTCTCTGGAAATGTATGGACAGCATGTATGGTTTAGGGCAAGGGCTAGGGTTGGGGTAGATGGGCGGATGGGGTGGGGCATGTTCACCTTTCTACGGCTCAACACGCCGAGCTCCCCTTGTGCCAAGCCCAGGTACGACGTGGTAAGCGCAAGCGCTTCGGTTGGCCGCACTTCGCTTTGATGATGCGAGTGTGCAGACTGCGGACGCACTCGATGACCCTGGGATGCGGATCGCGTGCGTTGAGGGGCCCCCGGAGGACTAGGGTGGCGAGTGGAGGAAATGGCATGTCGGTACTCCCGCCTCTCACGGATTAGTGGCGTGAACGGTCGGTCCCACTCGCTGGTGGGCCAGATTGGCCCGTCCATCACGATGGCTTGGCGGACGTCGCATGTACCCATTGGAAGACTTTAACCTCCAGCTCCAGCTTGTGCAACAGGCAAGGGGCCCGGACTTTGCCCCCACGTCTGTCACATGACAGCTCCTTGGTATGCTACGGATTGTTTCTACTCTGACATGGCCAGCATGCCCTGCACACAATGGCCCTCGTCAACCTAGCCAACCTTGTCAACCTAGTCTAGAAACAGGGGGTGCGACTTGAGACAACTACGCGGCATGGAGGGAGGACACATTTGTTGTCAATTCATACGAGAATGCTTAGACCATTATCATGATTTCGGGCTTTTCTAGACCAAGTCGTAGCTAGTGTAGCATAACAGATGGCTTCAACAGAATCGTGAGGTCTCGGACGGTAAGGTCCCACAAGGTCTGATAAAATGGCTCGAACAAATGTACCGTCACTTTTTGTCGCGTATACTGAACTCCAAGAGGTCAATCCGCGACGCCCCGCTGCGGCGTGGAGCTCCGCAGCTTGGCCTGCGAGGGACGGGCTAAAGTCAACCTTATCCCCCTCCGCGGTATCCTTGCACCAGTGACTCCTTGCACCCTGACGCTAGTGCACGTGCATACTAGTCGGTCGGCCACTAGTCGGTCGGTCGGCGTGCGTGATGTCAGGCGGCCCCAACATGGGGTTGGTAATCTTCATGCAAGTACTCTCTCAAAACTGCACTGTTCTCTATAGCGTTAATCACATTGGCATTGGCGGTTTAGTCCGCGTAGTCTGACCATCAGCGCTAGCCATTGGAGTCTCTGCTCGCGTACTGCCACATGTGCCCGCGAACAAATCACATCGGCGAGACGGGTCGCCTTGGCACGGTGAGCCACATCGCTGAGGCTCCATCTACCTAGCGTAGTGAGCTGGTTGTGCACAAATGGAATGTCCGGCCAACACCCAACGCGATGTCTGCCGGGCGTGCAGGGCACCTTGACGGGGTGATTGAAACATCTGGGCGTATTCGCTTTCGCCGAATACACCATTTGTGTCGGCGCACACTAAGGTATCACCGGCTTACACCCCCCCCTCATCATCTCTGTCCCCCACTGTGTTGCACCCGCTGCACCCATAGAAAAAGCGATACGTAATGTTTGTTCTTGACTCATTGCTGCATCTCTTGAAACAAATCGCACATTAAATAGCCCAGGCCTCAATCCGTTTGACTCTTTCAAAGTTACATCATGTTCCCCAGGCACATTTATACCATGGTATGCATCGACCCACCATGCCCGCCACCCCTCCACCCATCATTGCAGGAGCCCACCTCATTGAGCCTGCCCACCCCCTCCCAGCCCACCCCCTCCCAGCCCACCCCCTCCCAGGCCCCCCCCCTCACAGCCCACCCCCTCACCCCCCCCCCCCCCCCCCTTCACAGCCCAACCCCTCACAGCCCAACCCCTCACAGGCCCCCCCCCTCCCAGGCCATTCCCTCCCAGCCCTACCCCTCCCAGCCTAACCCCCAGCCCTAGCAACCACCATGGGGGGTAAGAGGCCTAGCAAGACGCGGCGCCAATCCCTGCAAGAGCTGAATGCCTCACCCAAGGCAGGGTTTAAGTGCACCCCCAATGGTTTGAAATCTCAAAGGAACAAGGCACAGGTGGAGGCCATGAAATTGCGGGCACAGGTTGAGCAGCTCCACCAGCAGCTCGGTGATGCGGTGGCAGATTATCAGCTGCTGCAGGCAGACATGGAGCAACTGCAGGCAGCACACCAAGAGGTGCAGGGTGAGAATGAGTCATTGGAGCAGCTGGCTGAGGAGCGCACCCATGCAATCCAGCTGCTGGAGCAAGACAAGCGCCGGCTGTCCCTTGCGCTACGCAACGTCCGGCGCTGCCGTCCAAGTGGCCCCCGGCTCACCCGGCATCAGCGGCAGCTAATGAACATCCTGATGCGGCACCGGGTGTCACCAGAGGTGTTGCAGCGGTGTGCTGAGGATGGCTATGGCAGGCCAGACACCCACGGCAACCCCACAGGCAGTGCATCCCAGCAGCCCAGCCCGGCTGGCCCACCCTCGTTGACAACCAACTTCATTCCCACGCAAGTTGGGCGCCGTGGGAAGCCTGCGGCCAGGACAGCTGCATACCTTGCACAACACTACCTCAGCACAGCCAGGCTGGCTTGAATTACTAACTTTGATGCTTTGCTGTGCACGGCCTACTGACTGGATATTTATTTTGGATGGGTGAAAGGTAGCTGGCTGGGTTAGCTACATACTGAGCCAGCTAGCATTAAATTTGGCGCAGCGAGTGCAGAGTTACAGCCGTCCTACTACCAGGGGTCGGTTTACTGCCATTTTTTGAATGTTGGGGCCGCCTGACGTGATGGGGTGCCGGCATGCAAATCTGCAGTGCTGTTTTTGAGATCGATTTGCTGCTTGTTGCTGCTACGTATTCGTCTTGTTTTGCGCCCTAGCTTTGTAGTATGCTCATAGTTTCCACGGGAAGCTATTGCAGTGTATAAAAGCGGCCCTGCGCAGTTTGGGAAGCTCTTGATGTTGTAATGCGTTGAAGCCGTATTTCTAGGCAGAATGTGCATCAAACGCCGTGCTCACCTCCTTTTGAGATGTAAGCGGTGGGCCCCGAGAATCTCTATCTGACAGAGTAGCGTTATTCTTAGGATTGGCACCCATACATAAACCCAGAAGTACCAACCATGCTCATGTCTAGGTTTACCCCTAATCTCGCGCTTACCTGCTGCGAAGTACGTAGAGATTGTACTAGCTACCTCCAAGCTACCACCAGCGTTCATCAGCGGCGCAAATGATGTAGACTGGCGGCCATATTTAGAGATGGGCCGACGCAGTCAGCGTAGTATGAATAGATAGGATAGGAAAGCAGAGGAAAGCAGAGGAAAGCATAGGAAGCTCTTGTCATTGGTCAGCACTCTCGATAATAGACCCAAAAAACAGTTCCTTCGCTTCAGCATGCTATGAGCGAGCTGCGGCAGCCCGATGCGCGATGCGAGCCATCCGGTTACCGAACATAACCGCCGGCCCCCGCGCTAGCGCTGTTGTAGACCGTACCTACTGGCAGCCGTTCAGAAAAACCGCCGCAGCCATTTACAGTAACCTTGCCACCTGGACACTTGGCAAGGGTTGGTGGGCGTCCGGGCCGGGGCCGCGCCCAAGGGAGCTCATTAACCCGCGCCGACATGCTAAAACCCAGGCAGTGAAGGCCAAGAGTGAATGCGCGTGCGCGACAAGGGCCTGTTTCAAAAGTGGCACGGCGGCATCAACGGCAGCAATAGCATGTGCATCATCCCCCAAATCAAGCAACCTATCTACCGACGCGTGACAAAGGGGATGTGTGCGTGCGCGAGCATGCATAGGGTAGGGCTCGAGCACTCCTCGGGAGGCTAGGGACACAGTATCAACAGTCGGCTACCTGTTGTGAAGAGGTGTAGGGGCTCCCCAGGCTACGAATACAGACATTTCTGCCAACCCAGCCAACAATGAAAGTTGCCTTCTTGCACCCTGACCTTGGCCTGGGCGGGGCGGAGCGCCTAGTCGTGGATGCCGCGGTCGAGCTAGTGCATCATGGTCACAGCGTCGACATGTTCACCGCGTTCTACGACCGACGGCGATGCTTTGAGGAGACTCAATCGGGCATCTTCAATGTTATTGTTGCGGGCAGCTGGTTTCCCAGACACATCCTGGGGCGGTGCCTGGCATTGTGTGCATACATCCGCTGCATCCTGGTGGCCCTCCACATTGCATGGGGGCACAAGGTGCGAGCCTGTGTGTATCGTGGGTTTGTGTTAATGACACCAAGCTCACTTGCAGCCTTGCACTATGGAGCAGGTCCAGTACGACGTCATCATTGTCGACCAGGTCTCCGCAGTCATCCCCGTGTTGAAGCTGTTGACCAGCAGTCGCATATTGTTCTACTGCCACTTCCCCGACATGCTGCTCGCTGAGCGCCGGTCTGCCATCAAGAGGATGTACAGGTGCGGGCACCCTGCGCGCTGCACCATGCCTCGCTCTGCAGCATCCACTGGTGCTGTGCCGTGCTGTGCTGCGCTCCAGGGCTCCTCTGGACTGGGTGGAGCAGCACACCACTGGCCAGGCTGACCTCGTGCTTGTGAACAGCAGGTTCACAGCAGGCATCTTTGCCAGCACCTTTCAGCGGCTAGCTAAGCGAAAGCTTGAGCCACAGGTGGGAAGGAACCACCTCCCACCTTCAACCAGGATCCTCAATTGCTGTTCCTCCCCACACCTCACTCCTCTTCTGCTGTAAGGCTTGATCTAGCGGAGCATGGTCCGTCCAGGTCCCTGCCCCTCCAATACCTGGCTGCTCAGCCGACTGGTGCCTGGCCCCAGGTGCTGTACCCTGCAGTGGCAGTTCCAGCTGCCAGCACGCTGCTGGCTGCACAAGCGGGCTGGAGGGAGGTGCTGGGGGCTGAGCTGGCTGCCTGGGCCCAAGGGGGCCCCCTGCTGCTGTCCATAAACAGGTAACAAGGGGTGCTGGCCCAGCACTGCCTCACACTCCCTCGGGGTGCCAAGTGTGACGGCCATGCCACTCAGGGGTGTGGCTGATGGGAAGCAATGCCATGTCAACCATCTTTATCGTCATGCACAGCTACCCAGCATAAGCTGCGGGGGCCCTCCGCTGTGCTCTGTCCTGAGCTCTGACAGGCGCTGGGCCCTGTGCCGCAGCCTCCTGACCTCCTGGCCAGCAGCACCTGCAGCAGCAGGGAAGCAGGTGTGTCAAATCTGGAGCCACAGGTCTGGCCCCAGGCCCTGGGAGTGGCCGCACCCCTTTGCCAGCACCCGCTGGGCGCTGGGTGCTGAGTTGTTCAACGGGTTATGGTTTGGTAGGTTTGTAGGAGTTGAAGGGTTTGGTAAACCCTGCTAACCCCAGCCCCTGAGGTGTCCAACCTGTTGTGGATGAGTGCATGCACCTCCCGCACCCCTGGTATGGCATGGCTGCTGGCTGGCAGGTGCAGTGTCCTTACCATCAGGATGAGCATACACGCACACACCATGTCACCCCTAGCAGCTTAGGTTTGTGTGAGTCGGGTGGGTGCGGCTGGGCTTGGGCCTGCAGGGGTGAGCTGTGGAGCTATGCAGCAGGAGGTAAGTCCCGCTGCTGCATTGGAGTCAATGCAGGTTTGAGCGCAAGAAGGGCATCGCCTTGGCCGTCCTGGCGCTCAAGGAGCTCCATGCAGGAGGTTCAGACAGCAGCAGCGGCAGCAGCAGTGCCACAGACGCAGCCACTGCTGCATCCCTAGGGGTGCGCCTGGTGCTGGCGGGTGGGTATGATTCCAGGTTGCCGGAGAACGTTGAGCACTTTGAGGAGCTGCAGCAGCTGGTGAGGGTACTGGCTGTGTGGCAGTGGCAGGCACAAAGCACATAGGCCAGCGCTAGTCACGGCAGCACCTGGGGGGCGTGCTGCAGACTTGCAGGCTGTGTGTCAGCTGCCTGGCTGCGCAAGCTGCCATCAGACCATGTCATCAGCACCCTGCCATCAGATCATGTCAAACATCACCCATGCAGAGATTCAAACTGGCATGGACAGGAAGAGGGAGCGTGTCACACTCTCACTCATCAAGTCCACTTCCACTCTCACTCATCAAGTCCACAGCACAGCCTTGTCTCCGGGCGCTGTGTGCAGCACACCAGTCATCAGCATCACATGGCATTTGGCGATTTGGGGTTCAGATGAATACCATTAGCGTTGCTGCAGCGCACGAGTGTTGTCTGCTGGCCCTGGCACAGGTGAGGGAGCTGGGCCTGCAGGAGGAGGTTCGCTTCCTGCCATCTTTCACCGACAAGCAGCGCTCCGCCCTGCTGGCCGCATGCACCGCTGTCATATACACCCCGCAACATGAGCACTTTGGCATCGTGCCCTTGGAAGCAATGGTGGCTGGCAGGCCTGTCCTTGCGGCCAACAGCGGGGGCCCCACTGAGAGCGTGGTGCATGGGGTCACTGGCTTCCTGTGTGACCCCACCCCTTCAGCATTCGCCAGTGCAGCTCGCCAGCTGCTGGCACAGGGTGGGGCTAAAGCGCACAGCATGGGGAAAGCTGCTAGGGCTCATGTCGTGGACCGCTTCTCACGGGCTGCCTTTGGGAAGCAGCTCGACTCGTACATCAAGGGCCTCGTGAACCAAGGAGAAGCACCTCGTGCGGGGTAAGGGGCACCAGGCTCGCATTTGACCATGTTTGTGGGTGGTATGCATGGTGTCTAGTTGGTGGGTGTTTGCATCATGTTGGTCTGAGGCAGACAAAACAAAACTCCTATAACAAGGGACAACATGTCTGACTGTGGGTAATCTCACTCAGATACTACAATCAAGTTGTAGCATCCTCGGTCGCACCCTTGATGACTGCCAACCCCACATCGATTGCATGTTCCCCCTAGACCACTGGGCACCTCATCAAAACTAACAGCTTAATGCTCTGTAAGGATAACAGCTTGTGCAAACTACCAGGCCCTATGCATTGTTGCGGGCCCGGCCATCAAAGCCCCGCCGGTACTCTGCAGCCCGGTGCAGTCGCTGCCTGTCCTTGGGCAGCCGGTCATTGACCAGCTTGTAGCGCTGCTGGTACTCCTCGCCAACGGTGGGCAGAGCCTCCAGGTCCTGCCATTGGCACAGCTCAGGGGGCGCTGCATGCTCTCCCCAATGCGCTGCATGTTCAGGCACCCGTTGGTGTCCCGGTCCAGCCACCTGCCCCCTGGGGGGGCCTGGGGTCGTGGGGCTGGGCCAGGGGTAGCCTAGCCTTTCGTTGAGCATTGCGGCTTACCGGTTGCACTCTGCGCGGGGGAGACGGGACGCTTGCGTTTCCTCTTCGGGGGCATATCAGGGATTCAGTAACATCAACCAAGCGGAGTGGCCGTGTTGGGATGTGCATCAGGTTGCCATCTAACCGGAGTGCCGGCAACCTCTCAGAACTATCCACAAGGTCGTAGAACAACTTGCCATGTTTGTACGTACATAGACTGCAAGCCACAGCCAAAACCCTCGGAACTTCGCACCCAATGTTCCCCTACAGCCCTCAACCCCCTACAATATTAGGCGTCCCTAATATGGGGTTGGTAAGCCAATATGGTTTGGTAACCCCGCTAACCCCTCCCAACCCCAGCCCCGCCCCCCGCAATGCCTTTCCACCCCCTTTCCACCCCTCCCACCCCCTCCCACTTCTACACGCGGCAAACAGGCGGGGCGGGGCGGGGCGGGGCGGGGCGGGGCGGGGCGGGGCGGGGCGGGGCGGGGCGGGGCGGGGCGGGGCGGGGCGGGGCGGGGCGGGGCGGGGCGGGGCGGGGCGGGGCGGGGCGGGGCGGGGCGGGGCGGGGCGGGGCGGGGCGGGGCGGGGCGGGGCGGGGCGGGGCGGGGCGGGGCGGGGCGGGGCGGGGCGGGGCGGGGCGGGGCGGGGCGGGGCGGGGCGGGGCGGGGCGGGGCGGGGCGGGGCGGGGCGGGGCGGGGCGGGGCGGGGCGGGGCGGGGCGGGGCGGGGCGGGGCGGGGCGGGGCGGGGCGGGGCGGGGCGGGGCGGGGCGGGGCGGGGCGGGGCGGGGCGGGGCGGGGCGGGGCGGGGCGGGGCGGGGCGGGGCGGGGCGGGGCGGGGCGGGGCGGGGCGGGGCGGGGCGGGGCGGGGCGGGGCGGGGCGGGGCGGGGCGGGGCGGGGCGGGGCGGGGCGGGGCGGGGCGGGGCGGGGCGGGGCGGGGCGGGGCGGGGCGGGGCGGGGCGGGGCGGGGCGGGGCGGGGCGGGGCGGGGCGGGGCGGGGCGGGGCGGGGCGGGGCGGGGCGGGGCGGGGCGGGGCGGGGCGGGGCGGGGCGGGGCGGGGCGGGGCGGGGCGGGGCGGGGCGGGGCGGGGCGGGGCGGGGCGGGGCGGGGCGGGGCGGGGCGGGGCGGGGCGGGGCGGGGCGGGGCGGGGCGGGGCGGGGCGGGGCGGGGCGGGGCGGGGCGGGGCGGGGCGGGGCGGGGCGGGGCGGGGCGGGGCGGGGCGGGGCGGGGCGGGGCGGGGCGGGGCGGGGCGGGGCGGGGCGGGGCGGGGCGGGGCGGGGCGGGGCGGGGCGGGGCGGGGCGGGGCGGGGCGGGGCGGGGCGGGGCGGGGCGGGGCGGGGCGGGGCGGGGCGGGGCGGGGCGGGGCGGGGCGGGGCGGGGCGGGGCGGGGCGGGGCGGGGCGGGGCGGGGCGGGGCGGGGCGGGGCGGGGCGGGGCGGGGCGGGGCGGGGCGGGGCGGGGCGGGGCGGGGCGGGGCGGGGCGGGGCGGGGCGGGGCGGGGCGGGGCGGGGCGGGGCGGGGCGGGGCGGGGCGGGGCGGGGCGGGGCGGGGCGGGGCGGGGCGGGGCGGGGCGGGGCGGGGCGGGGCGGGGCGGGGCGGGGCGGGGCGGGGCGGGGCGGGGCGGGGCGGGGCGGGGCGGGGCGGGGCGGGGCGGGGCGGGGCGGGGCGGGGCGGGGCGGGGCGGGGCGGGGCGGGGCGGGGCGGGGCGGGGCGGGGCGGGGCGGGGCGGGGCGGGGCGGGGCGGGGCGGGGCGGGGCGGGGCGGGGCGGGGCGGGGCGGGGCGGGGCGGGGCGGGGCGGGGCGGGGCGGGGCGGGGCGGGGCGGGGCGGGGCGGGGCGGGGCGGGGCGGGGCGGGGCGGGGCGGGGCGGGGCGGGGCGGGGCGGGGCGGGGCGGGGCGGGGCGGGGCGGGGCGGGGCGGGGCGGGGCGGGGCGGGGCGGGGCGGGGCGGGGCGGGGCGGGGCGGGGCGGGGCGGGGCGGGGCGGGGCGGGGCGGGGCGGGGCGGGGCGGGGCGGGGCGGGGCGGGGCGGGGCAAAACCCACTGTTCCGCTACAACCAGGGGTTGCGGTATCTGCAGATCTGATTATAACTATGTCCGGATTGATACCTAATTTCCTGCCCCCCACACCTTTACAAGCTGGGGCAATAGACGTTGGCATGAGACACATGCTCCTATGTAAGGAACCGTTCTAGCATTGCCTAGCGCACGCATCATGGTGCTACAGGCTGCTGGGTTTGGACTTTCGGCAACGTACTTGTCAGCGTACACTTTACCCGACACCAGTCTCCTGGCCCAATCCTTGCAGCATAGCATGTTTGGTTGCATGTGCTTCCTGGCCTAGTGGGTAACGATGCTAGGGAGTGGCTAGGAACAGTAACACTCCCTCCGGCAATCTGACAATGGACCCTGTCTCTGCCGCGCGTGCTGTCATGGTTGATTTGTTATTCAGATGCTGTCTTGTTCGTTTTACATGATCATTTGCTAAAGATGAAATACCGGGTAGGTAACGGGTGATCAAGCACTCGTCCATCATTGACCATGGAGCTGAACAAAACTGTGTTGCATGCCATAGTTCATGCCATGGTCAACTAATAAGGGAGTTTGGCAAAAGGCGGATATTGTAGTTGCGATGCGAGGCAAAAGCAGCCGGCCTCCTTCGGGAGGGAAGCGCAAGGCTAAGGCCATCGACGCTTTGCCTAGTAAGCGCAGAGGCAAACCCCTTGCGAATGAGGTCTACGAAGCGGAGGAATCGGACCCTGACGAGGTCAAGCATGCTGCACGGTACGACGTGAGTCGGCGCCGCCAGCATCATGGACTTGTTTCGCAATAGCTCATACAGATCTATGTTGGAGTGCAGCGAGTCGACAATTTTGAGTACGAGATGCCATCGGACTTTGAAGACGAGGAGATTGACGAGGAGCTGGCCTTCACGGAGGAGGACAAGAAAAAGTATGCCGGCTGGTTCGATGACGGAAAAGAACCTACAGATGAAGGCGACGAGGAAGAGGAGGGCGGCCATGACACAGCTGACAAGGAGGGCGACAGTGATGTCGACCTTGCTTTGCTAGACAGTGATGCCGAAGTAGGTGGGTGCAGTGCTGGGTCTGCAAGCAGCCAGTACCAGCAACTGATGCACCCTCACCACCATTGTGGCTTGAACTTTAAAAGCCAAAGCCTGCTAGCGCACTGCGCAATGGCCACAGAGGACCAGCACGGGGCTGGAGATAAGGGTACCGATGAAGATGATGAGCTACCCGGTTTCGAGCGTGAAGATGAGGCAGAGGATGCTGATGATGACGGCGATGCTGTTGATCAGCAGGGCGACGAGGAGGAGCTCTACATGTGAGCATGACACAGCAAGCTGCCATGTGCCATAACCTGCTCCCTTCTCCTCCAGCTCCTCGGCCATGCTTGTCATCAACACCGCAGGTCCATGCTTCAGGCAGTTGTGGGTTCCAAGGCAGCTGCAGCGCCAGATGGCAGCTCAGGTCAGCTCAGCACAGCCTCCAAGCGGAAGGCCAAGCAGGCTGACGCTCAGGCTCCAGTGCTGACAGAAGCTTACCCAGAGGCGGAGTTCAACCTCAACCCTGGGGCGGCATCGGCAGGTACGCCACACTGTCAGGCGATAGTAGCCCTTCAGGTCGTACAGGACAGGCCATAGGCCGTAGGCGAACATCATGACGGCACCCTTGCTATGGAGTGTGCGCGTGTGGGATAGTGGCCTCCCCCTCGCATCCCCTATCAAATGGCAATGCGCACTTGCTGCCTGCCGGCCTGTCATGTGTGCACAATCTGTTTCGCAATGCTCATGCTGTTTTGCTACAACAATCGCACCATCGGGGGTAAATGCGGGGACTTACTAAGTGCTGGTGCTCTGCTTCATTGTGCAAGCTGTGCTGCATAGGTCAGCGTCCATGTGCAAGTGTGCATGGCATGATGTGTACAACTGCGAGGCTACCAGTGCCATGCCGTTGAAGAATGAGTGCTATAAGGACCCGTCCGGCTAACGACTGCCTGCTATGCCCCGTGAGGGTTGATCCCTTACTCACGGGCTGCACATGCTGCAGGTGGTGACCTCTGGGCGGCACACCAGCATACATACATACATTCACCTACGTAGTGCATGCTGGCAGGGTATGTTATCACATCTCTTGTGTATGCCTTCATGCGGCGATGGCTGTGCTGTGACTTCAGGCTTGTCTGTTTCTGGCGAGCTGAGCGTGGCTGACCTTATCAAGGGCCTGGGCAATGAAGGACGCAGGAAGCTGGCCCCTGCTGCTAGGAAGATGCTGGAGAAGATGGCAGCAGGTGCCAAGGTGAGTCAGACGGGTTTAGTTCAGCGGCAGGATGCAGCTGGACACTGTCCACCCTGCTGCTGGCTGTCCCCCAGAACCAAAGCTGTTAAATGTGAGTCTGCACTCTGGGTTGTCCAGTGGGGAAGGAAGCGAAAAGGTTGCACAGCCGTGTGGTAGGGATGCAGCTGCGCAGCGGCATTAATGCCTGCGGCTCTTGAAGTCTTGGCCTGGCATGTGGTGGCAGGTCAGTGTGTGTGGGCATGTGGGTGCTCTGGGTGCAGGCAGTGGCAGCGCCCCTGCCTCGCACTATCAAGGAAAGAACAGAAAGGCGAGCTGGGTATGAGACCACCTCCAAGGAGGTGTCCAAGTGGCAGCCGCTGGTCAAGGTAGGCACAATGCTCTTCAAACTGGCACTGGCCAATCTACTTGCCGTTACTACCACTGCTGGCATTGCAGCTGGTAAGGCTGCGCAGTGTCCCTACTGTACCATTGTAACATTTGAGCGTTGTTGAGAGTTTGATGTGATGCATGCTGCCGGTTTCAGCCTTGAGCATCAGTATCATGATGAATGTACCCAGTTGATGGCGTGCACCCAACCGCATGGGCAGGTGCATGAAACTGTTGGACATGTGTCCTCCCAGCATGGCTGGTTGCATGGCATGATGTGTACAACTGCGAGGCTACCAGTGCCATGCCGTTGAAGAATGAGTGCCATAAGGACCCGTCCGGCTAACGACTGCCTGCTATGCCCCGTGAGGGTTGATCCCTTACTCACGGGCTGCACATGCTGCAGGTGGTGACCTCTGGGCGGCACAGTAGCATACATACACGCACATGCTAGCTGCTTACTGGCAGGGCAGGTCAGCGCGTTGCAGCAGTGTGGCAGCATGAATAGAACACTGGCCTTCTGCCTGTGTCCACACCCATTGATGCCCTACACCAAACACGTGTGCTTCATGTAGCTGCAAGCTAGGTTGGCTGCAGCAGGTCGCTGTCAAGGCCCTGCCACCTCTGCCTTGCTCTGCATCCTGTGTCCCCTAAGGAATGCTGCCTTACGCCTCATGCTGCCTCGTACGTGGCTTGCACCCAGTACCCAATGTTGGCTGTGATCACCCCGATCTGCTGGCCCTACTGCTGCTTGCAGGCCAACAGAGAGGCTCCCACCCTGCGCTTCACCGCAGCCCGGGATGAGGTGCCTCATGTCAACACCACGGCTGCCCTTGGTCAGTGCCAGCTGCCCAAACTATGCTGACCTCCGACAGCCTTAGCTGTGTTGGGCATGGCTCTGGCCAACCATGAGCATGTTGTGGGGCACCAGCCAGTGTCAGGCACGTCCCCTCGCCAGCCTGCTGCACTGTGAAGTTGTCAGGTGCCTGGCAGCAGTGTGCAGTAGCCTGCCGCAGCAGGCTGCAGCTGCGTGCACGCAAGTGCTTTGCGTACTGCCTGTTGGCTGCAGTGGCCCAGCATGTGCCCGAGGGGGACATGGAGGCGGAGGTGGCGGCGCTGCTGCAGGCCGCAGGCGCAGCTACCACCAAGGCTGTGGCAGAGGCTGAGCAAGCCCTGTCTCTCAAGGTGACGCCCTTGGCCAGGCCATGAAACCTGTATGGCCGCATGTATGTACACCACATGCACATGTGCCTGCCAAGCATGCCTTACCTCCATGGCATGCCCACACACCTATAGCAGTGGATCCGGTTTTGTGCTGGTATGCTGCAAGCTGCTGGTTGTTGGATTGTTGCCCTATGCCCCACGTTGTAGTCAGCGCTCTCACTGCCTCTACCTACTTGATCTAGTTCCCTCTCTGCATCCATTGTTCCTCTATCCTCCCTTGCCACTCCAAAGACTCTGACATGTCTTCATCCCACTCTGCTGCCCCTTCAGGCGCTGAGTGTGGAGGAGGCAGCTGAGCGGCGCGAGCGGCTGGCAAAGATGCGCAGCCTGCTGTTTTACCACGAGCTCAAGGCGAAGCGCATGAAGGCCATCAAGAGCAAGGAGTTCCACCGCAAAGCTGCGAAGGTGTGTTGTACTGGTCTGCTGCCTGGCACGTGTATGCTAGCACGTGATAGGGCTGCTTGCTTGATCAACATGCACACGTGAGCATTGTTAGCCTGCCAGCCTGTGTGCTGACAGAGTCTGCTTCCTCCCCTGGTGCAGGCAGCCAAGCGCAAGGGCCAACGGGATGGGTTGGGTCAGGGCATGGAGGAGGGTGGTGACCGCGAGGCTCAAGAGGCCCAGGAGTTTGAGCGAGCCAAGGAGCGCTTGACATTGAAGCACAGGTGAGGGAACCAGGGGAGGCCCACAGCAACCAGGGAGGCCCAGCCAAGCATAGCCAGCCTTTTTGCACCCACCTTCAACCCTTTTGCTGTCCATGTGCCTTGGCCTCTACCGTTGCTGTCAGTAGCCTTGTCAACATGCTTGGTGTGCTCCTTGTTGTCATGCTTCTTCTTCTTAGCCTGGACCTCTAGCTTTGCTGAAGGTTTAGTGGAAGAGATGGAGAGATGCAGTCTTCGCACCCTCTTGTAGCCATCAGCTGCAGCTAGAGATCATCGAACCTGCCCCAGCCGAGAACTTGGCTGGCCGTTCTGCCAGCCGGCCTGCTAGTCTGCTGCCCATACAGGAACACAAGCCGCTGGGCTCGTCGTGCCCTGAAGCGTGGCGCCACAATCCTGGACCCCGGCACCAAGGCTGCAGTGGCAGAGCAGCTGCAGCTGGGTGAAGCTTTGAAGCGCAAGATTGATGGGCAAGCAGGCAGTGATGAGGAGGACAGTGGGTCACCCAGCTCAGGGGAAGACGAGGGAGAGGTCAGGCGACAGGCTGGTGGGAGCAAGGGCAGCAAGGCAAGAGCAGCTGCACTGGAACTGCTGCAAGGTGAGCACGGGTCAGGGGTCTGTCACAAAGAAGTGAATGTGGACAGTTGAGGGCAGTGTGGTTCAGAGGCAGTGCTACAGAGCTGTTGTAATGGTCACGCTGAGGCTTAGGTTTTCCAGCTGCGTCACAGCACTGTCATCATTTGCTGCTTTGTGCAAGCAATTCACGCTTAAGCACCCATGCGCAAACCCACGTGGTGCACTGGGCTTTGCAAGTGTGGCACAGCACATCCTGGGCAACATGGGTTCTCTCTATAGTCATGTGCCTGCCATGCACAGACTAAGCCAACCCCTGTCCAACAGCATAACCATCATCCCCATCAGATTGACTTCACTCTCAGCCTCCAAGTAATGTGGAGCTGTACCTGCATGTGAGCATGGGTGTGTGTCCTGCTCTGCAGCACTTACGGCAGCAAGGGGGCAAAGTACACAGCCAAGGGTTGAGAAAGCGCACCTTGTCTGTCCAGTCCGCTGTCTGTCCCTTACAGTGTGTATGTAGTGGCTGTGTGTACCTGATATGCTGCTAGCTACCTTGCCTCCCCTTGCTTGCAGCATGCCGCCCTTCCTGTGCTTTACTTGCAGGCTCTGACCCTGCTCACCCGGCACAACCAGCGACCAAGGGCCTGCTAAGCCTGCCATTTATGGCCAGGGCGCTGGAGAGGCAGCGGCTGGAGGCAGAGCAGCAGGCCAGGACCCTGCTGGCTGAGCTGGATGAGGAGGGTGGCGATTTGGATGCGGCAGGCACAGGCTCAGGGCCGTTGGGGAGCAGTGCAGCGCATGGTGGCACTGGCCTAGGGCCTGGGGTCACTGGGGCCATGGGCCGCCTACGTTTTGGTGGAGCGCCAGCAACTAGCAGCCAGCCAGATGGGGAGGGTCTGGTTACAGAAGAGGAGGGTGGACAGCGTCTGGGGTCAGAAGAAGAGGATGAGGGAGACGAGGAGGAAGAAAGACTAGCGGAAGGGGTCCAGGGGCTGCGGAGGGGGAAGTCAGAGCGACCCAATAGTGATGCCCAGGGCGACAAGGCAGCGTTGCAGAGAGCTCCTTCTGCAGCTGACCAGGCTGACCTGGACCAGGCACTGCTGGCAGGTCCAGGCGCCCTACATGCCCTGGCTCCTCTGCCCCTGCAGCCTCCCCAAAGTCAGCGTGGCCAGCGCAGCAGGCGCAGGGGTCAAGGCACTGCACCTGCCTCAGCACTTGCAGCTCCTTCCCCTGGGGCTGTGGAGGGTGGCGGTGCTCTGCCAGCTCAGCTGGCTCAGCTGTTTGACAAGCAGCCTACTGGTTCTAGACTGATGGATGGGCTGCAAGGTCCAGGACAGCCGGCCCAGCTGCCAGCTTTCATCCCTGCCAAGACCCATGCGGGCGGCAAGCAGGGATATGTTTTTACCAAGGGGGCGCAGGGTCTGGGCTACTACTTGGACGCCAAGCAGTTGCCTTCAGTACCCAGCGCCAAGGCAGTGCCGTCACAGCCATCTGGGCATAGGCAGGCAGCTGCAGGCCAGACCAGGCATGGGGCGGCAATCAGTACACTGAAACTTCATTCAGCAGATAGGAATCCCCAAGCTGGTGCCAGCGATGCTGTGTTGGCGGCCATGGCTGGTGGAGCCATGCAGTCAGGTGGTGAGGCAGCTGCGGAAGGCATGGTCCCACTGCATGGAGGGTCTGGCTCTGTGGTGCCTGGATCCGGCAAGCTTAGAGTGGATGGCGAGGCTGAGGGCGGTCAGCTGGCTCTCATCCGTGCTGCATTTGCTGGTGATGATGTGGAGCAAGACTTTGAGGCAGAGAAGGCAGCTGAGGTGGCGGCAGAGCTGCCAAAGGAGGAGGTGGTGGGCGTGCTGCCAGGCTGGGGTGTTTGGGCCAATCAGCAGAAAGAGCCGCGCTGGGTGACTGCAGCTCGAGAGAAGGCGGCAAGGTGGGAGTGAAGGATGTGCTGTGGCTGAACAGACAGTTCAGGACAGTTGAGTCCCAAGCCGGGCTGGTACAGGTTGCACTTTCACCGATGACTGCACAATGTGACCGAGAGTGGGGCTGACCATAGGCGTTGTGGTAGGGTGGTAGGGTGCTTATAGAATGCAGCAGTGGAGCCTGTCGAAGTGGTGACTTGCCATGGCGCATATAGCCCAGCCAGCCAGCAAGTGCAGCAAAGAGATGGGGTGGAAAGGGAGGAAGGTGTGGCTAGCGTCTCATTGAGCCTGGGTACCCAGGAAGGCGGGAAGCACTGCTTGTGGTTGCAGGGCAAGGGCAGCTTGGCATCTATGGCTGTTCGTCACTTGCATCGCCCCCATGCAGCCTGCTCAAGGATGAGAGCTTGCTGTGTATTTGCACTCGGCAAAAGAGGGCTGTTACACTCTGGGGGCAAGCAAGCGGCCCCCATCTTCGCCAATGTCATGCAATGTTTGCTCAACTGCAGAGAACGAGAGAAGGCTGCAGCCAGTCGCGCAGATGCTGCTCTGAAGTTTGTGGTGCTGAGTGAGAAGTGGGACAAGAAGGCCATGACAAAGTACAGCGCACAGTCCGTGCCCTTCCCCTTTGACAGCAAGGACACATATGAACGCAGCATGCGGCAGGTGTGAGCTGCTAAATGGTGGGCAACAGCTAAAAGGTGGTGTCCAGCATCTCGTGATGGTGCCTGTTTGTGCCTTGAATGCTGTGTGCTGCAGCCCCTGGGCCGACAATACAACGCTGACTCAGCTTTCCGTGACCTCACGCGCCCGGCTGTGCTCAAGAACACAGGTGCGCTGAGTGCAGCCTGGTGGGCTGCATGTATGGATGTGACATAGCTTTGCACACATATGCAAGGCCACTGCCAGCAAGCGCTTTCCAGCAGTCGTGACAATGACAATTGCTGCTGGGTGCGCAGGCGTGGTTATTGAACCTATTCGCTACACAAAGCCTGTCGCACAGAAGGCTGAGGAGGTGGCTGCTAAGCAGGTCAAGGCGAAGGTCTTGACAGTGGCTGGTGGAATGTTTAAGCAACCCAAGAAGCGGCAGCAGTAGTTGCAGCCGGTTCAATACTGCAAGCATTCAGTGCAGTTGCGGGATGCATGTGAGGGGTTGTGTCGTGTTCTAGGCTAATGCCTGCTCAAATAGATGATGTTATAGTAGTGCAGATACTACACGATGCAGTGCATTTCGCTACGAGTGGGCCTCGGTGTGAAACGATGCCTATAGGATGTGTGCTAACTAGAGACTTGACCGGCTGCCCAAGGCCAGGCAGAGGTTGCACTGGGCTCCAGATTACCGGCGGGGCATTGATGGCTGGGCTCGCAACCACCCATAGAGTCTAGTAGTTTGGACGAACTGTAAGCCTTGTGCGCATCAAGCAAGTAGTTTCGATGGGGTACCCAGTGGTCTCCAGGTCACCCCCGCCAGTGGCCCCGCAATTCACTTTTTGACACCGTCTTTGATCCGCTGCGTGTTTCACCGTTGGGCTCTACATCTTACAACGGTGTCGCTAGCAGGTTAGGCCCTGTTTTGTCGAGTGTGCTGCATTGTCTCGACGACATGATTAGCTTCGCAATGTCATTCTCCATCCGTTTATTTGCGTGTCGCAACAGGAGAGGTGAATTGGTGGCCGGAGGCATTTCCGTGCCGAGCAGCCTTTGCTGCCGTCGGACTTACAACTCGCGAATAAATCCCAGGTAAGCACGGGGTGCTGTTTCTTAGTGCGTTTTGCATACGATGTCAACACATGCAACCAAATCTGCTGACCTGCACAGGTGCTTCGCTGATTTGAGGATCAACACCAAACCCACACCAGCCCAAGGGTCTCCCAAGCAGCAGTGCAACAAGGCTATCAGACCTTGAAAACAGTGCCTTGGAGGTGAGTAAACTTGTAATACACGTCACCTTGATTAGGTCAGTTTGATGTTCACTCACACACTCCCGTAACGCATGACAGGCATGAATAGCTGAGGGTAGCACACAACCGTCACCTGCCCGAATTTCATCTGTTATTATTTATTATAAACGACGCTACGCCTCAATATGTTTAGCAAACATGTTTATGTGTTTATATGCACCAGAAGCAACAACCCCCTCCCCCCTCCCCACCCCGGCAGCGGCAAGGCCTGCCCCTGGAGCAACAGCCTCCTCCCCCCTCCCTGCCACACTCACTACATGGCCAGACCCTGGAGCAGCAGCCTCCTCCCCTCCCTGCCCCCAAAGCTGGATGACCAGCACCAGGATCAGGTTTCTCCTTGCCGCTCCCCCCCGCCCTCCCCCCCCGCCTCCAGGCAGCAAGGGCTGCAACATGGGCAATGGTTGCAGCCGACATTGCCCCCCTCCCTTCCCCGGCCCTCTCCTCCAACCCTTCCCCAAAAGCCACAACAAACCCCTCCCACCTTCACAGCTCTCAAGTACGTAGTTGGGGCTGTGATTGAAGCTATGTGTCAGGTGCCAGAAAGAAAGAAAGAAAGAAAACTACTCCGGTATTCACCGGCGTGCATTAAGGGAGGAGCTACCGCCTGGGGCGCGGCCTGCTCCCACCATCCAGCCAAAGAAGAGGCGTCCCCCCTACCCTCCCCCCCCTTTGGTAGCCCTGAGTCTGTAGCTTGTCTTTGCAATAGAGTGGGCTGCCTCCACAGCGTGTCTAGTTAGCTTGTTGAGCAGCTTGGTAGTGTTGGCTTGTGTGATCCCTAGGGTCAAGAGGTGTTGCCGTGTGTGCGCCTCGTAGGTTATGCCCCCTATGCCTAGTAGGATTGGTATGATAGCGACCATATGGTCTTCCTTGCGTATGGTCTCGGCTAAGTGGGTGTGTTGAGTGAGTGCCTTGTTTAATTGCTCCGTCCACCGTGAGTCTGAGCAGTATTTGATTTCTATGATACAGACCCGCTTGGTGTCTTTGCCGTCCTTGCTTGCCTTCTTATGAGGGAGCACCATGAGGATATCCGGCCTGGTGGTGTGTTTAGTATCTTCTGGTTTCAATCCGAGTGTTTGGAGTGTTGTGTGTAGCGTGTCACTCGGGAGGTCCAGACTTTCCTTTGCGCCCTTCTCCCAGCTGCCGGTGTCCGCAAAGCTGATGTACCCGCCTAGGGTTCCCTTGCTTATAGCTTTAGTGATGAGGCGGCCCGCCCCGTTGTGCCTTTCCTGCACCATTGGTAGTGTCTCGCTGCAGCCGGAGAGGAGGTGAGTGGCACTGTCCGCTTCCCCGCAGAGTGGGCATCGGTCGTCCGTCGCCCGTTTCCAGCGCATAGCTAGTTTTTGGTTGTATAGCCCCCCGGTGCGGTAGAGTAGGGCAGTGCGTTGCGCGTGGGTGGAGATGTTCGTGTCGACCATCACTCTTTCGCCCGCTCCTTTCGCCGCGGCTTTGGTGATCTCCTGAGTCATCTGGTAGTAGATACTGTCTTGATTGGCAAGGCCCAGCTTGTGTTTGCGGTGCATGTGTGCCCGCACGCTGTGGCGGCAGTCCGGCAATGGGGCGGGGGAGTCGCCGTCGGTGGCGTTGCTGAGCCAGTTCTTCGTCTCTTTCCGTGTGGTTGGGCTGTAGGCCGGGGTGTTGGCGAGCTCTGGGTGTAGCGCCGCGTGCTTGGCGAGGACATCGGCGCCTTCGTTGCCGATGATGCCCGAGTGGGCCCTGACTTTGAGGAATTGGATTGTTACGGGGCTGTCGATGATAAGGGTAGCAATGGCTGTCAGGATGTCGTTGTGTCTGTGGGTGATGAGCGACATCGGGTTAGCGAGGGCTCTGCGGATCTGGTAGAGGGAGCAAAGGCTATCGGTGGCGATGCGTTTGGCCCCTGCTTTGAGTGCCGCGTGTATCGCTGTGAGTTCTGCCTTGTTGATGGTGTTGCTTTCTGGGTCGTTCAGGGCGGCTGTGATGAGGACGTGGTTCTCCGGGATATAGACCCCCGCCCCGACGCTCGCCGGGGCTGCCCCTGAGGTCTTAATGCAGCTGCCGTCCGTGTACGCGATCGTGGCCCACTCGGTGATGGCCATCCGTGGCTGCGTCGTGGAATGGTGCGTGAGTTGTTGGTGGCTGCGTTGGTGCCCCGAGGTGGGGAGGTCCCTGTCAAGCGGCAAGCGCATATGTTGTTTGTGACCGCTAGGGGGTGGCTGGCTTTGATTCGTTGGTCTGTTGCGAATTGGGTGTGTATCTCGTTGAGGGTGGAGGGCAGTGGCAGTGCTAGCCAGCCAACCTTGGGGGTTGCCTTTGGTGACGAGTTGTTGTCCTGCTGCATTCCAAATGACGTAGATGTGAAGTTTGGCGTGCTTGCCTGGCTTGGGGCATGGGTTAGGTGTTGGTCTTGGTCTTGGTCTTGGTGGGGGGTATGCTAGCCAGGTGCTGGCAGTACTCAGGGTAGCGCCGCAGGGTGTCAATGTGTTTAGGGTAGGAGATGCCCTTTTTCCCAGGGATCAGCATGATGGTGGCCATGGCCTCCTCTTGAGTAGCTGAATGTATAGCATGGTTGACGCATTTTAGTGCCACTGCATCATCTGCCGGTACGTTCCATGTGGATAAGCCAGTGTGGCGTACCAGTAGGCAGTTGTGGTGTGCCCCAAAGGCCGTGTCGTTGGTGTCAGGGCTCCAATAGGTGGTGGTTTCAGGTCTGACTGTGAGTGGATCAGCCCATCTTTGCACGGTGCTTGGAAAGCTTCGTGTGGTGTGTAGGGTGTTAAGGGCTTTGTCTTGTGCCCCTCTCATGGGGTGTTGGCTGCTCTGTGCGTCCTGCCTCCTTAGTAGGGCCACTACCTCTGTGGCCAGGTTGCGTGTGTGTGGTGTGTGCTGTAACCAAGCGTGTAGATGTTGGTGTTGGTCTTTTGTCATGAGGCCAACTGTGCGACCCGACTCGTCGTGGACCGTTACGTGTTGCACTAAGTCGTGCCGTGGCATAATGGGCTCCCCCGTGCTGAGGCTCATCGCGGGGGCGGTCATGTGAGGGTGGAGTTGGAGGAAGGTTTCGCAATTGCCCGTCCCGACGATGTCCGTCTGCGGGTTGATGGGGTAGGTGTGAAAGGTGGCCTTCGAGTGCAGGTTGGTGCACCGGGGTAGCCAGGTGTGCGGGTCCGGTAGTCCCTGTCGGGTGTGGGCCGGCAGGTGCGCGTCGGGTCTCGCGTGTCTGGCCCCTTGTATCTGCCTGTTTTCCTCGTCGTAGTCGTTGCGCTTTGCCATGTAGTCCAGGTGTGCCGTGATGAGCGGCGCCGGTTCGAGAGTGGGGTGCCAGTGTACTCGTATGAGGTCCGAGTGCGCTGACTGGCGCATGGTTGTCTTAAAGTCATTGCTGCCGAACTTGCATATAGGGCACAGCCAGTAGCCTGGTTCCTTGTGTCCTGACAGGTGGGCTTCCTCTAGGCAAGCTGGGTGGTAGGCCCTCTTGCAGTTGTGGCACGTTGGGCTGTCTCCTCTTGGAAGCCAGCACAGCTCACAAGTGCATACGTCCTTAGCCTCTTCCCTGCTGATGGTCTCTATGTGTGTGGGTGTATAGCCTTCTTCTGCACATAGTGGTAATGCCCATCTATCTATGACTGTGGGCTTCCAATGCACCTTGTAGTAGTTTTCCTTGTTGATGCCGTCCCATTGCCAGCCATCTATGCTGGTTATGGCCTCTTGGTGGCCGTACATGGCCCCTAGTATGCAGCCTAGGTTCTTGGGTTTACATCGGCAGGCTTTATCCACCTTCCAGCTGGAGAGTCCTGGGAGGTCAAGGCCTACGGTGCGCACGATATCCTGCGGGATAGTTTGGGTCTGTCTGCCCTCATTGTTCCGTTTCGTGCCCGCCTTGGGTGGCGTGGGCTTCGTTGTGGCCGATTGTGTTGCTCGTTGCTCTCGCTTCAGCAGTCGTGAGCTCGTCCTAGTGGCATCATGGACTGCGGGTGCCGCTGCGGCCCGGTCCGCCGTTGCTGGTTGAGTTGCGTGCCTGACCGCATACGCTTTCATATCCATATAGCGAGTTCTGGTGTCGGGCACTGCGGGTGTGGGCGCAAGTTCCGTTAGGCCCGCGGCCCATGTTGTGATTTTGCGTTGGTCGGGCGGGAGGTCGTGTGATGTGTTGCGGCTGTCTCGGATGGCACGCGTTACGGTCGCGTCTGGGCATGAAGGTTGGGCCGCCATGGCTGCAAGTTTGTTGAGGGCGATGATGTGCTTCTGCTTGACCTTTTTTCCGTACTTCGATGTGAGCATGCTACCGGTGATGATGTGTGTGTTGCCCTCGCAGCTGAGCTCAGAAGCGCGCGTGATGCCTAGGCTTTTGAGGCAGGTGATGCTGGCGCTGACGACATCGTGTGCTTGAGAGCTGCTGGCCTGTGTAATGAGGCGGCCGAGTGTTTGGCATTCTTCATGATAGAGAGGTAGCCCCTTTTCTGTGGCCGATAGCCCGGATATAGAGGCATAGACTAGCTGACGTGCTCTAAGGGTGTGATGAAGGAGGGTGAGCATGCGGTGTCCTTGTGTACTAGCCTGGGTATTGAGCCATGTGATTTGTTTGTGCAGCATGCTCCTCGAGATGTGGGCGTGTGCCACATCTGTGGACTGGAGGCTGTGTGTGAGGGCTGTCGTGTTACGGGCGTGATATTCTTGGGCAGTGGAGCTAATGCCTATGCCTAGTTTGTCAGCGTCTTCTCTGATGATGGCATTGGGCGTTCCCAGGGGGAGTCTGAGTTTGAGCTTCACGCATTGATTGATGGTTCTGTCGTACAGCTCAAGGTCCCCTGGGGTGCAGGGCACGGCGCAGAAGCTGTAAGCTAGGCTGGGTATGATGGCCGTGCGGATGATGTGTATGGCCTGCCTAGCGCTAGCAAAGGAGCGTCTGAGTCTCTCGAGTTTTTGGCGGAGCTGGGTGATCATAGCGGTGTGTTGTGGTTTCCAGTCCAGCGTCATGGTGATGAGCACACCCAAGTAGGTGGAAGGTGAGGTCGGGCGGTGGTAATCCCGCCCCGTCGTGCGGTGAAGTGGCTCAGTTGGTTAAGGGTGATTCCTACAACTGAGAGGTCGTGGGTTCGACTCCACAACGACGAAAAAAGTACCTCTGGTGGGACAGTGTCGGCGCCCCATGCCGGAGTCCTCCCTTAATGCACGCTGGTGTAAACCGGAGTAGTCTTTCTTTCTTTCTTTCTTTCGGGCGGTGGTAGGTGACGGGTTTCCCTTGTAGGCTGACGGTTTGGAGTTGTTGGCGGGCCCGCTTGTCCGCTTCGGCCGCGTTGCTGCACATGCCAGTTTCGACCGAGTGGTGAAGCGCCGCTGTAGCGAGGGTTTTACTGTGTGAGATGATGAGGTGACCCCAGTCCGAGAAGGCTGAGAGTTTGTCCGCTTGGCATCGGAGGTTGCGAAGGGTGTTGCAGAGTATGGCTATGTCGTCAGCATAGTCGATGCTGCTGACGGTGGCGCGTTCCCCGCTGTCGGGCGTTGCTGATTTGAATTTATAGCCCCTCGCGCCCACTTGCAGCCATCGCAGGAGGGGTTCAATGTAAATGAGGAATAGGAAGGGCGAGAGAGAGTCGCCTTGTATGGTGCCCCGGTTGACGGGTACCGGGTCAGTATGGCCGTACGGGGTTTTAAAGCGCGTTGTAGCGCCCGTGTATAGGTCCTTTACAGCGTCAGTCGCGTCCGTGGGGAAGCCTAGGTCATGCATGATCCAGAGTAGTTTGTCTTGGCACGTGGTGTTGAACGCACTGGTGAAGTCGACCAGGAGTGCGTAGATATCTGCCTTGGCCAGTTTAGCATCCTCAAGGGCCATGACAAGCATCTGCAGCTGTTGTGTGGTGTTCCTGTGGGAGCGGAACCCAGCCTGGTTCTTGCTGAGCATCCCATTAGCTTCAGCATACTCAGACAGCGTCTTGGTAATGAGGCTGGTCCACAGCTTGTAAACAGTGTTGGCTAGGCCCACAGGTCTGTAGGAGTTGAGGTCCGTTTCTTGCCCCTTGTCCTTGTAGAGGAGGCATGTGTCACTGGTTTTCCATGCTGTGGGTGTGCAGCCTGTTGCCCACATGATGATGAAGAGCTGGTGGATGGTTTCCCGCATCTCCCATGGCAGCATCTTGATGATCTCGTTCTCCACCCCGTCTGGTCCCGGGGCCTTACCTCCTGACAGCCTGCTGATGCATTCCTGGAAGCCTGCCTTGTCCATGATGGCTGTGTGCAGCCAGTGTATGTTTTGGCATGCGTGTAATGCGAAGGCGTCGTCGGCTTTGCCGCGAGCCCACGGGTAGTTTCGTGTCTGTGTGTTAGTGTAGTGGCCAGTCTTGGGGGTCGGGGCCGCCAGCTTCTGCCCATATGCGGTGGTGATTATCCGGTTGAGGTCGGCAGGGGCTGTGCATATGGTTTTGGTGTCAGGGTCAGCTAGCGCCTGTAGGCCTTTGTGGTCGGTGCGGGGCGGGCGCAAGATACGTTTGTTAGCCTTCTTGGGCTGGGTGCTGATCAGTTGTTGCATTCTGACGCGAGCTTGTGCGATGGCGAGTGCGGAGTCATCGTCGTCTAATTGGTGGATTTGGTCGCGGTACGTATTGGTCAGCTGGGCGAGCGCGGCCTGCACGTGATTTTCGGTTGGGTCTTCACCCTGTCGCGCTTGCACCGCGTCCCTGATCTCTTGGTTTATCTCTTCGTTTATCGCATCTGTCTCTAGAATGAGTTCGTCGATTGTCGGATGCGCGTTGGTTTGCTTAAAGAGGGAGTTAGCCTTCCGGCTGAGGTCTCTAGCGGTCTTAAGCTTTCTGCCCAGTGCCAGTCTTATCCTGCACATGGTCCTGCGTTGGTAGTGCTAGCCTCCCCTTGTGAGGGTCTTAGTGTTGCATGTCTTTATAGCTGCCGTCCTGCAGGTTTGTAGGAGGTTTGTGAGCATGGTGGCTGCGGTGTCTACAGCTTCCCTGGCCGGGCGTCCTGCCACTGATGTCAGACGCTGTGGTTGTTGTGGGTTGGTCTTGCCAAGTGTAGCCAGGTGGTGGGTAGCCTCTGTGTATATGGGGGCTAAGAAGGCTGTCAGTTCTGCATGCAATTGTGGGACACCTGAGCTGGGTTGTTGCACTGCCAGGCGGTAGGCTTCCCTGTCCGTGTTGGTAATAGGGGTGGTGAGGATGGTGTGGCTGTGCTTCGGTGGTTTGTGTGGGGCTGCCAGGTCTATGCCCAGGCGGGCTGTATTCAATGTGGCGGTGAGTGGCCTGTGGTCGCTCAGATAGACGTTGGTATCGACGTGCGTGCGGTGCTCAGGGCCATGTCTTGCATCGCGTGTTAGAATAGCGTCGATGCGGCTGTTGCAGTGCGGTTGCTGGTAGGTCCAGGCCCGGTCGCCGGGGTCAGCTTCCTTCAGGTGCATTTCTGCGGCGAACCCCCTCATCATGTTGTCTTGTGTGTATTCGGTGTGCTCGGAACGGTCCTCTGTTTTTATCGTGGCGTTGATATCTCCCGCCAGGATGAGTGAGCCGGGCAGGTGGCCCGTGGCTGTTCGTATGTGTTCTTGCATTTTCCCTCGCAGTAGTAGCGCGTCCCCGTTGTTTCCCGACGGCCAATACGTGGCGATGATGGTGAGCTGTTCACACTGGTTTTGGTTGAGGGTCAGGATGACGCATCGTGCGTTCACCTCAGCGTCGATGCTCGGTGGAAGCATAGTGGTTTTCATTTGGATGGCTAAGTTGTGTTTGATGCCTATTAGTACTTCACTGTGGCCTCTGTGTCGGTGTGTCGTATAGTCTGGCATGACTCTCCTCAGCCAGCCAGAGCCTGGATTGTTGCTCTTGGGCTGGGTCATGGTTTCAGTTAGGATCAGGATGTCCGGGCTGTGTTGATGTACAAGGTTCAGGACGTCGTTTCTGGACCTATGGAGGCTTCTGACGTTCAGGGTCGTTAGTGTGATATGTTGTCGATTGTGTGTTGGTTGTGGTTGCCGGGTTGGCAAGGTGCTGTGTTGTGGGTGTGGTCCCGGGTATTCAGGTAGGTTGTCGGTGGAGGGTGACGGTATTGTGGGGTTGGCGGCGGGGGATGGGGTGGTGGCTGTGTTTAGGTATCTGTACATCAGGGTCTGCGTGGGCGGGTCCTTGGTTTGCGCTCTTGGCTTGGTCCGTCTTTTGTCTACGATGGTGCCCGATGTCGTGGGCCGTTTACTGCTGCTTGACCGGTCTTGTAGGGTGGGAAGAGTGACTGTGGGGGCGACCTGGCGCAGTCGCGGCCGGGCCTGCTTGTCTGTCGAGTGGGTGTCTGCAGTGGCTGTTAGTATGCGCTTGTAACTCGCTGGTTGTGCAGCGGGTAGCGGCCGGTCTGTTCGGGGGTTGTGCGCAAGTTGTGTGTCCAGGTCTTGGGTAGTAAGGTCGATGTGGGTGGTACATAGGTGTTGTTCCAGCTGCTCCGTTGTGGCGCGCCTTGTAGGGTCAGCTAGCCAGCATAGTGGATGGATGAGGTTGGTATCAGCCGCGTCGCCCTTTTTGATTTGAACGAGCGTACCCTTCAGCTGAAGCCAGTCTTCCAGGGTGTCCAGTCGGCATGGGCGGCCTTTTTCCGAGTCCAACCAGTGCCATGCGTTGTTAATGTGGCGGATGGTGGTAGCGTGATTGTGAGTAATGAGGATGGCGGCTATGTTAGTGTAGCTATCCGTCTTGCCCGTGAGCGTGGTGAGGAGCTCGGGTGTGATGTTGTTGTTGGTGGTGGTTGTGGTTGAAGGGCATAGGTGGAGGTCCTTGTGGTGGTGGTATAGGTAGTGATTTATGGTGGAGATGGTGAAGTTGCCAGATTCCTCGTAGATGTGTGGGAGGCTGCTACGTAGTGGTATCACCCTGTGCTCCTGCCTTGCCTGGTTGGCTAGGCCTTGGATGTGTGTGTCGAGTGATTTGCAGTGGGTGATGACGTTTTCGGGCGAGATCATGGGTTTCCCTATGGCCATGTTGATGGCGTGCACAAGACAGCATTGTTTGTATTGCCTTTCCATGTAGTATTGGGACGGGTTCTGGTTGTCTTCCCTGTGGCTGATAATGTGACTAATACCCAGTCGGGTAGTGGCCATTGTTTGGGCTGGTGTGGCTGCCGGGTCGGGTGCTATGACGAACACCTCGTGGAAGTGGTTAGTGTAGGAGCGCGATAGCTCGCAGGTGGCCATAGCTGTTTTATTGGGGTTGTCGGAGTCTAGGAGTTTCCACTGCCCGCTCAACTTCCTGAGCGCCATGCTGTGGCCATTCGTTTTGCAGAGAAAGTTGAGTGTGGCGTACTCTATCGCTATGGTGTCGAGGTTGTCGTCGTTCCAATCGTCTATGGTGCGTAGTTGAGCGACGCTCGTGATAGTGAGGCCATATTTGGTCTTAAGGTATAGGTGAATGACCTCATCGCTGAAAGCGCCCCCGTCCCCGCGTGCGGTGTGCCACGCCTCCTTGTCGCCTTCGTCGTGTAGTGTTGTGTTCCAGGCTATCCAAAAGTTATGTAGGTCCTCTGGCTTCACCCATTGCTTACCAGCTGCATTGTTGAGGGAGTGGGCCTGGCAGTTGCGGTTCACCTGTGCTTCGAAGAACGTGGGATTAGGGTTGAGGTGCCTCTCCCCTAGTGGGGTATTGGGAGTGCCCTGTGGAAGTTGTCTCTCACCAGGGCATGGGCCAGGGTTGACTTCGACGTCCCCGGCTGCTAGTAGCAGCCATGATATGAAGTTGTCTACGGTGAACGAGGTTTTCCATGTGGGGTCCTGGTGTCGTGCCGTTTCCGTGATACCCTCAGTTTCCCTCATCTGGTAGGTACAATAGGCCTGTATGGTAGTGTTGTATTGGCTGACTGTCCGGGAGTTGTTCTCGTGCCCCCCCTTGAGGTACAGGTGGTATCTATGTGAAATCCTACAGATGGCCGTGGTGGCAGGCACTACACCGGTGAGGTCCCTCAGAGTGTTGTATGTCGTGGTATGTACGATGGCCCTGAGGCGCGTGATCTTTCTCCTTTGTCGTGCTAGGCATCGTTTGGAGTCTTTCTGTGTGGGTATTTGGGGTTGGTAACGTTGTATCACGCACCATCCTATGAGGATGGCAATGAGGATGAGTGTGTCTAGGTAGTCGGTCTGCCCAGGTTGAGTTACATTGGAGGGGCAAGGGTGGGTGGTATGGTCTACGTTCCTGTACGTGTTTGTCCCAGTAGCGGTGGTACCCCTAGTTCTTACATTCATATTACCGATACACAGGGCTAGGTGGCTGCTGTCCACGGCATTGTGGGTATGTTGCCCTATGTGGTGTCCTATCTCAACTGTGGCCTTGGGTTCTGCAGTGCTAGGGTCTGGATTCCAGCCCGAGTCGCCATCTAGCATACCCGATTCCATTTCCACTATTGTCTGACATTCAGGCACTACAAGCTCATACGTATTCATCCATCCTGGTACCTCTCCATCACCGCCAGGCTCTAAGGCCCAGCTAGCTCCAACAGATGCCTGTCTAGGCTGCCGCTTGCTATGAGGTCCAGGTATGTTGTATCCATTTAGGTGCTGGGTCCAGTCTCCTGCAGACATGTGGGCAACATGGTGATTGGTGGTAGGTATGTGGTCAGTGTGTGGTGGTGGGAGTCTATGGTAGGACAGCAGGGTCTGCCATGCTGGATTCGTTGGCTGCCCGTCCCTGTCAGTGTGGTTGAGGGTGGTGCATAGTAGGACATTGTGGGCCTGTGTGGCTGGTCTGCTCACCGCCGTCATGATGTCTTCCGTAGTCATCTCCGCTTGCTCCTCCTCCATGGGGGAGCCGCCTGTGCAGTGGCATGGTGTGGGGGAAGGTATGGGATGTGTGATAGCGGTGAGGACTGCGGGCATCTTCCTGTCGTATCCATGGTGTGGCTTATGAGTCCAATAGTTGCGCACCTGGGTTGTGGTCCTCAGCTGCGATGGAGTCCATCTTGGAGGTAAATGAGAGGTTGAGGCCTCTGCCCCCGCTTGAGCTCCCCTTGCGCTGCCGGTGGGCAGCCCTCTCAGCTCCTGGGGTAAGGGCTGGAGAGTGTGTCTGCGGGTATGGGTGTAGCGGCAGGTGAGTTTAGCGAGAGGTGCATATACCTGCCATTGCATATCTGTTCTATTGAGTATCTTGCTGTTAGGTTGCATGCTGACCTGGGTCCTTGCTCCAGCGCGCTGGGCGCCGCTGGGCCCCCCTAGGTCTCGCTGAGCTGCCCCCTCCTGGGTGGCGTTAGCTCCGCCTGATGGGTCATTGTCACCTGCGTTTGAGGGCATTGCCATCCGTGTGTGGTAGATTGTTGTGCCCTTGCTGGTACGGTTTGTCGTGTACTCCTGGTGGGGTGGTGCTACCCAGGCAGTGGGACTGTCTTGGTGGTGTGACCTTGAGGGCCTGCAGCCCAGCGCACTAGGGGAGTGTGTCCCAGTGCGTGGGTGTCCCGCTGGTATGTCCCTCACCTGCTGTGTGGGGCAGGGGGTCCACCCGTGTTGCGTTGTTCTCAATGGTCGCCCCTGCAGCGCCTCCGGTCTCCTCGGTGTGGGCCTACATGGAAGCATGTGGGGTGGTTGTGGTATACCCAGTAGGCATAGTCTTCCATAGCAGTACGAGGTAGGCATAGCATGGTAGTACAAGGTAGGCATAGCATGATAGTACTGGGTAGGCATAGCGTTATGTGGGGGGGGTTCACAGTGGTTGTTAAGCGTGACGGTGTTATTTAGTTGAGGCGGGTGGGGCTGGTTGCTGCTGCGTTGAGCATGTTGCAGTCTGATGTGGTGTGTTGGGTGTCTGGCCAAGTGTCTGCCCAATTGTACCTGATCAAATATGGGGAAGCCCGCCTCAATTGCCAGCTCATCGAAGGCAGTCAGGTTGTTATCGCTGCTGCCCCTGCTGCTGTTTCTGCTACTGTTCCTGCTGCTGCCGCCACGGCTCCCCCCACCAGCCGCCGTGGAGGAGGGGGGAGGTAGCCCCCTGCCCCCTGCACCTCTGAAGGGTTGGGTAGGCGGGAGACGGTGCTCCTCCCCTCCCCTGCCCCTGCCTCCCTGAGTCCTCCCCGCTGCAGGTCCCCCGGTAGGGCGGGGTGCGGTGGCCCCCTGGGTGGCTACAGTAGGGGGCGGTAGGGGCTGGAGGATGGTAGATACTCCTGGGATCCGGAGCCCCCAGCCTCTGGGTGCTGGTTGCCCAGTCACGGGCCTGGTGACGCCCAGGTGGGTGCGGGCCTTCAAGACTGAGGCAATGTAATTCACCGAGCTGGCTGAGGCTACCCTAGCCTCTATGATGATGGTGGTAGCCCTGCTTTGCAGGCTGTGGGCTGCATTAGCGTCCTGTACCCTGTTCATGGTGCTACCAGTGCTGACAGCCATGACAGCCCGGAATGTGAAGGTCCCTTGGTCATTGATGTGCTGGAGGCCCGTCAGGTCGAGGTTGGCCTGCGTGACCTCAGGCAAGTAGTGTAGGGGGGGGGGGGGGGGTCTCGATGGCCTCCAGCCACACGACCGCTGGGTAGTCTTCGCGGGTGGTCCCAATCCAGTGTTTGGTGATGCCCAGCAGGAGCTGGTCTGGGCCCATATCGATGATGCCTGAGATTGACTGCATGGCGGTCAGGGCGCTGACCATGTCTTGGGTGCTGGCCAGCGCCAGCAGTGGGTGGGGGCAGGTGGGGTGGGTTGTGTAGGCTGAGGCCGCTGCGGCTGCTGCGCCATCCTCTCCGATTGTCCTCAGTTCAACCTGGTTGCGGCAAGTGGCAGGGCAATAGCATTGTATATGCGAGGTTGGAGATTGCGGTAAGGCAGCAAGTGGGGCCTCGTAGTGGACTAGCAGGTGGATCCTGTGGGTGGTGGCGGGAGGTGTGGTTTCCAGAAGGTTCTGGCAGGTTTGGCTTGTATAATGGGCTTGGTTACAGCACCCCCATGTGGAGCTAATGGTCAGGGATATCAGGTGTGGTCTATGTTGTGTGTTATTGGGTGGGATCCATGTGTCCGGTATGTGGGTAGTTACACACTGTGGGGCCTGCAGCAGGGTTCTGACTAGTTGCCTCCGTGGGTGTTGATGAGGTGAGGTTTGTTGGGGTGGCCCCTGTGTGGGATTAGCCGGTGTGACCAGGGTGTGTCCAGTAAGGCCTGATGTGCATGGTTGATGGGCATGGTGAGCATTTGTGCCATGCTGGTAGGGTTGACGGGTACAGTCTAGGTATGTGTGTGGTCTGCTTAGTTTTTTGTGTCCGCTTTGTGTCCTTGTGTTTGTGCCTCTATGTGTGGGGGTAGGTGTATTGGTAATGCTTACCCTGTTAGAGAGAGGGTTCTTGTAGACAATGTCCAGATACTGTTGTGCCAGCCCCTCCCTGGGCGTGATGAGATCACCCTGCGCACTGGCAAAGCTCAGTGCACGCGTTGGGCGCTGGCTAAGGGTGCTGCGCCACTGGGCCCCCGCCACGCTCTCTTCTTTGACTAGGACATCCACGCTGTCACTCTGCAGGTGAGCCTGCTGGAGCTCACGCATCACTGTCAGCATGTCCTGTGTGGTCACAGGCTGTCCTGACCGCCTGCTGACCGCTATGCACAGCGTTGGGAGAGGCTGCTGCTCGAACGCCTTGATGTGCATGGAGAGGACGTCTTCAATCTCTACACTAATGCTACCGTACTGGTCCAGTAGCTCCCTCAGAGCAGGCGTGCTGCTGTGGATGACGTAGGTGTCAGAGGCATCCCCTGACTCATGGGTCACTGCGTTTGCACTCAGGGCCAGCAGCAGTTTGCGTATGGGGTGGTTAGCAGAGTTGGCTTGATACTCTGCCAGCTCTGCATCAGAGAAGGGAGGGGCCCCGAAGGCGGCCATTGCGGCCCCTGCTGCACTAACACTCAGGACCCTCTTAACTGCAGGGCCAGGGACGCCTCTTTGCCCCCCCTGGCTGAGCTGGAGGTCTAGCCCATCAGACTCGTCTCCCAGCCTGGTCTGCACCCTGGCTTTGGTGTTGTATTTGCTGTGGGCAGGGTTCTCCTCCAGCACTACGCAGCGCATTCTACCCTCAACCACTCCCTGGTTTGCTGTAGCTATGTCCACTATGACGGGGTGGTATTCATGCGCCTGCTGGACTTTGTGGATCAGCTCTGGGGGGAGGTCGAACGAATACTCCCTAACTTGGCACTTATAGCCCCTGCCCAGCTGCCCCACTCGAAACTGAGCCTTGTCACTAACAGTGACTACGCAATCTGGCACCCCTGCGTGCTGCATCACCCATTCCCGGATCTGCGCCACGCCCCTGCCGTCGTGGTGTAGGTAGGGAACCTGGACGTAGTTGTTGTCCGCGTACGTGGCTGTCACCTGCCCGATAAGGGCTATGGTGACGGCCTGGCTGCCCTCGAAGCCCGAGAGGGCCGGAATTCCCAGGCTGTGCAGTCTGCCATCCACCATGCGCCTGCTGTTGGTGAGGGCTGTCGATGTCGGTGTCGTTGTGGGGGCTGCTGTGAGCGCCCGTCCTGTAACCACGGCGTTGCAGACCGCGGGGCTGCCGATTTTAGCAGTCGTCCTGGTTGCTCCTCCTGCGTTCATGTACCAGGTGAGGATGTTATAGGTCGCTGTCGCTTGTGCGTAGATGGGTGTATTCCCATTTCTCTGGCCTCGGGGTTGTTCCCTCGGCTCTCTAGCCTGACCTCGGGGTTTTTCCCTCGGCAATGTGTGCAGCCTAGGGGGTTTTTCCCCCGGCTTGTGGTGTTTGTGGCAGTCAAGGCAGATCGGGACACCTGTCAATCTGTCCTGAACACCTGTCTGTCCTGGCGTCTCATCCCTTCCTGCGCTGTGTCTAGCGCTGTACCTGTCTGTCTCGCCGCCACCCTGTAGGAGCCTTGTGTTGTCGCAGCAATAGTGCAGCTGTAACAGCAAAATGAGGAACAGTCTAGCTACTCTGTTGGGCTTACCAGGCATTCGGCTGATGCGGTGTGCCAGCGCGTGGAGGGGACCCACGGTTCGAGTAGTGTCGTCGCTCCACATATGAGTCGGGCTGAAATGAGGCGTAGTTTACAGTGGTGTAGAGCTTTATGGCAGGAGGTGGTCGGATGTTCGCCAAAACTTCTTCGGTTTTCGCAAACCGAAAAAAGTCGTCAGGTGCCAATGAAGTGGTCAACAACGTGTGTAATGTGTCTTTTCTTTTGCATGTGTTGGCAATGTGGTGCCCTACAACAGCCCGGAGGCTACCCTCAGGTCGACCATCACCAGCCAGAGAAGCCAGTCAGCCCGCCAGGAGCACCCCAGCCACAGTTTGACAATGAGGCAGAGCTTGCCTTGGTAACACAGTTCCAAGAGTGAAGTGGTTTACAACTTGTGTAATGTGTTGTTGTTTTGCAATGAAGTGGTTTCAAGTAAATCAAAGCATGAGTTGCGTGACATGTGCCTGCTGAAGTTGAGGGAGAAGGTTGAGGCACCACGGCACATGTAACACTGCCATCCCGAGCCATCCCGAGCCATCCCGACAACATAGTGCCAAGTGATGATGTAGCGCTGTAACAAGGCAGCTTACAGTTGCATAGAGTCATGCCGCAACGTAAGTGCGGCAAGGGGTGCCAGCTGGCTGACTTGTGCGCATAATTACGAATTATATGCTCCATGCACTGACATGCAAGCAGGCGTACTGCACTTGTGCCGTTGGCTTACGGCGTGCGTAGAAGGATTGCCAGCCTCACCTTATGATGTGCGTGAGTCTTTTAGGAGCGGAAAGCACAGGTCAGGTTTGGGCGGGCGCCGATCTGAGCTATTGTTTTGCGGACGGTGGGTGTCGCATACGCCTGTTACACCCGACTGCGTCAAAACTTTGTCGCGAGCTACACGGAGATTCGCGCCCCAGACCGTCTCACATTTGCGGGGCCAATGGCGGGGGTGACCTCCAGTCGTTTGGAAGGGACGTGCTACCATATGTGGTCATGGCAGAGTGAGATGATAATCCATGTTGTTCTATGTTGTATGAGTTATATTAGTCTGCCTGGCAATTGCGTAACATGCTTCAACTGCGCCGATGCATTGGTACAGGGTTGTAATCATGGCATGTGCGTTGTAGTGCTGAAGTTTAGTATGGTTACCTATAGTCAGTAGTCACCACCACGCGCATGATTGCAACACATGGAACCGGTGCAAAGACAGCGGTCATGGGTCAACAAGTTTGTTTGAACAAGTAAACCCTCACGATGTTTCTCGGCAAACAGTGATTAGCTAAGCCGCACCAGCTCGCTCAGCCTTTGCGAGGTTTGGCAGCGATGGCGGATGCAGTTGCGCCGCCTGCTGTTGCAGCTCCAAGAGCTGGCCAGCCAGCCCCGTCGGGTTCGGGTATTGTTGGCATGGTGCTCCGGATGGTATTAATGTGGTGGCTTATGAGCTGGTTCAAGGGTGCCAAGAACCCACAGCAAGGGGCGAAGCAGGACCCCGTCAGCTATTCGTTCCCCAAGTTTTCCAAAGGGGAGCTGGTGGATTGTTACGTGTTTCTCACGGAGACAGCTTCCGTCCGGGGAGGGCATTACGACCTGGCGGACTTGATCTGGTCAGAGACGTCCGTGGCGCTGGCAGCTCAGGACCCGCGCAACATTTCGTACGTGTATGAGCCATCGAAGGTCCGTAATGCCGCCATTTCAGGCACGGGAATTGTGAAATCACGTGACCAGGTTTTTTATTACGCAGAATGTTCAAAACAACGGGTCTCTCTATCTGCATGCTGTGTTAGCAAAAGCGGGGGAGACCATCAACCCAGCTGACCCTGATTACAATGAGGACCTGGTGTTCGGGCGCGCCTTCAGTAAGTACTTTTTGGCATGCTTCTGTGTTGCAGGTTGACAAGCAGGCATACTGGGTTATGCAACCTACATTTTGCCTTCATGCTGTTTGCAGATCTCATTACCTACTTCGCCAGACCTCGCAACGAGACAGGTGTCAAGCTGCTCTCAGGCGAAACCTTTGCCGAGGGAGTCAAGAAGGTCAGACCTGTAGCTTGCTGTCAGCTGTACACTTCAGCTTGTGGGACAAGGAGGACATTGGCAGAGTCATGACTACACCATGTGCTCAAGTCAGCCTGACAGCCAGTACATGGAGACTCAGGGCATGCCGCTGAGAACTGATGGTCACAGGATGCGGGCCCCAGGGACATCATCAGCTTCCTCAAACCCAACATCAGCATACAGGTCGTGGACCATTTTGTCACGTACCCCAAGAAAGGCATCCCACAGCCGGTGCGTCCAAACGTGTGCAGGTCAGCAGACAGGCACTCATGGCAGGTGTGGCTGTTCCTGACCATGCATAATCAGCGGCGCAGATTGCGCCGCACCTTCAATATGGCATGGATGCCAACTACTTCCCCATCATCTACTTCAATGACTTCTGGCTGCTGCGAGACTACCTGGTGCCCATGAATGAGACCGTCACCAACGTCACCCTGCACCTGGATTTGGGCTACATCTCAACATCATGGTGGGTGGCGAGCACCCGCAGCCAAGCTGCCGCCGGCAGTGTAGGGCATCATGTCTGCTGTAGCTGGCGGGGTCACCAGCTATGGGGCCAGACCAGTCAGGCATGCAGCCCAGGGTTTCCAAGGGTGCAGGAGAGCAGCACACGTACCAGCCAGGTGTCTCGCAAAGTGCGTCAGCATGCGTTGGCTCACCTGTCCACAGCCACTCCCTACAACCTGGCAGACAGACAGGCAGCAGCCTGAGCCTTCTGCTTGTCTGGTCCCTGTAGGTGGACCCTGTTACTACAGATGGATCAGAGCTTTTCCATGCAGCGTGGCATGGGCATGCAAGCAGAGGGCGAGGCAGATGAGCTCAAACGTATCTTCTTGGAAGGCAACCCCATCCTGCTGGTGGGGTTGGGGTATCGAGGGGTTGGGCCAGGCACCCAGAGTGTGCAGTGCAAGCACACAGCTGCGCAAGAGTTGCAGCAGCAGGGGCAGTCTGAGGTCCACAGGGGTAGCCACAGGGGTAGTTTGGGAGTCAGCACAGGAGATCGCAGCATGTTTCAGCAGGCAATGCACCTGCTGTTCAGCGCAAGGAGGGGAATGCTGGCCTGTGTCAGGAGTTTGCTCATCTGAGTTGTGTTTTAAGCTGTTACGCTACTTGCAGTGTGTCAGTGAGTATATGTTCCAATGCTGAGCAGCATGGTCATGCATGTGGTGAGCATGTGCATGGAGTGCGCAGGCAGTGACCATGGTGGTGTCGTTGCTTCACACCGTGTTCGACATGCTGGCGTTCAAGAACGACATTGGATTTTGGAAGAATAACAAGGTGAGGGCCCACCTGTGTCTGAGATACCCTGGTGTCTGTGACTGGTAACGCTGACACAGAAGACAGCTCAGCAGCAAATGCTGCATCTCAACACAGTAGCAGCACAGCAACAGCAGTGACACCAACATCAGCAACATTTCTCGACAGCTCCCAGCATCTTCCAAGCCTATATGCGGTCTGTTGTTATGGGAGCACTGATGACGTATGGGTCCAGGCTGTCTACATTTGCATGGGCTGCTGGCTGCCGCAGAGCATGGAGGGACTGAGCGCCAGGAGCGTCATCATCAATGCCGTGTGCCAGCTCATCATCCTGCTCTACCTGTTTGACAATGAGACGTCCTATGTCGTCTTGTTCTCGTCAGTAGTGGTGAGTGGCCGGTGAGGTGCTTTCCTGTACTGCTGCCTATTGAGCCTCTCAGCATCAACAGGAGCAGCAGGAGCGGCAGGAGCAGCAGGAGCAACAGCCGGAGCTAAGCCAGAGCAACAGCAGCAGCAAGGAGCAGGAGCAGCTGGAGCAGGCAGCTATCACCCAGCTGTTAATATCTTGCAGGGCACAGGCATTGAGTTCTGGAAGGTCACTAAGGCAATGAATGTGACATTCGACCCCGCCAAGTTCCCCTATGTTAAGTTTTCTGACAGGTGAGTGCAGGAGGAAGGGGCAGGTGGCGAGCGCCAGGCAGCAGCATGCACTCTGCTTCATAGCACCCCTTGTTAGTGCTCTTGTACACCTGCCTGGTCATCAGTGCCTTGCATGATTGATGGACAGCAACTGCGGCGGTAGCTGCAGCCTTGCCAGCAGTAGCACTGGCAGCAGCAGCAGCAGCAGCAGCAGTAGCATGGCGGTAAGGTGTGTGTTACCTTGGGCTACAGCACCAAGCACATGGGCCTGCAAGCTAAGGGCAGTTGGGCAGCAGGTGGGCTGTGGCAGTAGGCAGCTGCACCCTGATTTACATGTCCCCCTTGATGAGGGCATGGGCTCGTGTCGGCCGATGGTCCCCCTCTGCCCCTCTGCCTGCCCCTGTGCTGCCCTGTGCCCAATGCCTGCTGGTGTGTTCGTAGGCTGCCCTGTCTCCCATCAGGATTTGAACCTGGCACCCCTTTGACTTCCTGCACCTTGCCTTCAAAGTGCCATGTGCATTGCTGTGTCTGAGTAGGCTTCAAGTACGGCTGCAGATGTGTGTGATTGTGTGATGACCCTGCCGGCTGCAGGGCGTCCTACACCAAGACCAAGACTAAGCAGTATGATGAGGAGGCCACCCGCTACCTGTCGTATGTGCTGTACCCCTGCATTGTGGGCTACGCCATCTACGCGCTGCTGTACAAGAGCCACAAGTCATGGTGAGTGGGCCGCCCCTCCACCTCCCTCAGTCTCCTCAGGCAAGCTGCTGGCCCACTCCTGGACTCCTGTGGCATGTCAGACCAAGCTGAGGGGCTGCAGCCAGCACGCCCACCAAGCGTGGCTCGCCACATGCAGTGCGGGGTCTTTAGCTCATGGGGGAGCAAACCAGCAGCAGGCCAGGCTGCCAGACTGCTGTGGCATCCAGAAGCATGCTCTGCGCCCTAGGTCCTGTCTGAGCAGCCCGCAGCTCCAGCCCGCAGCTCCAGCTCGCTCCAGCTCGCAGCACGCGGCTCCACAGCTAAGGGGGTTGCCAGATGATGAGGTTAGCTGCCTGAACCCTAGCTTGGCACTGTAGATGGCGCTGCCGGCGCCGCTGCTGCTGGTGATCATGCTTCAGGTAATCATGCTGCTGCTGCCGCTGCTGTGTCGTCACGCTATGTGTTTGCAGGTACAGCTGGGTGCTGTCCTCCCTAGTGGGCGCAGTGTACTTGTTTGGTTTCATCCTCATGTGCCCCCAGGTGTGCAGCCACCACCACCACCACCACCACCACCACCACCTGGCCCTGTCAGCAGGCACCACCCCTCCCTATCTCTCTAGCTGTGTTGCATCGCTGCCTGCCTGCCTGCCTGCCCCCTCACTGGCAGCTGCTCTGGCCTCATGTCCCTGCGCCTGTCTTGCCCTCAGCTGTACCTCAACTACAAACTGAAGAGTGTGGCTCACCTGCCCTGGCGGCAAATGACCTACAAGTTCCTAAACACCATCATTGACGACCTCTTTGCGTTTGGTGGGTGCTGCAGCTTGAGCTGTGGCAGGCAACAGCACCTGTTGGCTGCTGTGACTATATTGCCACTACTACCTGTCCAATCACAACCCCCTCTCCTCAGTAGCAGCACATTGCTGGATGTAATGCAGCACATGTTTTCCCACTGACCTCCCTGCTCTACCCATGCCTGAAGCAAAGGGATGCACAAAATGGTTGCCTGCAGTCATCAAGATGCCGCTGCTGCACCGTCTGTCTGTGTTCCGTGACGACCTGGTGTTCCTGGTGTACCTGTACCAGCGCTGGATCTACCGAGTGGATCCTAAGAGAGTCAACGAGTTTGGGTGGGGAGGTGGGTCAACACCAACACCACCAGCTGCCCATGCTGCCGCTGCGGCATCGCCAAGCCTCGTGCCCATGGGCATCACTCCAGCACACAGAAGCACACATGCTAGGCCAGGCATGTGTAGGGCTTGCTGCCTGCTGCACACTTTAGACCCTGGCGGCATCTGCCTCGCGGCATCTCTGCCTGGGCATTCTAACATTATGCAGTGTGTCAAGCATTGCTGGTGATGTCTCCCTAGTGGCGATGTGTGGAGCATACACACTGTTCCCTTCATACACACTGTTCCCTGTGGCTTAGATTGGCTCATGCCATCACCACCACCACCACCGTCACCATTCAGGGGTGAGTGCGTCCACAGGTGAACCAGAGGCAGAGCAAGTGGACACTGCCAAAACCGAGGACGCTGCACCCCTGCTGCCAGCCACAGATGGCAGCGCACTGGTGCAGCAGATGGAGGACAAGGCACAAGGTGAGTGCGGCTGCTCAGTTTCAGGTTTGTGTGTTTCGCACGCTGATGTCTTGGTTCCCATCATCTGGTGTCACTCATGCAGGGAGTGGTGAAGAAACATGCAGACAACGGCTGAATGCAAGCACCACGGTGGAAGCTGTTGAAGCGGTTGCGAGTGAGCTAGAGGAAAGCAGGAAGGACAAGTGAGCTGGGTTGATGAGTGATCAGTACTGGTGTGTTTGGTGCATAAGGGTAGAAAGTGCACATGACCATGTTGCAATGAAGCGTTGACTCGAGATCACCTCCATGCAACATGAGGCTTCTTGCCCTTGTGATTGCTGGACATGATTGCGTTGCCTTAGAATGTCATTAGTCCGAGTGCTTCCTTGGTGCGTGCCATGTTGGCATCGAGATGTTCAGTGGTACCATGCTGGTGGTGCTGGCAGCCTTGCAGTAACTCCTAATCCACCCTCACCCTCGGCACCCCGACCCTGCAGCCACTACCCACACCTCCACAATGACCCAGCTGCCACCTGGCTGCCAACTCTGCAGCACTTGCCTGCTGCTCAGCCTGCGCCTGGTCTTGGGCTTGGCCAGCACTGTGTGAAGCAGACCCTGGACAAGGACTTGCTCGCCCTTGCTTGACTGCACGGCACCCTGCTTTGGCTGCCTGTACATGTACAGGCTGTGGGCCTTCTGTCGTTGCACAGCCACAATCACAAAGCATATGAAGGGGATGGGGCGGTATGTGCACAGGCTGCCAGTGACAGTGGTGGTGCTAGTGCTAGTGATGGTGGTGGCCTTCAGTCGTCACGGATGTGCTTGATGGTAGACAAGGTGAAAACAGCAGTTGGTGCGCAGCTAAGGGGGTTGCTGCGGGGTCCACTCATCCTACACATTCGCGTCACATGCAAGTATTTACGCGAACCAAACATGACCATGTAAGATACGTCTGAGCCGCTCCTGCTTGGCAGTTCAATCTGGCAGTTCAATCTCATTCGCATGTGAATGCTGCGGACGAGTCGAGGCCTACAAATGTGCTCGTCCGCTGCAGCTCTATTTTGGAACTCTAAGCTGTAGCCCTGTGGACTTGGACGCAGCTATCGAGGCACCTGGTGGAACTATTTGAAGCGCATAAACATGAAACTAACAGGAAAACCAGGACATCGAAGGCAATTAGATATACAGTAAGCGAAGCGAGTTAGGAAGATGCAGCGAAATAGACATCGTAGACGTAAGCAGGCCTGCCGCAGGGTGGTGGAGAGGCCCAAGAGCCGCAAGCCAACGGACAGGCTGCCTAGCACGATCACGGGCAGTAGACAGTGGTGAGCTGGCTGGGCTGGCAGGGCTGACAGGGCTGACAGGGCTGTCACACAAGCGTGTATTTTTCACGGGAAACCCAAGCTTCGCAACAAGGGGTTTGCTTTCGAGTGGGGAGGAGGCGCAGCTGTTCATCAGGATGGCGTGCGGGTATGGCATCAACGCCAAGAGCTCGGAGCTGAAGGCCGCCACCCTTGACAAGGGGCATGTGGCGGACCTGGTAGAGGAGGCCGACACGCACCGCCGCCTACTGGGCATGAAGAAGCAAGGCTCCCTGCAGGACACCCTGCCCCTGCCCTGCCGCATGCGACATGCAGTGCATGTGTGCCGGTGGCTAGAGCCGTGGCAGCAGCCCCCCACCCCACCCGCACTAGGGCAGCCAAAGCGCGGCAAGAGGCGAGGGGTTGGTCCCCGGACCCTGACCTGCCCGCCCCCCTTCACCCTCACCCCCATGGCCAGGGTGGGGGTGCACTTCGTCAAGGTGGACAGCAGTGTACTGCATGGGGTGTGCAAGCAGCTGGGCCTAACCAAGGAAACCCGGGCAGCATTCACTTCGGAGCCAGCACTGAGCCATCACTGGGCCAGGTGGTTCAACATCAACAAGGTTCGCAACAAGGAGTTTGCTTTCGAGAGGTTGGTGGACACAGATGGTGTCAGCGTGTGCGTGCACTACACGCGCCCCCTTCCCCCTCCTCCAGCCCCACCTCCAGCTGCCAGCAGCAGCAGCACCAGCAGCCGCCCAAGTGCAGCAGCAGCAGCGGCTCATGCAGTGGGGCTCCCCCACATACGCAGGGGCATAGCTGAGATGCGTGACTTTGTGTTTGACCCAGACACACAGATTGGGGTGGGCATCGACCCCAGCGTCACACAGGCAGTCAGCGCAGCCTCTGGGGTGTGGGATCCAGCAACAGGCCAGCTCATGGCAGACCAGCTGCGCCGGTGGAAGTTGACCAAGGGCCAGGTGAAGCATGCCAGCGGCCTGAACAATGACCGCCGTGACACAGAGCGGTGGCTAGCACCGATCAAGCCCCACCTCCAGCACCTGGCAGCAGCAAGCTCAGCCGGCACCTCCCTGGAGGCCAACCAGAAGCACATCACCGTCACCCTGGCCACCTAGGATGCGGTGTGGGAGGTGTACCTGGACCCCAAGTGGGCACGGCAGCGGCTGAGGCTATACGGAGCCCAGGACCGGGCGCTTGAGCAGTTCTTCAACAAGGTGAGGTTGGGTGGGTGGGTAGGTGGGAGGGAGGGAGGGTAAGGGACTGAGAGGTGGTGGTCGGGCACGAAACGAAAGAGTACTTGACTGTGCCATGCCTAACCTGGTGTCACCATGTCAGCCACCATGTGTGTGCCTTGTGTGCATGGCTGCAGCTGGATGAGGAGATGGCTGAGCTGTCCATGAAGCGCCACAGTCATGCCAAGCAGCTGGTGGTGTTCTTTGGTGCAGCTACCATTGGCACTGGAGGTGGGTGGGGTGCTGATGCGGTGCTGCGAGCCTGCTGCAAGGTGGTGTGCAGGCCCAGGGGCGCAGGCCAGCGGCGAGGCAGGGTGGTGCTTGTGGATGAGCACCGCACCAGCGGGGTTAGCTCAGCAGTGATTGGCAAGCAGCCCTGTGAGGAGGAGCTGGACAAACTCAGTGCCACCAGGCCTGCAGACTGGAAGCCACCAGCAGGGCAGGTGGAACCCCGCCTGGTGCGCCCAGCCTGGAGCCAGGAGCGTGGCCAGCCAGTGCGGGGCCTGGTGTGGTGCCCTGTAGTGGCCCACCGCAAGCCCCCACAGGCCCCACGCATCAGCCAGGCAGCCACACATCCAGCAGCCTCAGAGCCAGGGCCCAGCACTCCCCCTCCAGCCAAGCGCAGCAAGCCGGCAGCTGAGCCCACCAAGGGCAAGGGCAAGGGCAAGGCTGCCAAAGCCAAGCCAGCACCACAGCCAGGCAGGTGGCTGGACAGGGACTGCAATGCGGCATTGAACATGCAGCGCATTGGGGAGAGCAGGTGGCGGCCACTGGAGCTGTGCTGGTGGCCAGACCAGGGAGCTCTGCCAGCCAAGGGCAAGGAATACCCTGGCCTGGGCTACAAGCGGCTGCGAGACAAGCCTCACGAAGCCCAGCAGCAACAGCAGCAGCAGCCTGCTGAGGCACAGTAATGTGTGCCCCCTTTGTTGAGCTGTCATCAACTTACAATTAGTGCATGTTTTGTCATGCCAACTCTACATCATAGCCCTCGGGTCAGGCAATAGTGTAAGTGGTAGGCGGCTCATGTGCCATGTGCACTGGGTTTACTCCACACAGCCCAATAACACTGTTTGAGTCGGATCTAGTTAGTGGCTGCTAGTGTCTGCCAGTGGCTGCTAGTGGGTACTTCTGATCCGGCTCAAATGGAGGCCCTAGTGAGGGACAAGGGGGCTGCCTAGCACGGTTGTAACAGTGTCAAGCCAACAGACAGGCTGCTTGGCACGGTGATAGTAAATGATCTTTGCACTAGCCACATCAGCTCTGCTTTGAACAGAGCCCAGCCCTGTGCGAGGCGGCAGGACTTCAGCAAGCCCACTAGACCTACAGGCTCTTAGCCACAGACAGGTCAGGTGCAGGACTGATTGTTGCGGTCCGCCTTGAGCCAACGATTCAAGGCGCCAGTATGGGGCCTCAGGTGGTGGCCCTGGGGGAGTCGGAACACGTCTAGGGACCTTGGCAGATGGGTGGACAGGGACTGCAACGCAGCTCTCAACCTCCAGCGGTCAGGGGGGTCCGCATGGTGACCAGTGCAACTGTGCTGGTGGCAAGACCGAGCAGCGGCTCCTGCCCTAGGCAAGGAGTACCCTGGCCTGAGCTTCAACAAGCTGCCAGACTGAGCACCCAGTAGTGCAGCCAGTAGCTCAATGGTGTTCTCTAGGCACCGATACAACTGTTCCTTGAACATGTGTTTCATGCCATTACCTATTGCCCCACCTTCAAAAGATAGTGGGAACAGGGAACTAGGTGTTGCCCTCATGCTACTGTACAATACAGCACGATGTGTAATGAAACACAGGGGGTTATGCTCAGGTCATGCTCATTTTTAAACAGTTGGGGGCGCCTGAGTCAGGCCAGTGGTCACCTGGTGTTGTTGCTTGTTAAGCACATCAAGCTCCTGACGTGGAACTAATTTGCATTGCCGAGCACTGGCCGCAGCCGGCCAGCAAGGACACAGGGAAATGCCAACCCTTGCCATATATAGGATATCATCAACTCTCTCGTTCACCCACCACCACCACTAGCCCAGCTGGGAACTGCCTGACTATTTCAATTGCACGACTTGTTTGCTAGGCCCAACTTATAAAATCATTGTCGCGGGTGCTTCCTACTTTAATGCCTTGCTTTGTACTTTATAGAAGGGGGAACGCCCCTCCACCTTGGATTCGCCGATGATGTAAAACATGCAGTGGGAGCAAGTAGCGGGGTATGCCTAAAGGCTGGGAGAGGAAAAGTTCAAAGCTTACGGTGATGGCTCGTTTGGCCTTAGTGTCGACCTTGTTAGCGTTATGCCTCGTTTGGTGAGAGCACAGCACCATTGACTTGCAACAGCTGCCCACTGAGGCAGTACAGTTTTGACACAGGTCATTAAACTGGCGAGCGGAGGCACGGATACGGCAGCACACAAAGAGCGTAGTTTTAGAACCCGCTGAAGGCAAAGAACACGTCGTAGTCACTGGTGGGTGTGCCAGCTGCCAGCTGCCTACGCAATCCAGCCTCACTTAGCCTGGTGGACATCTCCTTCCCAGGGGGAGCTGGATTCATTGGCTCGCATGCTGCTCTACGTCTGCTGGAACAAGGGCATGCAGTCACAGTACTAGACAACTTGAGTCGAGGCAATGCGGGGGCCCTCCTTAAGCTACGCGACTTGGCAAAACGCAAGCGCTTCAGGGTGTGTTTGCTTCCATGCATGCCATATGGCGCTCAGCTGCCAAGGGTGCTAGCTTGCATCTGCACATTGGTACGGCCGGCAGAACAGGGCACCGCACGGCTGTGTTGCATAGCCACCTGCATAGTCGCCTGCTAGCTACTGGCCTACGAGTAGTGCTTCCTCCCACTCTAGGCGGTTGGTGTTGGTCATTAGGCACAAGGTCAGCTTGCAGCCCTGGTTGTTGATGCTGGAACTCTTCTTCCTGACACAGCCACTGCCTGGCCTTGCCCCACCAGTCTACCACCAGCTTACCTGCAGCCCTCTTGTCCCTCACTAGGGCCTCCATTTGAGCCGGAAAAATACATGGTTGTGTGAAAATACACAAGTACAAGGGAAAGGGGACAGTCCAGTCAGTTACCTTAGAGGATAAGTTCCCATACCAGCCTGGCACCTAGACTATGCGTCAGCTTACCTGCAGCCTCAGCAGGAGACTTTCGCGGCCATCCCAGCTGTACAGCTATCCCAGCTGTGAAGCCTTCCCAGCTTGTGGCCATCCCAGCTGTACAGCTCATGGGGTGCAGTGCCAGCCACTGGTCTCATGTGGGGTGGGGGCCCAGTGGTGGACCCAGGAGGGGGTGCTGGCAGGTCAGGTTGCGGCCTGGGCAGCAGGTGCAGGGGGTAGTGGCAAGGGAGTGCAGGGGAGGGTCCTAGGACTCGAACACTAGCACCACTATGCTGGGCTGCTGCCCTAGCGGCCGCTCAACCACTTTGCAGCCAACCAGCCAGCAGCCTGCAGCAGACAACAACGGCATGCACCCCAGCATGCAGCCCAGCCACAGCGCTGCCCAACTCCTTTGTCTCCTACATCACTCTCACATAGGAGGCGCCTGGCTGGGCACATCAAGGTGGCACTGCAGCCCCTGCTACCTGTGTGCCTAACATCTAGCTTGCCCTCCTGCTGTCACGTACCTGCCTTCCTGACTGGGCTCAGCTCTTGCTCACAGGGTCAAGGGGCCCAGGCCGTTGCTACTGGAACTGCAGTGCCCGATGCAGCCGTTGCCCAGCCTCAGGGTCCCAACCAGCCAGCAGCCTGCAGCCCTGCAGCTGCTGCTGTTCCAGGGCAGGCAGCGCGGTGCAAGCCAGGGGTTGCTGCAGGGTGTGTCCTGCCTGCCTCCACCCTTGTGTGATGGCGACCTGCATGCAGTGGGTCATGGTTGACTTGGGCGACCGACATGCAGTGATGCGTGCCCTGGCCCATGCCAAGCCCCTGCCTTCCCTGGTCATGCACTTTGCAGCCGTGGCATACGTAGGTGAGTAGTGGGGGAGCTGGACCCGGCAGTGTTAGGGGGCTGCTGGCTGCACTCCCATGCCAGTAGCCGGGCGGTAGGAAGAAAAGACCTCCCTGGTAGGCACTGACTCAGACGCGGGTTCGAAGGCAAGGGCTGGGACCTGGCCCAAGGCTGTGGGCTACACAGTGTCCTGGTCAGGGGCCGCGCCTCCACCATGAGGGGCTGCGCCGCACCCACATACCTACACGCAGCCAGGGTGAATTTGTGATGGCGGCTCACTGGCACCTCCTCCTCCCCCCCCGCCAGCTCAGGCTGGCTGACCCTCTGGGGCTGCAGCACCTCACCAGCTGCACCAGGCAGTCCTGCCTAGCTCTGGCTGCAGCGGAGTCCATGGCCGACCCCGTGCTGTACTACAAGAACATCACCAGCACCACCACCTTCCTGCTGGACGTCATGAGGGAGCTGGGCATCAAGCAGGTGGGGCGGCTGGGGGACTGAGGGTGCGGCCGCCTGCCTGGTGGGTCTCACGCAGCTAGAGTAGGTCACTGTCAGGGAGGGGTGAGGGCTGGAGGTGGCAAGCAAGCCCTAGCCACAACCCCAGGCCCCTGGACAGGACTGCAGGTGTGGCGGCCTCCCTGGTGGCTGTGGGCAGAGCTGCTGGTCCAGCAGCAGCTGGGGCCAAGAGCTAGGAGCCACAACACCTGGCGCAACAGCCCAGCGGGCAACAAGCATTCACGCGCAGCTTGATGCTATCATGGCGGCAGTGGCGGCAGTGGTGGCAGTGGCGGCTGTGGCAGCAGCCCATGCAGCGGGAATGGCCAGTGTGCCAGCTGGTGAGGTGAACTGTGGTGCTGGCCTGTTGCATGCAGCTGGTGTACAGCAGCACATGTGCGGTGTATGGCAACCAGGAGGTGCTGCCCATAACAGAGCTGTCCCCGCCCAAACCCATCAACCCCTATGGTGAGCCCTGCTGCCCTCCCTGGGAATGATGATCATGGTGCTGGTGGTGGCGATTATTGTGGTTATGATGGTGGTGGTGGTGGTGGTGGTGGTGGTGGTGGTGGTGGTGGTGGTGGTGGTGGTGAAGAGAAACCCTGAGCAAGAGATGCCCCCCACTGCAGGGCCATATCCCTTAGCTTGCATCAGACCCTCGTCATCTCTGTTACCCCACTGGTGCTGGCCATGGCCCCTGCACCTGCCCCAGCTGCTGTGTCATCATCGCTATCATCACCGTCCTTACAAAGTTTCCACAGGGACGCAGCGCTGTGTGTGGCACAGCAAGGGGTCCAGCTGCTGTGCGGCGTGGCTGCAGGCGAGGCCAAGCTGATGGCGGAGCGCGTCATCAACGCGGCCATGAAGGCGGACAGCAGCCTGCAGGCCATCATCCTGCGCTACTTCAACGTCTATGGCTCCGACCCTCAAGGCCGCCTGGGTGAGAGGGGGGCTGGCTGTGGGGTACCCCGGCTGTGGGTCCCCCTGGGGGCTGACCACTGCTGCCTGGGCTCTGGAGGCCCTGGGTTAGTACTTTCAGCGGCTTGCGAGCAGCCTGGTGACCGCACGTACAGCCTCATCAGTGGCTGCAAGGGGCATAGCCACAAAGGCATGGAACAGGCCAGGAGGGCATGTCACCCTTCAGAGGCACGCCTGGCAGCAGGGTGGGGGCTGTGTGCTGCCCAGGTGCTGCCCAGGGCATAGCTGGTGGTGGGTGGCTTGCCTAAGGCGGCTGGCAGCCACCACTGAGTCTCCACCACTCCTTCAGGGACTCACCACTTACTCAGGGACAGGAAGTCTGACCTGGACAGCAGCGTCAAGGGAGCCTCTGTGCGCATGGAGCATCACAGCCATTTCACTAGGTCACCTGCCTCAGGCCACACCTCCCTCACCATTACCCTGGCCTCCGTGGCTGATACGTGGTGGTGGTGGTGGTGATGGTGGTGGTGGTGTTCTTGTGGTGGTGATGGTAGTGGTGGTGGTGGTGGTGTTCTTGTGGTGATGGTGGTGGTGGGGAGGCAAGTGGGGGAGGTGACCCCAAGGCCCGCCCCTGACACCCCTGTTGGCGGCGGGTGAATGCAGGGGAGTGGCCCCGCCCTGAGCTGAGACACCACTCCCGCATCAGTGGCGCCTGCCTGGATGCCGCCATGGGCCTGGTGCCCTCCGTCACCATCAAGGGGACCCAGGTCTGTGCAGCCACACCCACCAGGCACTCCTCCCCAGCCGGCCCCCTCCTGCACTGACCTGCACCTCCCAGCACCAAGCCACCACAGCGCTGCAGCATGCACCCGGCCGCACCATGCACCATGCTGGTGGTTTACATTTCTTGTTGCAGGGTCACAACCGCCATGCAACTGTCATAGTGTGATACTGTGCCACCATGCGCAGGACAGCTGTGTGTCACCTGGCGTGCTGTGCATGAGTTCGCCCACATGGCTGTGACCAACCGCCTCGGCCTCACCCAATTGCCTTGGCTGTGACCATGCCTCACCCAATTGCCAACCTGCCTGCCCACTTGGCTGCACCCACTTGCCCTGCAAGCCTTGCAGTTGCATGTGCCCGCATGCGTAGCAGCACACTGCAGGGCGGCCAGCCGCCAGTCCCGCCTGCCCCACCAACCCACCCGCATAGCCCTGCCTGGCTGTGTGTATGGGTGCAGCACCCCACTGCTGACGGCTCCTGTGTGCGGGACTACGTGCACGTCAGCGACCTGGTGGAGGCGCACCTGAGGGCCATGCAGCACCTGGACAACCCGGCTCCAGTGCTCAACATTGGCTCCGGGCACCCCGTGTCCGTCAAGCAGTTCGTAAGTGCGGCTGACCTGCTGTGCCCCTTCACGCTCTCCCTCAGGCAGGGGTCAGACGCCCTTGTGACACGCACCTTACCCTGAGGCCGCGGCGCTCGGCCTCACCTCAGGCGCCTGCATTCCATGGCTGTGGTGGTGGAGGATGGGTGCTCTCCTGTTTGCAACCGCTGTTTCACCGCTGTTTAACCGCGTTTCACTCCATGCGAGCGCATGCCTGCCCTTGTCAACAGCAGCACTACCATCCTCGTCATGGCTAGGGTGCGGCATGCTTGGCATAAAGTGGATGTGGAGAGTGGATGGGTGTGGGTATGGGGAGTGGGGTGGGGCATGTGGGGGGTTGAAGACGAGGTCAAGAGTGTGAGAGTTTGGGTCGGACCGACAGCTTGGGCAGCTGGTCGCTTGGGGCAGGGAGGAGGGCCGGCAAGCAACGGGGTGAGGCCTGCCCCTGTGTGGCCTGCAGGTGGCGGCCTGCAAGAATGTGACGGGCCGCGACTTCAAGGTCGTAGAGCAGGCGGAGGCACGGCAGGGGGACTATGCCGAGGTTTGGGCCAAGATTGACCGCATACAGGAGGCTTTCGATTGGAGGTGAGGGGGCATGTGGGGGGTCCAGCCTGCCCCAGTCCTGTCTGCAAACCTGCCTGTCAGGTCTCTTAGTGCAAGTTTACCTTGGCTGCAGTGACCCATGGTGTGCATGCCTTTGATGCCAGTTCATGTGCACCCTTGTTGGTGCACCTAGCCTTAAAGTGCATGCCATTCTCATCACCCCCTGGGTGCAAGGCGAAGGCCAGGCCAGACAAACGTATAAAGCCCTGCGGCGGTTCAGCCAATGTGAAATAGTGGTGAAGGGGTGGGGAGTGGAGGTGGAAGGGGCCTACTAGCTATAGCATCCCTATCGTGCCCCTGACCAAAGATCAACCTGCAGCAAAAGCCGCATTACCTGCTGCCCAACTTCACACCTACTGGGCTGCACCAACTCCTGAACATTCTGTCGATTTGACATCACGCTGCCTAGTCAGCATCAGCTGGCCGGCCTGTGCCTTGACCCGCCCTGCCAGGCCCCCCAGCAGCCCTGGTCGTCTCGACTGCCTGCACACCCCTGCCCCTGCCTGCCCATCCGCGCAGCCCAAGGTACATCGACGTGGCCGAGGGCCTGCGCCATGCCTGGCAGTGGCGGCTGCGGCACCCTCAAGGCTACGAAAAGCACAGCGACGACAGCATGGCGGACGGACACGACATTTCGTGAGCGGCACTACCATGCCTACCAACCAGCCCTTAGTATGTTTTCAGTCATTTTCCAATCAAAGGGATATTCGTTGATTTCCGGTTCTTATCAACGCAGCCGCCGGTTTTTTCATTGCTACTACTCACTTTGCCGCTGGAGTGCACTGCTTGGCGACAGTTTGCCCAGTACGTCAACACCACAGCTACGGTGGCAACGCTGCTGCACCTCTGCAATACACTAGCCCAGCTGAGAGACCAGGCTGTATGCAAGAGGACGATTAGCACCGTTTCAACAATCAAGCTGCTTGGCCAGGAGTACAACTTGCGATGCCCGGAGGATGAGTGCCAGCCCCCTCTCAGATCCCCTGATGAGGCTTTGAGACAGTCCTGGGGTCAACACGCCTCTGGCAGCCCATCCTGGCTGCTACCTTCGGGAAGAAGCAGAAAATGAAAAGAAGATGGAACTTACACCGCCCTGGCCCTCAGGCTGCCTAGCCGCCCTCGAACCGCCGGCTCCGGTGCAGCATTCAGGCCAGCAACCTGGGCTCGTCAAAATTCTTGTGCCAAACCTCAACAACGAGCATGGCATCAGGTGGCAAAACAAAATGACCCAAGCCCTGTACACATGTACACTTTAGAAGGAGTTGGTGGAGAACGTGGTAGCTTCCATCCACCTTCCATTGCTCTCGTACTTCAAAGAAGTAAGAAGCAGTACAGACATGCTATCTACTGCACAACACAGCAGCATCAGGCTATTCCTACACAGGCATCATTGCCTACACAACACCATGCATGCACCCCCCACATGGACACAACCAATGCCACCCACCTCCTTCACCACGCCCCTGCTGCCCTGTACCCTACCCCATGCTGCACACGCTGTAGCCAGCCACTCCATAGCCAGGACTTGCAGAGAAGGCTTCACCCCACACAGGTCACTCAATGCAATGCAAGCATGCCATGCAAGGCTGAGAGTGACTAAGCCCACCCCAACTGCTTGCCTGGCCTCATCCCAGTCGCTGCCCAGGCAGTGAAGGGGCGGCCCCCGACCCACTGCTGCCGGTTCATCAGGGTGGGTGCCATGCGGGCTGCAGGCAAGCTGCAGGGGCTGAGGGCTATGGGGCTACTAGGCGGCAGCTGGGGGGGCGTGGCCAGCCCCCCCGCTGCTGACTCCTCTGCCGCTGCCTCGTCCTCCCTGTCCCATATCGTGTCGCGCCGGCCATGCAACACTGCAGGTGACCAGGCAGGCAGGGAGTGAGTGTGTGAAGTGTTGGGGTATGGGGGAGACAGGTTCAGGAGGGCACGCTGGCCATGCGGTAGTGCAGGTGACCAAACGGGGCACAGGGCTCAGGGCGCGAGCAGGTGCGGGCATGGCGGTAGGCCGGTGACCAGGCGGGCTGGTAAGTGAGGTGAGGGGTGGGGGGGGGGGGGGGCAGCACACAGGAGCGCATCCGAAAGGGCAGGCCAGCCATAGGGGGATGGGGTCTGGCCGTGCAGGGGAGATGACTCAGGAGATGACTACAGCTACTCAGCCCGCTCGGCTGCAGCTGCCCTCCTGCCCTACCTGCCCCCTGTACCTCCCCCTGCCCCTGCCCCTGCCCCTGCCCCTGCCCCTGCCCCTGCCCCTGCCCCTGCCCCTGCCCCTGCCCCTGCCCCTGCCCCTGCCCCTGCCCCTGCCCCTGCCCCTGCCCCTGCCCCTGCCCCTGCCCCTGCCCCTGCCCCTGCCCCTGCCCCTGCCCCTGCCCCTGCCCCTGCCCCTGCCCCTGCCCCCCACCCTCTCCCTGCCCCTGCCCCTGATCCCCACCCGCTCCCTGCCCCTGCCCCTGGCCTGCCACAACTCACCACGGTGTGAGAGCTGGGCGAAGCTGCACACCTCCTCCCCCCACAGCCAGGCATGCAGTCCAGCGTCCCGCGCCCCCCACACATCATCACGCCTGCGCTGGTCACCGCCACAGCCACCACCGCATCAGGAGCAGCAGCAGCAGCAGGTGCGGGCAGGGGCTGTTCTACCGCAGGTGTGGAGCATCAAGGTGCTGGTGAAGGTCAGCAGCCGGCTGCAGCCCAGCTGGGCATGGCAGGAGAACAAGCAGCAGGACAAGCGTGGTAGAATGTGGCGAGGACAGTTTTGCAAGCAACCATAGACGCAGACACAATGGCGTTGTGAAGCAACGGCTCCTACGCAACCGGCGCAGGGAAGGGTTCATGTTGATGGTGCACCTGAGCATGTTGGGGGAGTGGGGGTGGAGAGGTGGAGGGGTAGCGGGGGCAGGGCAGGAGCCACATGGCTGCTTGGTCAGGGGAGCGGAGCAGAGGATGCAGGGGGTGAGGCGACCTGGGGATGGCTGGGCAATGAGGCAGTGAGGGGGGCCACCAGGTCAGGGGCCTGAGGGGCAGGAGGCGGGGTTGGCCGCCTGGTCAGCACACAGCACTGGGGGGCGGCGGCTGGGCAATGCCGGGGTCAGGGGTGCTCCACAGCCAGGTCAGGGTCAGGGCCAGGGCCTTGTGAGCAGGGACTACAAGGGGGCAGGACCTCAGGACCCAGATCAGCACAGGGCAGTGGGGGGTAGGGCGGCTGGGCCATGAATGAGTTGGTGAAGTGGTGCCGCAGAGCCAGGTCAGGGGCCTCAGGGGCGTGGCCTTGCGAGCAGGGCGAGAGGGGAGAAGGGTCAGGGGCCGGGCAGGGCAGGGCCTCAGGGTCGTGGCCTGACCTGTCGTCCCCCACGTGCACAGCGTTGCCTGGCTCCACGCCCCCCAGCTGAGTCAGGGCGGCCTCAAAGATGCAGCGGTTAGGCTTCTCACACCCGACCTCTGATATCACAACGCAGCAGCAGCAGCAGCAGCAGCAGGAAAGTGACCAAGCAGGTCAGGGCAGCTGGCCATGCTGGTATTGCGGCCTCCCTTGCCTGTACAGCCTGGTGGGGGCGGGGGCATGCAGCGAGAGAGGAGCCCAACATGCGCCCACCACTGAGCAGGCCAGCTGCAGGCTAGAGGTAGAGTCTGGATCCTGCCCCCTGGCAGTAGGTGTGCTTCAGCAGGATGAACATGGTCCCAGCTGCGTTGCGTGCTCACCCTCCGCCCTAGCCCCTTCCCTCTCTCCACCTGACTACTGTACTGACAGCTGCCCCTGGCAGGCAGGTGGACAGGCGGGCAGGCAGGCAGGCACCTGCTGACACGATGAGCGCATGGAACAGGTGGTCCAGGCGCAGCGCGCGCATGAGGGGCCGCAGCCGCGTGTCCCAATTGGACACCACTGCCAGCCGCACCCCGGCCGCCCGCATCTCCTCCAGTGCCTGCACAGCACCTGGCAGCGCCACCACCAGGCAGCTGGGGCAGGGGGAGGGGGAGGGGGAGGGGGAGGGGGAGGGGGAGGGGGAGGGGGAGGGGGAGGGGGAGGGGGAGGGGGAGGGGGAGGGGGAGGGGGAGGGGGAGGGGGAGGGGGAGGGGGAGGGGGAGGGGGAGGGGGAGGGGGAGGGGGAGGGGGAGGGGGAGCAACCCCCCAGCACACAAGCCTGCCTACCTGCCCTTTCCCCTGTCCCCTGAGTACCTGCGCTCACCTGCCCACCCACCCTCCTGCCTGCCTGTCATAGGAAGCAGTCAGCAGCAGGGCCAGCCCTCAGCCCTTACCCGGCACCAGGCGCCAGGCGCTTGGCCCAGCATAGTAGCGGTACACTGCCTCATGCATGGCGGCCTCAGGGCAGCCGGTGCACTCCTGAACCACAGGGGACACAGCAGCAGCGCACGGGGGGTGGGAGTGACAGCGCTCGCAATGGGCGCGGTGCTAAGTGCTGCTGCCACTGCTGCTGCCGTCAATGCTGTTGGTGCCATAAGCCCCAAGGCTCCTTCAGCTGCTGCTTCACGTCCCTGCTGCCGCTGCTGCACCCCTACTGCCCCTGCAGCAGTGGCCCTGGTGCACCTGGTGGCAGCAGGCCTCACCGTCAACAACCGGCTCCAAAACTGCCGGCCGTCCCCGACGAACCGCATGCTGCTGCTGCTGCCGGCGCACCCCCTCTCAGGGTGGTTGTAAGTCCTGGGGGAGTGAGGGGCACAGGGGGAGTGAGGGGCACAGGGGGAGTGAGGGGCACAGGGGGAGTGAGGGGCACAGGGGGAGTGAGGGGCACAGGGGGAGTGAGGGGCACAGGGGGAGTGAGGGGCACAGGGGGAGTGAGGGGCACAGGGGGAGTGAGGGGCACAGGGGGAGTGAGGGGCACAGGGGGAGTACTCAGCCTCAGCCTCAGGCTTGTGGCAGGCAGGCGGCCTGGACAAGGGCAGGCGTGCTGCACCTCCTGCCGCCACCACCAGGGCCGCCGCCGCCAGCGGGTGGGCCTGGCCGTCATCAGGCACGGCAGGGGTCCCCACCCCCCTGGGTGCGCAGCCCAGGTGCCCCTCATGGTGCAGCTTGGCAGGGTGGCCTTGGAGTAGCATGGGGGGGTGGGTGGTGGTGGAGTGGCAGGGGGAGGGGGAGGGGGGTCCATGGGGGGGTGGCTGAAGGGTGGTTAGCAAGGGGAGGGGCCCCAGGAGAGGGCTGTCCTGGGAGGGGTCCAGGTGGCTGGCTGCCAAGGGGGTGCCTGCGGTGCCTGGGGCTGGGGTGGGTGCCCTATTCCCTCACCATCTGAACCTTTGCAGGATTTCCTCCTGGTCAAACAGGGCCTGGCCTGGCCTCAGGAAGGGCCGCGTGAAGCGCTGGTACACCTCTGCGACGGGCTCAGAGGGCTGCAGCTGCGCCACAGCAAAGGCGGAACAACGGGGGGCGGGAGGGGGGCAGGGTAGGCAGGGGCAGGGGGTGATGCAGTAGGGCGTGCTGGTGGCTGAGTGCTGAGTGGGTGTCATGAGGGGGTGGGGTGGGTCATTTGGTGGTGGGTGGGTCAGTGGCTTTAGGTTTTGTGCAAGCAAGGTCAGGAGGGGTCGCGATGTGGGATCAGGAAAGCGACAAGAGGAGGGGCCAAGAAGACAGGAAGACAGCAGCCATCAACCAACCCCTTCCCTTCCCTCCTGTCGTTAAGCCAGCAGCTACTAGCTGAGCTGCCGTCCCCACCCCGACCCGTGGCAATGTCGGAGTTTGCGAGTTGCCCCGGACGCCACCCCGATGCCCACCAGGGTTCCCGTCACATCCAGCAGCACGGCGCCAAAGCGCTCCGAGGTAGGTACAACACTTTGTATCGCCCTTGATGCCACAACGTTCAACATCAGTGCACTACGACACTTCTGCGCATCTCGAGCCGTCAACTTCGCATCTGTCGAGAAAAGCTACCATTCCTATGAGATCAAAATTCGCAGACATTCATATTACGACTGCGGTAATATGCTCAATGGGTGGGAGCGCACACACATAAGATAAACTATACCATCTCTAGTAGCAGTAGCCTTTACAAATTTTAATACCTACAGCCCTCATGCAACACCAAAATAAAGCACGAGTTGTAATCAAACACAGGCTGCGAGATCGCTGTTGTAAAGGCTACTGACAGTGTGCCTAATGTCCACTTCAGCTCAGCCTTCTGGTGTGTGTGCCTCCAGGCTACTACTAGCAAGAGCTCTACCCTACTCTATAGCTCTTGCTCACGAACATCCCCTTTGTGAGGGGTTTGGTATCTTGGTTTTTGAATTGTCTTGCAGCAGCTGGCTATCGCCGCCACTTGCGCCGCCACTTACGCAGCAGGGCCTTGTCACGCAAGTACACCCACTCCTGGCCTGGCTTTGGCATGGCTGGGCGGCTGTAACGTGCGGGAGTTGTCCACCACGCACCCCACAGATGACCTAGCCTAAATGCCATGTACACGAGCTTAGAGCGGGGTAGCTCGTTGGGTTCTGAGCCCACTGTTCCCTTTACAGGGTTCAGAGTACCTTATGGGCAGCATCACACTTGCATGCGCCGTACAACTGTTACAGCGGCCGTCCCAGTAGCACAGCTCAGTGGGGCGTGGGCCTGGGCCGACTGCACAACGGCGGATGTTTAGCGCGGCTGAGGCGTCCCGGTCATAGAACCTGCACATGGATGTGGGAGATGCATGAAGTCAAGTCATGTGCCATGTCGTGTGTCACTTCATGTGGTGGAGGCCAGGACCTTGGCCCCGGCCAGGGACACAGACTTCTTGAACCTGCCAGCGAAGAGGAGAGTGAGCATGTTGCTGAAAGCTGTCTCCAGCTGCTTCCCGACGTGGTCCACCATGTTGGTGTCAGAGGGGTGACGAGGGATTGCTGCGAGGCGGGCGCGGAGGTCGGGGTGCGCGGCCAACACGGCAGCCACTGCCGCGTTAGGCCGAGTGTTCGTGCCATTTCCGGGCAAGCCCCGGACAGCTGCAGGAACAGGTTCCTGCAGCTGAGGTCCGGGATGGCTGCCTGGAAGACTGGGATGTCTGTGTACACGGGCTGGTCGTGCAGGCCTAGCGGGTCGGCAACATGAACGGTAAACAAGCCTCGCACGAGTAAGCCCAACAGCAGGCTGGCGAGCACCGGCCGCGCGCTGATGGCCTCCACTCGTGGCTGCACCGCGTCGTCCATGAAGGCATTCCAAAGTTCTTGCGGCAAGTGGTCGATGAGGTGGGCTAGCTTACACTTCCTGCCGTGGTATGTGTTGTCCCTATCGCGGGCAGCGCGGGCCTCTCCGGAAACCTTTCTATTTCGCTCCGCTTCGGTGAGGTCCGGCTGTAGTGCCTCGTCGCGGTCCTCAATGTCACTGTCTAGGTCCTCCGGCACTAGTCTAGGCACGGTTCGTCTTTTTTTCTTAGCCATAGAAAACAGCAACGTGAAGCCATCACAAATACTAGGAATTATCGGTTTTGTTTGTTTGCATTTAATTTGTTTATCTGGCATTGTTTGTCTGTCTGTCATTTAATCTGGCATAACAACTGCATAACAACTGCACGATTGATGTAAAAGGGAACAGTAGGGACTGCGGACACAACTTCTGAACCCTACCGCCCTACATTTCGTGAGCAGCACCAGCATGCCTACCAAACAGCACTCAAGCAAATCAGTAACAGCATTTTTTAGAATCGCGGCTTGAGATTTTGCACATAGCCATGGTGCGTGCGGTCGCGAGAGGAAATTTTCAAAGTTTCCTTTCCTAACCGCTACGCTTTTTGGCCGCCCGCACGACTGGCTGCTGCTGTCATTGGTCTGACCACATAGGATTCTTCTGTGATATGGCAGCAGCCAGGGTAGTGGCTCAGCGCTGCAAACGGTGTCAATTTTGAGGCCTCACACGGCCGAGGTGATAATCAAATTGCTCCTTTTGCTCGGCCCGAGCAAACAGGCCGAGCAAAAGGCCAAATTTGAAAATAATCTCCCTCACACGCACGTGCCCGTGCCCGACCTTTGCGCGCTGAACAGCCCCGGAGGGCCTGCTGGGGGAGGCAAATGCCCTGGCAGTGGCGTCCCTCATAGCTAGAGGGATAGAGCCCACGTAGCTGCCGCCGGAGGAGGAAATGCGCCTCCTCCAGGGGCGGTGCCCGCAATCGTGGTTCAGCATGTTCTTGTGGAGCAGCTCAGGCCAGGCGATTGGTCACCGCGATGAGTGCATGTCCCGCAACGCCTCTCTGAATATGACCATCGGCCCTAATCGCGGTCGCACTTTTTGGGCGCCCGCCTCACTGACAGGGGCTTACGGGCTTGTGAGCGCGCATCGTTATTGCGCAGTAGCTCAGTTGCCCTTCGCGCTGCTACAGAGCGAGAAAGGAGAGCCAATTTTCGAGGCGATCTGTCGCAACCACTACCGAACTAGCAAATCAGCAAATTTGAATTGCTAGTCGACCGCGAATCGGCCCCGTATGACGTGGTTGTAAGATTGGGGTTTGAACGAAAATTCATAAAATGCATGGTTGGTGAGATATCGCTAAGGTGATGTGTTGTACCACTGGGTGTGGTGCAGTGTAGCACTATTTGGTGCATTGAAGTAGTGCACTAGTTACAGGTGCAGTCAGGCGCTCCCAACTGTTTAAAAATGATAGGAAACCGACCCCTGGTAGTAGGACGGCTGTAACTCTGCACTCACTGCGCCAAATGTTATGCTAGATGATTCACAATGTAGCCAACCCAGCCAGCTACCTTTCACCCATCCAGAATAAATATACACTGAGTAGGCCGTGCACAACAAAGCGTCAAAGTTAGTGATTCAAATCCTAGACGTAGCGGAGCATGCAGCCATCGCTGCGACCGCCCGCGTCGCTTAGGCTGCTCAACATGAGCATGCGCGTCGGCGGCAGCAGTCGGATCGGAAAGCGGTTGCGGGAATGTGGCACTGAGCCCACCTCTTCCCCATACCTGGAGGGCAATGCCACAGCTCGACCATTTTGACTTACAACATGCTACTTACTAGGTTGAGCTCCCCTCAGACATCGCTACAAACACTCATACTCAGACAAGTCAAAAGCTCACTTTGGTCGGTGACCCCCAACTCCCTTAGCCGATCTCAGGACCGGGGCCATGCAGTCAGACACACAACTCCACACCTTGACTAAATCAGGACTCGGCTCCTCTGAGAGTTACACTCCCCTACATGCCATCCACCTGCGTGCAAAGTTTCGTAGCTCAACTGCCACCCCACAGCCCCGTAGCACTGATTCTGCTTGGAGAACATGATGTAACTTCCAAGCTGTCAAAGTGATAGAGGCATGGGCTGTTTAACGTGCGGTTTGTTCTAATAAATGCGCCAATGGGTCAAGAACAAATAAAATGTAGCCATTTTCTTGTTGGTGCAGCGGGTGCAACACAGTGGAGGACACAGTGGAGGAGGGGGGGTGTAACCCGGTGATACCTTAGTGTGCGCCGACCCAAATGGTGTATTTGGCGGAAGCGAGTACATTTATATGTTCCAAACACCCCGTCTAGGTGCCCTGCACGCCCGGCAGGCATCGCGATGGGTGTTTGCCGGACATTCCATGTGTGCACAACCCGCTCACTGCGCTAGGTAGATGGGGTCACAGCGATGTGGCTCACCGTGCCAAGGAGACTCGTCTCGCCGCTGTGATTTGTTCGCGGGCACATGTGGCAGTACGCGAGCAAAGACTCCAATGGCTTGCGCTGATGGTCAGATGACGCGCATTGCTTTGCAGCTACCAATGTGACAAACGCTATTAAAAAAGATGCAGTATTGAGAGAATACTTGCATGCATATTACCAACCCCATGTTGGGAGCGCCTGAGGTGCAGTACACCTCACCATGATAACCAATGTGATTTTAAGGAACAGCAATTTCCAAACCAGTAAAATACAATGAATTACCAACATAACTACTTTATTACATCACAAAACCACCAGACTGTATATGGTGCAGGTTTTCACGACGAGGTTTGGTGCATTGTTGCGGCATTAGATATGATGCAGTAAGGAGTAGCTATAAGGAGTAGCTGTAAAAAAGGGCAACTAAATATTAGTTATATAATTTGCGTTATATAACACTACGAGATTTTTCACGATGTTGGTGGGCATTAGAGCACGACCGGTTAATTTAACATCCTGATGTTTTGGATCTTTAACGTGCTTTAACAAATCTTTAACATACCCGTTTTGCTACCCTGGGACTGCGTCTCACTGGCCACTTCTGCCTGCATAGTGTCGCTGGGTGCATTGCCGTGTCGTGACCAGAACGACAGCAAAAAACGACTCGTATCAAGACCAAGCGTGCATCTTTAACAAAACGGTTTAACATTAACTTTAACACGTCCGGTCGTGCCCTAGTGGGCATGGGCCAATAGTCTCATTCCGAGGCGAACCGTGTTTAAAAAACACCCCCTCAAAATCGATAGTTGTGCACTAATTTGCGTGTGTGAGCCCTCCATCTGTTGTTCGTTTCTAAACCCTACAGCCCGTATGCTACTATACAATTAAACACATGCTGGGAAGCTTGTTGTTGTACAGGCTGCTGCTAGCGTGCCTAGTGCCCACTTCAGCCTGGTTCATCTGGTGTGTGTGCCTCCATTGATAGCTCAAGCTCCCACAACTCTTGCTCACAAACATCCCCCTTTGTGAGGGGTTTAGTAATTCATGGTGAGGTTGGCATGTTGTAACTGGCTATCGTCGCCTTTTGCGCCGCCACTTGCGCAACAGGGCTTTGTCGAGCACATAGACCCACCCCTAGCCTGGCCTGCCCGGCTTTGGCATGTCTGGGCTGTCTTCCAATCTTACACGGGTTGTGGCTACTGATCTGTTGCTTCCTCGCTTTGCTGTGTCTCTGGCTGATGCAGGCGCCGATCTCGACCGCGGGAGCCGAGGACGAGTTCCGGGCCAGCGCGGTCGGCGCCAGCAACTTTTCGCGGAGCTAAGGAGGAGTGGGACCGGTGGCTGCGGCCGGAGCGCAGCGGCGCGACACGGATGCAAGTTCGGGGCTTGATGGGGTGTTGCTCCACCCTCAATGGATCAACTAAGCATGTGGACCGCGACGTGAACGCGGTGAACAGTTGGACAGCACCATCCTAGCCAACAAGGCCGTCTAGACGAAGGCAATCGCAACCTCAGTAACGCGAATGGTGCTCAACGACGTTGCACACATGCCTTGGTGTACTTGTGGCTGCTGCAGACGCTGACCATCGGGCGGTGCCTGGCCAGCTGCTTCCGACCGCAGAAGCTGTCCCGCTGGCCTGGCCGACCGCAGCTGCCCAACCTAGGACTCGTAGCAGGCCAGTGTGTGGGAATCCCAAACGCCGACGCCAGCCTCGAGCAGCAGGTGCGGCGGTGGCAGTGGGGCACCGAACGGCTGGACGAGCACATGCAGCGCTTGGATGGCCTGGTACAGGATCATCTTGTACGGGACCGGCAGCAAGGCGAACAATACCGGCGGCTACGGTGGCCAGCTGCGCGGGTAGTAGTAGTAGCGGGTGAGGGCACGAGAACTGCAGCGCACCCCGTAGAGGACCATACCGGCCCCATCCGGGGTTACTGAAGCAATGTTCTGGTAGTTTGGAAAGAGTGTTCTGACAGTATGGGAAGAGCACACAGCCTTACGCAATCTTGAGCGGAGGCTAGGGATTGACACCGCTTAGCTAGAGGAGAAGCAGCCTATGTGGGTGTTTGTCAATCCTTCTTAACACATTCTTCATGCGGTCAACATCACCTTATTCAACATGGCACATTCCATGGCACTGTGCCTGTAGGTAATCTCAGGCAAACAAAGCTCATTCAACAAGGAACAACATGTCTGCCTGTGGGTAATCTCACTCAGCTGCACCTTTTTCATTTGAGCGTCATCGGTGACACCCTTGACAGTTACAGACCCCATACCGATAGTTCACACGTTCCCCACCAGATCACTGGGCATTCTGTAGGCTGAGACAACCTCCTCGCGCCATGCCAACCTTAGTCAGCCCAGCAGGCAACAAGTACAAGCCTAGATTCGGCATGATATGCATGCACTGATGTAAGCTGGCGACAGCTTATTGTGAGGCTGAGGCTGCTGCTGCTGTTGGGTGGGTCTGCTGGTGGGCAGTCTCGCAGCCGCTAGTAGCCCAGGCCAGGGTACTCCTTGCCCTTGGCTGGCAGAGCTGGCAGGGTCTAGCTACCAGCACAGCGCCAGTAGCCGCCACCTGCTCTCCCCAATGCAATGCGTGTTTAGCGCTTCATCGCAATCCCGGTTAACCCACCTGCCTGGCTGCGGTGCTGTTGAGCTGAGCTGAGCCGCCTTGCCCTTGCCTCTGCCTTTGCCCCTGGTACGCTGGGTAGGCTCGGCTGCCTGCTCAGCCTTGGTGTACTTGCTACGCCTGGCTGGCTGGGCAGTGTTGGGGCCAGGGTCAGAGGCTCCTGGCTGTGTGGCTGCCTGGCTGTGTGGCTGCTTGGCTGTGTGGGGGAGTGTGGGAGCTTTTAAAGGGCTACTACCAGGCCGGTGAGGTCAGGCAAGCAGCAGGCAGCAGGTCATCGGTGGCAGGCAGAGGCGAGGGGTCGGGTTTGCAAGCCTCGTGACTGCCAGCCTCCTAACCGCCAGCTGGTTGGCCTTGCAGAGGCGGCTCAGAGAGCCCTGGCTGCAAGGGGCCCTGGCTGGACCCCGGCCTCCACCCCCTTCATCATCCATCACCACCACCCAAGTACGCCCCGCCATGGTGTGGCGTGGCTGTGGGCAAAGCTGCTAGGTTAAGAGCAGCTGTTATTTCTTTCTTGACGGCGTTGAACTCGAGGCTGCCGGCACTCGCCACATGTAGTACGCCTGCAGCCATAGCAAGGCATGCCAGCAGGCAAGGTAGGTGTATGGCTGTGCATCACTGGAATCCAGCACACTGGCGCAGCCCTGCAGCGTAAAGTGCAGGGCACAGAGGGGTATGTGTCCAGCAGTGTTGTTGTTTTCGTTTCGCCCTGATGCATGATCTATAGCTTAGAGTAAGCTCAGGTACAGGCACAGAGGGGTATGTGTCCAGGGCTGTGTGCATTTTATAGCAAACGCTATATATAACGCGAAACAAAAACGCTGGAGTCCAGGGGTATGTGCTGGGCAAGGCTGAGGGCTGAAGAGGGGGCAGAGGCAAGGGCAGCAGAAGGGCGGGGGCGGGGGCGGGGGCGGAGGCAAAGGACCTACCCCGAGGCTGCGGTACGGGCGCCAGACTTCAGCCACCCGCTCCATGTCTGCTGCTGTCACCGGGTCAGGCAACTGGTACAGCAGCTGCATGCCCTGTCTCACAGCAGCAGCAGCAGCAGCAGCAGCAGCAGCAGCAGTGTGGCCAATGCGGTCAGTGCAGCCTGCAAGGGCCCCTGGGCTGCACTTGGAGTGAAGCTGTGGGGGGTATACCAACAGCCACGCGTGCTCTGTGAACAGGTGGGCACGCAGGCAGGCATGCAGGCGCTAAAGCTTGCTGTGGCTGTGACTCGCCTGCCTGGCCCTCCCATCCCCTCCAAACCACTCCTCACATTCCTGCTGCTCTGCCCCTCCACCTGCTGCTCTTCCTCACCTTTCCTCGTCCCTTCCCCTCCACTTCCTTCCCCTCCACCCTCCCCTCTTACCCCTGCACTTCCCCTCCACCCTCCCCTCTTACACAGTAAAGCACCTAAGTTGGGACACCCGCGTCCCTCGGATCCGCCGAAAACTTGCTGTAGCCCCCCCTTTTTCTTTCGCGCACCGTTAGCAATGGTGGTTATGGTGGTGGTTGTCGGGTCGCGTCTTATCCACACATTGTCGCGGCTGAGTTCTGAGATTCGCCGCTTAGGCCCAAAATGACCGGGACATGACTTAAGGCCGCGCCTGGCCATCCGCGAGCGTGATTCACCGCATCCACCGCATTGCTAGATACCGCATTGCTGCTCCTAGATGGGCATGGCTCACGCTTCAGCAGTGAGACGCGGGACACTGCAGCAGCTTTGGGGTTTGACATGCTCATCCCTGGCCAGTGCACTCACTTCCTACAGCCCTGGGACCAGCTCTTCAGCAGTGTCAAGGCCAGCCATGGCAAGATGGTGGCCGGGGCGGCATTCCATGCTGGTGCGGAAGGGTTCAGCCCCAAGTTGCCCCAGCGCATCAGCATGGTGGACTCAGCCCTCCACCTCTCAGTGGGCCACAGCCGCGAGCCTTTGAAGCGGGCCTTTGCTAAGACAGGCCTGTTCCCCCCCAACACGAAGCAGATGCTGGAAGCTGCAGCATCCTCCATCAAGAGCGGCAAGCAGAAGACGACGCATGCGGCATGGAAGGTGCTGGATGTGTCCCCTGAGCTGGTGCAGGCAGCTGTGCAGCGCTCCGCCATGGCCCAGCCACTGCTGTATGATAGGGCTGTAGACAGGTTCTACAACAAGCATGAGTTGGGTGGGTTGGTTGCTGAAAGGGGCGCCAAGAGTGGCAGGTCACGCAAGTAGGGTAGGGGCACAGAACCCTGCTGACCACTTTATGTTTTTTCATAAACTTTTGATGCCATTTGGTGCTAGGACCTATAGTGATACAGTGCCGAAAAGGGCAGGACCAAGTTTCTCCTGAAAAAATGTTTATACTTGAGCGTCTCAACATAGGTGCACTTAGTTTGGAAAACCGGTTTTAGGGGGGGTATCCCACTGGCCAAGTCATAAGTCTCCAGTCCTTGAGAATCATACTAAGCTGGAGGCATCGGCAGCTAGAAGACTTGTAGATCTCTCCAACGATATGAGTTGCATTCGTTTTGTCCAAGCAAGTGATGAGTTGTGCCACCCCCCGTTTCAAAATGTCCTAACTTAGGTGCTTATCTGTGTACCCCTGCACTTCCCTGCCACCCTCCCTTTCTCCGCCCTCCCGCCTTCCCTGCCACCCTCCCTTTCTCCGCCCTCCCGCCTTCCCCTCTCACCTTCCTGACTGCTAAATCCCCCACAGGCAGGACGTCAGGCCGCCCCAGGTTGAAGATGCTGACCATGTGCACCGTCCACGGCCCGACCCCCTTCAACTGCAGCCAGCCACAGGAGCTCAGCAGCAGGGGGGCAGCAGCAAGGGGGCAGCAGCCAAGTCGCCCTAAACAGTGTCTGTAGTGTGACCAATGATCATCTTGTTTTCCGGCGCACATCAAGGAAGTGCCATTGCACCAGCACCCCATCTCCCTGCCTTCTGCTCCCCCCCACCCCCTCACCTCACCCACCATACCACTTGCATCAACCAGGCATGGGCAGACCACTCACTGTGGTTGCCTCTTACTTGTCATGTCAGTATGCAGTTTACGCCAGGAGCCAAGCGTGACTTGTGAGATGGTGGGTTTCACAAGGGTTTCAAACATCCAGTTGGGGGGCAGAGGTTGACGACCCTATCCTGGAGCCACGTCCCATCTCGTGCCACTGGCCCTGCCCACTGAGCTCCCTGCGGAACCTACAACAGCTGTCGCCTGTGAGAGGTTGAGCAGCGCTTGGTGAGCCGCAGCCCCCTGGAACAGGGCAGGGCGCAGGGCTGCTCACGCCCCCCTCCCCCTTTGCCCCCCCGCACCCCCTACCGCTGTCAGCGCCTGCAGCAGCTGCAGGTCGTCCATGCCCCGCACCCCCTCATCGCTCAGCTGCTGCCCGGGGCCAAAGGCGTGGGCCAGGCCCTGCACATACGCCGCCTTGCGCTCAGACAGCCCGCAGCGCCGCAGGTCAGCCGTGCTCTGCGCCAGCACCAGGCCAGGGGTCAGCGCGCTCAGCTCCTGCTCAGCGGCCACCTGCAGCCCGCAGCAGCAGCAGCAGCAGCAGGCCTGGGGTGCTGCCTGGCACCCCCACCCCTGGCAGCCCCCTGCCCTCCCTGCCCCTGGGCTCCTCCAGGCCACCTTTCTTTTCTGCCTGCCACTGCCGGCCACTGCCGGAACGCTGCCCCCTTGCCCACTGACCCTCCCCCACCAGGCTGGTTGTCTGCTGCTGTCTAGCAGGTTGTAGGGTGGGGCTGATGGTGATGGTGGGTGGCGGCAGGGGGTGCTGCAGGCCTCGCAGGCGGTGCCCCTCACCCCTCACCCCGCAGAGGTCCAGGAGGCGCGCGTGTATGGTTGCCGCTGCCTTGCCGTGCAGCTGCTGGTAGACCACGCTCTTGACCAGGGCGCTGAAGGGGCTGACGCCTGGCCGGCTGAGCAGCTGGGTGGGCAGGCCATGCTCCTGGATGAGGGGGGCCAGCACAGGGTCAGCCTGCTGCAGGTGCTGGCCGCCACGCTCCAGGTCCTGCAGGGTGAGGAAGCTCGGGGGCGGGGCTGCACAGGCAGGGGGGGCCAGGCGGGGGGAGCAGGATGCATGGTGGGGCAAGGGGGTAGGGGGCGGTAGGGGGGGCTCACAACTGTGGGGGTGGGCGGCAACAGAAAGGGGGTACGAGGGGGAGAGGGGGAGAGGGGGAGAGAGGGAGAAGGGAAGGGGGGGAGAGGGGGAGAGGGGGAGAGGGGGAGGTGCTAGTGTGTTGGCCCCAGCTTACCACACCACCCTCCCTGCACCTAGTGCGGCATCGTCCTGGGCTCACAGCACACCACACTACCCTCCCTGCACCGTTGGCTGTTGGTTGAGGGCACCAGCGCACCTGGGGTGTAAAGCGTGGGCGCCAAGGCGTCAACCATGACCTGTGCTGCAGGCTGTTGCGGCGTGACTTCGTCCTTGGTGGCGAGGCGGGAGCTGCGCCTGCGCTTTAGTGGGGCGTCGGGCGTGTGAGGAGCTTGATGTGCATCCTTGTGCAGGGCCGCGATTCCAATTATTCTGCGCCCCGAGGGGCTTTTGGGCTCCATAGCCGCGCACTGCAGCGCTGGCGAACCAAAATGCAGCGCGGTGCAAGCACGCTGCAGCGCGCAAGCCGAGTGACGCATGTCATGTGGTGCCGGCAGTAGCGTGTAGGGAGTGTAGGGAGTGTAGGGAGTGTAAGGAGTGTAGGGCGTGTTTCACAGAGGAGCGGCGACGGGCAGGTAGTGTGTAGCAGTGTGTAGGGGTGTGTAGGTGTAGGTGCACGGTGTAGTCAACGCAGGGTCCGGCCATGCAGCACGGCTGTGCAAGACAGCTGAGTACGTCATTGGGTGGGCAGGCAACACTGTACCACTGCTTGCAAGCCAAGCACGCGCAGGAACCACCAAGCACCTCAGTGCCGCTGCCAGCGGTCATGGCTGACACCTGCCCTAGCCGACACATCAGCAGTCTTGACCGCAACAAAGACGTCAGCTGGGAGAGGTGGCCCTGAGCAAGCGGCACAGCCCTGGATGCCTGGTATACTCTGGACTGCCCCGCACCTAGTCATACCTCACATTCGGCGCGCATTGAAGGGATTCGGTGGAAGGTGGCAGGCAAAATCCACGTCCTCCAACTTGGAGCCTTGATGTGGGCCGGTGAGGTCTTAAGACCCCTTTTCAAAATCATCAGGGTCTTAAGACCCGGATTCAAATAGGACCTGGCCGGGAACGCCCTACCTCCAAGACATTGCTGTTTAATCAAAACATTTTTACTGTCCCAAACCCATGCACGTAAACCAGGGCTGAAATTGTAACGACACCAGGCGCGTAGAAGCGCAGTAAGGGCGCCCAACGCGATGTGTGCGTACACCGTCCGCATAGACCCCTTTGCCATGGCATCGCTCGCTGACATGGACGCGGAGGAGCCGGAACAGGAACGTCTGGCAGACGACACGCAGTCCGTGGAGTTCTCAGTCGGGAACCCGAGGCAGGTGCCAGACCGCTCCCTCCGAGCCAAGCTCAGGCTTGGGCTCGTTCCTGCCCTCGGTCCAGCGACCATCATTGCCAGGCGCGAGGTGCTTGTGGTGAAGCGGTGAAGTGCACCTGAAGCTGGCCACCTGCAGCAGCCATGCCCGCCCCGTCACGGCTGCCCTGCAGGGTTGAGCATATCACAGGGGTGGTGCATCTGTACCGGCAGGTGCCTGCACCCTGCCCCCCTGCACAGGGCCAGGGTGGGGGAGGGGCTCGGGCCCCCCCTGGGGTACATCACAGCAAGCTGCCGGTAAGGGGCTCAGTGACTGGGCTGGCAGTGGGTGTGCAGGCTGGTGGGGTGAGGGAGGAGGCCAGGAGCAGGTGAGGGTGAGGGCGAGGGCGGGGGTGTGGGCAGGGGCGGGGACGGCAAGAAGCTTGGTATCACTGTTGGTGGCCATGTCTATGGGCTGTGGAGGAGCCAGGTTCAGGGGGTGGGGCTGTGGGCTGGCCGTGGGGGCAGCAGCAGGCCCCCCAGCCTTGAGCCGGCTGCCTCACCCTGGCCCGGCCTGCCTGCCTGCCTTGCCCTGGCCTCAGGAGCAGCGTGGCCTGGAGCTCTGCTGCCTGGCCATCCCCGCGGACCTGAGCATGGCGGGCTTCTGTGCCTTCTGCGGCGCCTACCTGCCCGCCATCCGCGTGATGCGTGTGTTGCGGAGGGAGGCGCGGCAGCGGGTGGTGTGCATGGTGCTCATCAGGCGAGCGCTGCCCGTGGGTTGCGGCTGCGCCTCACTCTCATCAACCTGTGTCCTGCTAGCTGGGAGCCGGGCTGGCAGGGCGGGGAGGGGATGGGAAGGGCTGGAGGGGAGGGGGAGGGGCTGTGCACCAGGCCAGTTGGGTACCCTGCCATGACTACCAGGATAGTGCCGGGCAGCAGGCCTAGACGGTGCGGCTGCCTGACCCAGCCTCCTCGCCTGCCCGCCCTCACCCCTGCCTGCTGCCCGCATGCCTGCGCATCCACTGTGCCACCTGGCCTGGCTGTGGGCTGTTGCCTCAAGGGGTGCAGGTTCAGTGTCCAGGAGCAAGCAGACGCATTCTTCAACGACTTCAACATGAAGCCGGTGGGTGGGCGCCCCTGATGCCTCCACCCCTACCCTCAAGCCCCTCCACCCTGCACACCCCGCCCCCTCCCTCCCCCTGTTACCGGTGGGCAGGCGCCCCCTAATGCCTGGACCTGCAACCCTGCCCCTCACGCCTGGGCCCATGAGCCCACTGCCGCCCCCCCACTGCCGCCCCCCCAGGCCCACGGGTCTTGCCTGCTGCCCCCTTCCGCCCCCCTGCTGCCTGAACCCCCCCAGCCCCCTGCCTTCCCCCTCTTCCCTGCGACGCAGTTCTCCAGCCTGGAGCCAGAGATTGTGTGCCGCTTGGTCTTTGTACGCGAGGTGCAGCTGCTGAGCCCTCACCCCCCCCCCCCCCCCGCCCGCCCTGCCCCCCCCTGCTGCTCCAGGGGCCAGCCCCCGCAGCCCAGGCCAGCTGGAGCCCGGCTCAGGCCTCCCCAGCCCCTCTGAGCTAGGTGGAACACGCAGCCCCCACCCCCGCATGGGCCTGGCGGCAGGGGCGGCTGACAGCAGGGGGGGGGCGCTGGGCAGGGTCAGCCGTCTGGGGGGAGGGGTGGGGGGCAGGGGCTCCCCGGCCCTCCCCCCTGGGGTGGCCATGCCTGCTGCTCACCTGACCTCCCCCCAGGCGGCAACCCACCCAGGAGGGACTCTTGCTGTCAGTGGCCAAGGGGCAGGGGCAAGGGGGGCAGGGGGGGCAGGGGCAGGGCCGGAGCTGGGGTCAGAAGCTTCAGGATCAGGAGCTGCTGTCTTGGGCAGGTCGTCTGGGGGCGGGGGCGTCAGCGGTGCCAGCAGCAGCACAGGGGGCCCCCTGACCCACAGCAGCTCCCCACCCCTCCTGCCCTCCTATGCTCAGGTGGCAGGGGTGGGTGTGGAAGGGAGGGGGGAAGGGGCGGGCAGCAGCAGCAGCGTGGTGGTGTCGATTGGGGGGCCAGGGACCTCCTCCCCGGGCCTGGGGGGGAGCAGCAGCGAGGGCGGGGGGAGGGGTGGGGGGTGCCTGGTTGGGGGGCCGGGGATGGCTTCAGCGCAGGAGGCAGCGGGCCCAGGGGCTGTGGGCTGGACCGAGCTGCCCACCTGCCCCGTATGCCTGGAGAGGTTGGACGAGCACGTCAGCGGCATAGTCACCACGGTCAGGCCCTGACGCCCTCTGCTGCCACTGCTGCGCCTGCTGCTGCTGCTGCCACCACTGCCACCACTACCACCACTGCTACCACTGCTGCCTGCTGCTGGTAGTGCCCGGCGCCGGCTGCCTGCTGCTGGGTGTGGTAGTGCCTTTGCTGCTGCCTGCTGTCATGCTAGGGGGTGACTGTGGTCTGCGCCTGATCTTTCAGCGAGTGGATGTGGCTGCGGCTGCTGCGGCCCCCAGACCCTACCCCTGCCCCTGTCTCCACCCCTGCTGAGGTGCTGAGGTGGTGAGTGTGAGTGTGAGTGTGAGCGTGAGCGTGTGGGTGTGTGATTGTGCTGCAGGTGTGCAACCACCAGTTCCACTCCGAGTGTTTGCAGAAGTGGGGCGACACCTCCTGCCCGGTCTGCAGGTCAGGCCTGGCTGCCACCTCCAAACAGCACAGCAAGGCCGTCACCACCACCACCACCACCACCACCACACACTGCTGCTGCTGCCGCTGCCGCTTCTGAATGCTGCAGTACCTCACGTCGCCTCTGACACTGACACTGACGCCGCCACCCCTGCAGCGATTGCTGCCATTGCTTGCAATCGCAGCTCTGATCCCGCTGCTGCTCCTGTTATGGGCGCTGTCACGGGTGCTGAGTACCGCCTCCGCCACTGCTAGCAATTGCTGCTCCTGTTATCGGTGCTGGCCATGTTGAGTCTTGTGTTCTTCCCAGACCCTGCTGTTGTGGCGGGTATGGTGTGGCAGGTATTGCACGCAGCCTGAGGCTCACGCTTCGCGCTGTGCAGCCTGCGGGACCAATGTGGACCTCTGGATCTGCCTCATCTGTGGCCATGTGGTGCGAGCGCCCTCCCCCTCCCCCTCCCCCTCACCCTCACCCTCACCCTCACCCTCACCCTCACCCTCACCCTCACCCTCACCCTCACCCTCACCCTCACCCTCACCCTCACCCTCACCCTCACCCTCACCCTCACCCTCACCCTCACCCTCACCCTCACCCTCACCCTCACCCTCACCCTCACCCTCACCCTCACCCTCACCCTCACCCTCACCCTCACCCTCACCCTCACCCTCACCCTCACCCTCACCCTCACCCTCACCCTCACCCTCACCCTCACCCTCACCCTCACCCTCACCCTCACCCTCACCCTCACCCTCACCCTCACCCTCACCCTCACCCTCACCCTCACCCTCACCCTCACCCTGCCACCCTGCCTTCCATCATAACCTACAGCAGCCTGGCGCCCCACCTTGCCTGTGTTGACCTGGCCCTGACAAACATCACGGTAGGGGATACACGCTTGCCTGCCCTTGAGCCTCACTGCTGACCTGCCTGCCGCCCCCTACCCGGCCAGGGATGTGGTCGCTACCGCCAAGGGCATGCCAGCAAGCACTGGGCTGAGTCGTCCCATGGCTATGCCTTGGAACTGGTGTTGGAGCAAGGCATGCTAGGTTCAGCCAGCCCATCAGGGGTTGAGCTAACTGTATCTCAAGTGTGACTTCTGTTTTAGGCTCCGCTCAGTGACGTAGTGCTTTACTGTGTTTGTCCGGTGAAGCGCTGCCTCTTAGCGAGGGCCTCTTTCTCTTTCAGGTGGGCTTTATACTTGCTATAGTGTGTAACTGTGTTTGTCCGGTGAAGCGCTGCCTCTTAGCGAGGGCCTCTTTCTCTTTCAGGTTATGGGCCCACCGCACGGGTGCGGATGGTAAAATCAGAGGCAGACGTCAGCGCTCCAGCCGAGCAGCCACAGATGGCAGTCCTTATGCCACAGCCACTGCCCCTGAATGAAGCCACTTCGTTTGTCGAATGGCGACATGGGGCGATGGGCCAGTTGAGGCTGGCCGGGCTGTGGAAGGCCATTGTTGGCGAGGACACGGACCCAGTTCGCTGTGAGCGTGCGTATGCGTGGCTGCTGTGCAACTGCAAGTCGCACTACTTGCGACTTGTAGTGGCAGCCGAGACAGCACCTGCAGCCTGGAAAGCCCTGCTGGCGGACCAGCAGCCGGACAGCTATCAGCTGTGGGAGCAGCTCAACAGCTTGCAGATGCAGCCCGGTGAGACTGTGGGGCAAGTGCACAGCAGGCTGTTGGAGATTGTGTGGCAGCTGGCAGCGGTCAAGGAGCAAGTCAGCGAGCCCCAGCAGGTCATGGCCTTGTTGAAGGCCATGCCTCCCCTGCCGCAGTATGAGAATGCACGGGACTTCATCACATTTGGGTCTCTGCGCTCCCCACTCTCCCTCACCGAAGTCAAGCGCACGCTGCAGATTGCAGAATCCCGTGCGCAGCAGGCTGGAGTGTCAGCCCAGCTGGCTGCTGTGCGTCTCCGGGGCAAGGGTGAGGGTGGTGGGGGTGGTGGGGGTGGCAGCAGCAGCGGCAGCAGCAGCAGCCGCACGCAGCCGGTTGCCGTGCCGGCAGCCTCCTCCTCATCCTCAACCGCACCGCCACGCCCACGGGCAGCCGCCAACGTCAAGTGCTTCAGATGTGGCAAGCGTGGCCACTACGCACGAGACTGCCCAGAACCCGCACGAGATGGTGGTACGGCGGGGCGTGGGGCTGGTGGTGAGGGTGGTGGTGCAAGCGGGGGTGGTGCGGGTGGTTGGGCTGGTGCAGGCAAGAGCAGCAGTGGGTCAGCAGGGTTGTCGAGCGTCACCCTCGCTGCTGTGCATGCGGGCACACTGAGCCATGTGGCTGATGCAGCCCCCCCCTTGCCTGCCTGCATGCCTGCTGAGGCAGGTGTGGGAGTGGGTGGGGCTGAGGTGCATAGCTGCAGCGCAGAAGGGGGCAGTGTGGTCAGCTGTGGGGACATGACCTGCTGTTGGAGCCATGCAGTAGGGCTCTCCCCTATGCTGCCCTGTGTGGTCGACAAGCATGCCTCTCTTGCCCCTGAGCCAGCTGCAGAGCCAGCCTTGCTAGCTGTTGCCTCTACCCAGCAGCTGGACAGCAGCATGAGGGTGTGGGTGGCAGATTCTGGGGCTAGTCACCACATCACCCCTGAGCGCACCTTGTTGCATGGGTATCAAGGGTTTGCGCAACCAGTCCCTATGGGGCTGGGCAAGAGCTCAGTGCAGCTGTATGCCTATGGGAAGGGCAGGGTGCGGCTGGCAGTGGATGGGGTGAGGATGGAGCTGCAGGATGTGTTGTGGGCTCCAGAGGCCAGCACCAACTACTTCTCCACCCTCGCAGCAGCTCAGAAGGGCTGGGAGATCAGGCAGACAGCTGACACCATCACCATGGAGTCCAGCAAGGGGGAGCTTGTCAAGGGCAGGGTGGTTGGGAGGCAGTATCAGCTCAGCGGTAGCGCGCAGCCTGCTGTGGTGGCATGTGAGCCGCCCGCCTCAGCGCAAGCTGTGTCTGCGGTTACACCGCAGCTGCTGCATGAGCGGCTGGGCCATCTCAGTTACCGGGCCATGGGTGATATGATCAGCAAGGGGATGGTGGAAGGGGTGGAACTCAGCGCGGGGCAGTGCAGAGCAGCAGGTAGTGGGGTGTGTCCTGGCTGTGCAGCGGGCAAGCTGCACCGGCGTGTAGCCGACACGCTGCCCTCCCTTGCCGCCCGGGTTGCGGCACCCTGCGACCTTGTGCACACTGATGTGTGCGGTCCCCTCCGCATTCCCAATGCTGCTGGCTACTGCTTTGTGCTCACCTTTCTTGATGAGCACAGTGGGCTGTCACTCATCGCCCTTCTCAAGGCCAAGTCAGAGGTGCCAGCAGCCATCAGGGATGCAGTCGAGTGGTTTGAGACACAGGGGGGCCGCAAGGTCAAGGTGTTGCGCAGCGACCGGGGAACTGAGTATGTCAACCAGGCTGTCAGGGAGTTCCTCAGTGGGAAAGGCATCATCCACCAGCAGACCGCCCCGTACAGCCCGCAGCAGAATGGCAGCGCAGAACGCCTAAACCGCACGCTGTTTGAGAAGGGTCGGTGCCTGCTGTACAGCAGTGGGCTCTCAGTTAACTTCTGGCCCTATGCCTTGCGCTTTGCCAATTATGTGCGCAACCTGTCCCTGGTGCGAGGCAAGGCGGGCACTCCCTGGGAGCTGTTCTGGGGGGTGCGGCCAGACCTGTCAGCGCTGCGGGTGTTCGGGGCACGGGCGTATGCCCACGTGCCCGAGCACATGCGCAGCAAGCTGGGCAGTAAAGCGGTGCAGGGGGTGTTTGTAGGATATGAGCTGAGCAGCAAGGCTTACCAGGTGCTGCTACCTGGTGGCAAGCTCTTGATCACCAAGGACGTGGTGTTCGATGAGCTTAACCGGAGGCCGCCCACCCGGGAGGCAGACCTGGCCATGCACTTGCCACAGCCTGAGCCAGAGCCGGGGGTGCTGGTGCCGCATGCTGTGCATGTGCCGGTTGAGGTGCAGTTGCCTGCACCGCCAGCAGCTGTACCAGCTCCGCTAGAGCGCGCGCCAGCACCACCAGGTGGTGCAACCAGCAGCGCAGGAGCTGACAGCGGCAGCACCGTAGGGGCTGGCACCGGCAGCAGCGCAGGGGCTGGCATCGGCAGCTACGCAGGGGCTGGCAGCAGCAGCAGCGCAGGGGCTGGCAGCGGTGGGGGCACAGAGGCTGATGGTAGCGGTGTGGGCACAGGGGCTGGCAGCAGCACAGGGGCTGGCAGCAGCGCAGGGGCTGGCAGCAGCGCAGGGGCTGGCAGTGGTGCAGCTGGCAGCCGCGCAGGGGTTGGCAGAGGTGCAACTGGCAGTGGTGCAGTAATGGCTGAGGGCAGCAGTGGTGGTGGCGCTGTCGTGCGCCAATCTAGTCGGTTGCGGAGTATTCAGCCTGAGTTTGCGGGGGTCAGATCCGTGGCTGTGGCGGAGCTTCCTGCAATTGTCTATGGCTCTCTTTGGTCTGCGCCGGGCCCGACGGGCGTGGCATGCACTTTCAAGGGAGGAGCTGGAGCAGCTGGAGCAGCTGAAGCAGCTGGTTTCCACAGCCTCACATGCACACAGCTATCTAGCCACTATGATGCAGGGTGTGTTGGCTGATCTGTCTCTGGGCTCTGCTGTGGTGCAGCCTGTCACCATCATGTGTGACAATGAGGCTGCTCTCACTCTGGTCAAGCATCCATTGCATCTGCTCGTTCTAAGCACATTGATGTCCTCCATCATTTTGTGCGTGAGCGGGTGGCGCGTGGTGAGCTGGTCTTCAAGTTCTGTGGCTCTGCAGCCAATGTGTCAAGTTTGGATTTTGCAAGGCTGGTATGGGGATGGTGAAGCTCTGACGTAGGCTGAGACCCAGTGGCTTTGGTGTTCAGTTTTAAGTTGTGAGGTCTGATGGCCTGGCCTGAGGGGGTGTGTTGGAGCAAGGCATGCTAGGTTCAGCCAGCCCATCAGGGGTTGAGCTAACTGTATCTCAAGTGTGACTTCTGTTTTAGGCTCCGCTCAGTGACGTAGTGCTTTACTGTGTTTGTCCGGTGAAGCGCTGCCTCTTAGCGAGGGCCTCTTTCTCTTTCAGGTGGGCTTTATACTTGCTATAGTGTGTAACTGTGTTTGTCCGGTGAAGCGCTGCCTCTTAGCGAGGGCCTCTTTCTCTTTCAACTGGAGACACAGAGGGTGAGGGGCAGGGGCTGAGGGAGGGGGGCAGGGGAAAGGGAGGGGGAAAGGGGGCGAGGGAGGGGGAAAGGGGGAAAGGGGCAGGGAAATGGCCCAGGGAGGCCCAGGGGGGGAGTGGGCAGCGAAAGTAGTGAGAATGGGGGAAAGGGCATGAGCATGCCTGGGTGGCTGCATAGTAATGGAGTAGTTGTGGGGAGGCTGGTGAGTGGGCGTGGGGGGGTGGGAGAGGCTGGTGGGCATGAAGGGCAGCATGGTAGCGGGAGGGCAGGTTGAGGAGGGCAGGAGGGCAGGATAGCAGAAGAGGCAGGCGGTTGGCAGGCGGGTGGAGGGGCTGGGTAGAGGTAGGGTTGAGATGTGGCTGCAGGAAAGGAGGCTGGGGGGGGGGGGGTGGAGGGCTGGGACAGGGCAGCATGGTAGCAAGAGGGCAGGAGGGGCAGGCGGATGGAGGGGCGGGGGTGTAGGTAGGGCAGGGGTGTGGCCTGATGTGGCCTCCACGTTAGGTAACAGAGGGGGGGCCAGCACCTGCCCTCCCTGGCCTGCCCCAGGTGTGGGACTATGTTGGGGACAACTACGTGCACCGCCTCATTCAGTCCAAGACGGATGGCAAGCTGGTGGAGGTGCCGTCACCCGGGCCCCCCAGGTGCCCTCACACCTCATGCCTGCCTCCCAGTCTGCATGCTGGCCCGCCCACCCACTCACCGGCTGAGCTACTGATGACTCACGACGCGCCTGCCAAATGCCAAGTCGGTGTCGACGTCGACTGATCGCCCGACCAGCCAGCTGACCGACTGAGTGAGCCACCTGTGGACGCCTGCCGCCCAATGCCTGCCAGATATAAGTGCTCGGTGTTCGTCCTGGCTTCTCACAGGCGATCACGGCGGCGATGGGGTCGTCGTAGCGCTGCCAGTAACCACAGCGGCAGCGGCCCAGCGCGAACGTCGTCCTGCTGCTCACGTGCGCACAGCGGGCCGTCCAGTCAGCTTCCTCACCCGTCAAACGGCGCCGGTCACACTTGCGCCCGGCACGGAGCGCAGCGATCCATCGGTGAGGGAACGCAGCTGGGTTGCGAGGGCAGCGAAGGCGGCTGTGACGGTTGGGGCGGCGGGAGCGCGGAGAGTGAGAGCGGGAGTGAGGGCGAGCTTGACGACGACATAAAAGAGGCGCTGATGGCGTCCAAGCTTGACCACATCGCAGCAGGTGGGGCTAGCCAGCCTCGTCACCAGAGTGGCAAGTGCAGCTTGCGAAGGCAGTCCATCTGCCTGCCTGGCTGCGCGTCTACCTGTCCACCTGACCAACTGACTGGACAACCGATTGAGCAACAAACTCTCCAACCACCTGCCTGCCTGCCACCCACCTGCCTTGTTGCTGGACCGCCCTGCAGAGTACAACCACTTGCTGGCGCTGCAGCTGGACAGCCAGCGAGCCTACTATGAGGGCCTGCTGGCACAACAGGTGATGACCCCCAGGGCCCAGGACCCAGCAACCCCCCTCATGCTCCCATGCCCTGCTGCTGCCACCCCCTCTCTTCAGGGGTGCGACATCACTCTCCTGCCTGCCCTGCTGCCTGGCCTGCCCTTGGGTTCAAGACTCCCAGTCATGTGTCCTGCACCCCCCCACTGCTGCTCGCCCCACCCACCCCCCCACACCCCCACACCCTGCTACTGCCGTCAGGCCAGAGCGAGTGAACAGAAGCTGCAGGCCACTGTTGACGCGGCAGCAGCAGCACGTGCAGAAGCCGCAGCAGCAACGGCGGCAGCGCAGGAAGCAGAGCGGCGGCGGCAGCAGCTGGAGAAGAAGCTGGTGAGGAAGCCATGAGAAGGGCAGGCCGGGGGCGGCAGGCAGGGTGGGGTGAGGGGGTGGGGGTGGAGGGGGTGGAGGGGGTGGAGGGGGTGGAGGGGGGGGATGGGCGGGGCCCTGCCAAGAGGGCGAGAGGCTGGTAGTGGGCAGTGGGTGCCTGCTGCTGTCCCTGGTGCCCAGAGCTCAGGTCCATGGAGCCACCCCCCCCACAGCCAGCTACCTCAACCTGGCCGACTTCACCCTGCCCCCTCCCCCACCCATCCTCACTCATATTCACACCCCGCCCACTCCGCCCAGCCTGATGCTCCATGCATCGTAGGTCCATGCACTGAGTGACTCCATGCAAGTGACTCCATGCACTGAGTGACTCCATGCATCGTAGGTCCATGCACTGAGTGACTCCATGCATTGCCCCCTGCTCACAGAGTGCTGCCCCTAAGCTGATGCTGAGCTGCTTCTGTGCTGCCCTAGTCTGCCCTGAGCTGGCCCCTTTGCTGCCTCTTTCCTGTGCCCCTCTCATGAGCTGCCCCCTGTGCTGCCCGTGTGCTGCCCTTGTGATGCCCTGGAGCTGCAGTCTGAGCAGGGCGGGCGCGTGAGCAAGGCCAGTGAGGAGGCTGTCTTCCTGCGCTCCATGAACGAGCAGCTGGTGTCCAACCAGGCAGACCTGCGCTCAGCCCTGGATGCGGCCAAGGCAGCCACGGAGGCCAAGGCAGCCCAGGTGGTGGAGCTGGAGGAGCAGGTAGGGGGGAGGGGGGAGCAGCAGGTGGGACAAGAGGGGGGGGCAGGGGTGGTAAAGGGGAGGGGGGGTCCGTAAAGGGGAAGGGGGGGGGGGCAAGGGGCCAGGTTTTGTATGCAAGCGGTTGGGGCGTGTAGCGCGGGGAAGGAGCGGGGTCACGGCGGCCTAATCCGCGAGGGGTGCGTGAGGTTGAGGACACTTATAGAGTCCGTCGGGCTGGCGTGCGCGACGTTACCCGCCTTCCACGCGATTTCACAGGTCCGCGATCTCATGGTGTTCATCCAGGCGCAGCGCGCCATTCAGTCGATGGACGAGGCGGTGGAGGGCACGCTGCTGCCGGTGCCAGCCGCCAGCACCAGCGGCAAAGGCGTTAGGGCCAAGGGGCAGCGCAAAGGGGGCGGGAAGTAAGCAAGGCAGTCACCCGGTTGTCCGCCTGGACTTGTAGAGTACTGATGGATGTGTTGACATTTGCTAAGCCACGTTTGGAAGTAAAATCTCGTGCCGGTTGCCTAGCGAGTCGATGCGCAGTATCTTAAGAACACATGGCTGCTGTCGAGTCGAGTCGGCTGCCGGTGGCCCACCGGGTTGGGTCGAAGTTGCGATTCTCCATGTCGCCGCTGTTTCAAATTTTTGTAACAATCAGGTCTTAGTGCCGCCTTCCAAGCCACTCCTGCTGCCTGTTTGAGGGCGCGCATAACCTTCGACCTAGAGGCTTTGAATAATGAGCCTTGCCTTCGATGAGTATGGCCGGCCTTTCATCATCATCAGGGTGCGCGGAGCATACTTCTGTGGGCGTATCTGATCACTGATACGCGGCTTGCCGTCTTAAACGACCCTCCGCCCGTCCCCCGCTCTGCCCAGGACCAAGGCGCCAAATCGCGCGTTAAGGGTATTGACGCTGTGAAAGCCAGTATCCATGCCGCAAAGTCGGTGGCTCGCATTCTTAGATCGTCTTTGGGTCCCAAGGGGATGGACAAAATGTTGCAGAGCCCCGATGGAGACGTGACCATCAGTGAGTCGCGTGTTTGGCAGGCCCTCTTTCGTTGCCCTGGCGCATCTTCCTGCAATACCGGTCACTTGCTACACTTGCAAGCAGCCATGCCAGGCTGACGTCAAGACAGGTGTCCATTATCACCTTTTGGCATGAGCACTCTGCTTGTCAGCCTAGCCTACAGCCAGTGTCTCACAGCTGCTCTGCAACTGTAGCCATGTTGGTGCTGCCACAGTGCAACACAGCCACACCTTCAACGCCAGCTGGCCTGTGCAGCAGCTGCTGTCAGCCACCCTACCACCACCTTTCCCAGCTCAGCCCAGCTCAGCCCAGCACAGGCCAGGCCCCTTACAACAGCCAGCCCTCTGGCCATGTCAGTTCCATCTGCCCCAGTCCCTGTCCCTGTGACTTCACTTAGGCTGTGTCTGCACCCTCCTGCTCACCTCCCCTACCCCCTACCCCTCCCTGCCTACCCCACCTCCTGGCATCCTCCTTGCCCCCCCCCCCTTCCAGTTCCCTAGAGATAGCCCCTCCCCCATCCCCTTCTTCCCCTCTTCCCCCCTCCCCTGCCACTCTCCACCCCCTCCATTTCCTCTCTTCCTCTCATCCCCCTGCCCCCTTCCCCCTCTCCCCCTCCCCCCTCTCCCCTGAACCCTCTTCCCCACCACCCCTTGGCCCCTCCCCCTCTTGGTCCCTTCCCCCGCAGCCAATGACGGCGCCACCATTCTAGAGATGATGGAGGTGGAGAACCAGATTGGCAAGCTGCTGGTGGAGCTGTCAAAGTCCCAGGACCATGAGATTGGGGACGGCACCACAGGGGTGGTGGTGCTTGCGGGGGCGCTGCTGGAGCAGGCGGACGCGCTGCTGGACATGGGCATACACCCCCTGCGCATCGCTGAAGGCTACGAGTGGGCGTGCAAGGTGTGACTGGGGGGAGGGGAGGGAGGGGGTTAAGGGGCAGGTGGAGGGGTGGGAGGGGGTGGAGGAGCAGGTGAAGGGGGTGAAGGGCGGGGGGAGGGGCAGGGAGAAGGTGGAGAGGGGAAAGGAGCAGGTTGCAGGGTGCAGGTGAAAAGTGAAGTGCAGGTGAATTGCAGCGGTAGTGGGCCCCAGTGAATGGTTGACAAAAGGTCACACTGGTGTCACTCATGCAACCCTAGGGTTGTGATTTGAGGTATGCTGACGTGGCACCTGGTGCTGTACCGGGCTGCAGGTGGCCACTGAGAACCTGGACCGCATCAAGGACAAGTTCGAGTTCAGCAAGGACAACTTCCAGCCCCTGGTGAAAACCTGCCGCACCACACTCTCTTCCAAAGTGTGAGTCACAACCCCACAACCCTACAGCCCAGACACCAGCATCGCTGCAGCTGCTGCTTGCGTGGCAGGGTTTGGGGCAGGAGCAGCTGGCATGAAGGGGGGGAGGGGAAGTGGGACAGGGGCTGTCATGGTTGGGGCATGACGGAAAAGGGGGGGGATCCCCCCCAGCTGGGTGGCTGTTTCTTGCTGCTGCTGCTGCTGCTGTTGCTGCTGTTGACCTATGCGGCTGCTGCTCCTGGTGGTGAGGACCTGTGCTGGTTGTCGTGGCGGCTGCAGTGTGGGGCGGTTGAAGGACCAGATGGCAGAGATCTGTGTGCGGGCGGTGCTGTCAGTGGCGGACCTGGAGCGGCGGGACGTGAACTTAGACCTGATCAAGGTCAGACCTCGTCACCCCCTCCCCTCACCACCAGTAGCCCCTTGTGAGCGTAATGAGGCGGGACACCCCAGCGGCAACATCCCATTCACCATGTTTAGGTCGCCAGCAGCAGCAGCAGCAGCAGCAGCAGCAGCAGCAGCAGCAGCAGCAGCAGCTTTGACACTCATCTGTGAGGGTCAAGGATCTGCAGCTCATATGACCGTGCGCACTTGAGGCTCCTTCAGGCAGCAAGCGCTGCGCCGCACACCCAATGCCCTACTGACCCCTTGGCCCTGGAGCTCTCTGCCCCCTGCCCCTCACACAATCCACACCCTCCTCACCCCTCGAACCTCCCTTCTAGCCCCCCCCCTGACCCTCCCCCTGACCCTCCCCCTAACCCTCCCCCTGACCCTCCCCCTGACCCTCTGTCCTGCTGACCTGGCGTTGCAGGTTGAGGGCAAGGTGGGCGGCACCATGGAGGACACCAGGCTGGTGGAGGGCATCGTGATTGACAAGGACTTCAGCCACCCCCAGGTGAGGCTAGGGGGGGGCGGCAGGGGGGAGGTAGGGGGGTGGCAGGGGGGCGGCAGGGGGGGAGGCCAGGGGGGGTAGCAGGGGGGGGGCAGGGAGTCTGCAGGGGAGCGGCTGCGCCCATCCAGCCAGCAGCGGCTAGTCCTCCCGCCTGCTGACTGCCCCCTCAGATGCCCAAGGAGCTCAAGGACGTCAAGATTGCCATCCTGACCTGCCCCTTTGAGCCGCCCAAGCCAAAGACCAAGCACAAGGTGTGAGGGCCAGGGAAGGCCACAGCCCCTTCCCAGCACCCACCTGCCCCTCCCCCCTACCCTCAATTGCCCCCTCCCTCCCACACATTTGGCCGCAGAGGTAAGGCTTCCTCAGGGAGGGTTAGGCAGGGCAGGGCAGGGCAGGGTAGGGCAAAGTAAGGGAGGGAGGGTAGGTCATTGGCAGGGTCAGCATGCAGCCCAGGGTGTGAGTAACAGCAGCAGCAGTAGCAGCAGCAGGTGGGAAGTGACATCAACACTGCCTCAGGAAAGGGGATGGGGGTAGGGGGGTTGAGGTGTCTATTTGAAGGCCCAGCCCTCTGGCAGCCAACAGCTGAGCTCTGGCCTGCTTTGACTGATCTGGCATGATCAGGCATGATCTGGCATGATTTCGCATGATCTGGCCTGATCTTGCATGATCTGACCTGATCTGACCTGATCTGACCTGATTTGGCATGATCTGGCATGATCTGGCATGCTTGCTCCACAGGTGGACATTGACTCTGCTGAGAAGTACGAGGCGCTGCGTCAGCAGGAGGCACAGTACTTCACCGACATGGTGGCGCAGTGCAAGGCCTCAGGGGCGGGCCTGGTGGTGTGCCAGTGGGGGTTTGATGACGAGGCCAACCACCTGCTCATGCACCAGGTGGGAGGGACGGACAGGGGCTGCAGCAGCCTGATGCCTATTGACTGCACCAGCACCAGCACCACCAGCACCAGCAGCAGCAGCAGCAGCAGCGCCATGACCATTATCACCACCAAAACCACCACCACCGCCCCCCGGCCTGCCTCCCCCTGCCTGCTGCCACCCGCCCCCCACAGAACCTGCCGGCAGTCCGCTGGGTAGGGGGTGTGGAGATAGAGCTGCTGGCCATGGCTACGGGGGCGCGCATCGTCCCGCGCTTCTCCGAGCTCTCCCCTGACAAGCTGGGCACAGCAGGCAGCGTGAAGGAGGTGGGCGCGGCACCACCACCACCACCACCACCACCACCACCACCTCCGCCTCCTGCCCCACTCCTGCACCCCTCCCTTGACCTGCCCTCTCTCACCATGACCCCACTCGTGCCTGCGCTTGTTGCCCTGCCCCTGCCCCTGCCCCTGCCCCTGCCCCTGCCCCTGCCCCTGCCCCTGCCCCTGCCCCTGCCCCTGCCCCTGCCCCTGCCCCTGCCCCTGCCCCTGCGCCTGTCCTCCCCCCTGCCCCTGCCCCAGCCCCTGCCCCTGCCCCTGCCCCTGCCCCTGCCCCTGCCCCTGCCCCTGCCCCTGCCCCTGCCCCTGCCCCTGCCCCTGCCCCTGCCCCTGCCCCTGCCCCTGCCCCTGCCCCTGCCCCTGCCCCTGCCCCTGCCCCAGCCCCAGCCCCTGCCCCTGCCCCTGCCCCTGCCCCTGCCCCAGCCCCTGCCCCTGCCCCTGCCCCTGCCCCTGCCCCTGCCCCTGCCCCTGCCCCTGCCCCTGCCCCTGCCCCTGCCCCTGCCCCTGCCCCTGCCCCTGCGCCTGTCCTCCCCCCTGCCCCTGCCCCTGCCCCTGCCCCTGCCCCTGCCCCTGCGCCTGTCCTCCCCCCTGCCCCTGCCCCAGCCCCTGCCCCTGCCCCTGCCCCTGCGCCTGTCCTCCCCCCTGCCCCTGCCCCAGCCCCTGCCCCTGCCCCTGCGCCCAGCAGATCAGCTTTGGGACAACCAAAGACAAGATGCTGGTGGTGGAGGGCTGCCCCAACACTAAGGCCGTCACCATCTTTGTGCGCGGCGGCAACAAGATGGTGCTGGATGAGATCAAGCGCAGCCTGCATGACGCACTGTGTGTGGCGCGCAACCTGGTGCGGGACAACGCCATCGTGTACGGAGGGGGGGCGGCGGAGATCAGCTGTGGGCTGGCTGTGGAGGAGGCAGCCAACAAGGTGGGTGGGGGAGGGGGGAAGCTGGGCGGGGGAGAGGGAGGGGGAGGGGGTGTGCAGTGCTGAGTCAAGCTGGGCCTGCTGTTCCTGTCCCCTTGCCCCTGCTGCTGCTGCTGCTGCTGTTTCTGTCCCCTTCGCCCCTGATCCCCCCTCCCCCACCCCCTCCCCCCTCCTGCTGCCCTATCTGTCAGCCGCACCAGGCATGAGCAGTGTGGGGTGGTGTGTGCAGGTGGTGGGTGTGGAGCAGTATGCCATGCGGGCGTTTGCTGACGCGCTGGAGAGCGTGCCCATTGCCTTGGCTGAAAACTGTGGTCTGCCGCCCATTGAGAGCTTGACGGCGGTGAAGAAGCGGCAGCTGGAGGAACAGAACCCGTACTTGGGCATCGACTGCAATGAAACAGGTGGGGGGATGAGGCAGCTGGGGTCTGGCCTGTGGAGTGAAGGGCTGCAGTGGGGGGGTCAGCGTCAGGGGCGGAGGGGGGCGGGAGGGTGAAGGGGTTGGCAGTAGGTACTGCTGCCTTGACAAGCTCAAGACCACAGGCAAGCACAGGAAGCGCAGGGCAGTGTGACACTGGGACAGAGTGTGGGATGCTGGGGCAGGAAGGGGTAGGGGAGGGCAGGGGGAGGGCAGGAAGGGGTCGGGAATGGCAGGGGAGGGGAGAGCAGGGAGTGTTCCTTCACTTGTGATGTGTGAAGAGTTGTGCCCCATGTGATGAGGCATGGGGTGTGTGGCATGTGTTGCTGCAGGCACTAACGACATGAGGGAGCAGGGCATCTTCGAGGCAGTCTCCTCCAAGAAGAGTCAGCTGTTCCTGGCAACGCAGGCGCGAGCTCCCTCCCCTCCCCTCCCGTAAACAGGGACATCCTTGTGTGATGCATCCCCCCTGAGTGCAGGGGCAGGAGCTATACAGCTAGTTGGAGAAAAGGGTGGTAGCACGAGAATAGACAGAGGCATGCAGGCATGGAGACAAGGGCAGGGGGGCCTGGAGATCAGGGACGGCCGTGCATGGCGGCAGAGGGGCAAGTCAGGTAGCAGAAGATGAGGATGAGGATGAGGATGAGGATGAGGATGAGGACGAGGACGAGGACGAGGATGAGGATGGCACATGCCAGGAGAGGGGGAGAGGAGGGCAGGGTGGCTCCTACTGCTGCTGCCCCAGACAGAGGCCGGGTCTGCGTATGCCAGCTGACGCTGCAACCCCACTCTCACTGGGCTCTGCAGCCACACCCTCACTGCCCCATGAGGTCGGCTGCCTGTTGCTGTGTAGGTGTGCAAGATGATTCTGAAGATCGATGACGTCATCCGACCAAGCGAAGTGCAGTGAGGCAGAGCCCAGCCCGGCCACAAGCGGCAGAGAACATGTCCCCCTTATCCCAGGCTGAGCAGCGATATCAGCAGCAGCAGCGGCACATTCTCGACGCTGATCTGGTCTGGCTCTTTAGAGGCACTTTGACGCATTTGCCTGATGGCAACGGCAGCCTTGGCGGCAGCGGCAGCAGGGTCAGGGCATCCTTGGCAGGGGAACAGGCACTGGAGCATAGGGGCCGTTGAATGTGTATTGTGGTGGATTGGGGTACTGTACGCCGCTGCTGTGTCTCCCCAAAGGCCCAAAATATACTCGTGCACTCGCGCCGATTGTACCCGCACCCGCCCCGCCCCGCCCCGCCCCGAGTGTTACAAATTAGGCCTGGCCAGTTTCTTGTGCCCGTACTTCAGATTCGTGTGCCAGTACTGGCACGGTAAAATGCCAGTCCTGACACGGTGGCAGTGCCAGCGAGTATGCCAATATTGGACGCTCCCCATTGCACGTGCCAGGTTTGCACAACTCCAGCATGTCAGGGGTAGCGGCTAGCAAGGATGCACTATGAGCATCAGCATCTGCCCCTATGCTACATGTCAATCTGCATGGATAACAACTCCCCCATTTTCACCCGATGTCACCCTGTGTCACTCGTCTCTGGTGTGCTCAAGCTTGGACAGGCAGCAACAGACCCGCAATGTTGGTGTTGTTGCTGCTGCTTGCGGGGATCACGGTATGGTGCTTAGCTGCGGGACATGGAGGCAGCAATGCCGTGTGAGCATTATGACATGCATGGATGAATGAAGACTATGCAGCTGTATTGTCAAACCACATTTACGATACGTTTTGGGTGCAGGTTGTGAGGGCTTGTGGTTGATGGTGATGTGAGAAACCTGACCCCCCCCTACACCGTCCTTGCATTGACGACCGTCCCTGCCTGCTCCCTCTGGCGAGAATGGGAGGCATCCATCGGCTGTACTGCGCGGAGGTACTGTTTCTCAACCTCGCGTCAAGGGTGGTGGTTAAGTAGTTGGCTAGAGCCACAACGACCTCGAGACCTCGTTTCTCCACCTTCAATCTCCAGACCTACCATCTCCAGCCTCCACCCATTAGACAGACGCCGTTACCCTTTCACATGGTTGATTAAGGACAGCCCTCACCTACTAACCTTCTAGCAACACGATCAAAAAGTCAGTGCAAAGGCTGTGTGCAGTGTCCAGCAATGCCATGGACTCAATCGTTAAATAAGTGTGAGCTGTGAAGTGGGCTGTGAGTTGTAACAGAGCCCGCCACAAGCAGCCAATATGTTGCTGCTGCTGCTGCTGACCCCTACCGTGAACCATGGTGCAGTACAGTGACCCATCGCCATAGTCCCTGTGATGCTCCAACCGCGTCTAACCTGGTGCCTGCTCAATGTCCCGCTACCCACTCCCAATGCTGTTGCAATGGGTGCAAGCCCTGCCCTGCCTTCTGTGCGTGCCCACACAGCCGCACTCCGCAGTGCTCAGCTGCAAGCCATGAGCAGTGGCCAAGCATCCTGCAACTCGTTGTATACCTAGCTCATGCATGCATCCATCTAGTGTGTGTGGCACAAATACATTGCCATGTAGCACAAAACCTATACTTGGGCCATCCCTCCCTCCGGACTCCCCTTTTCTAGAACTGCCAGCAGGTGAGAACAATGTTCAAGTGCAAGGCAAAGGCTGCGCATGCATGCACGCAAGCATGCTAGTGACAGGTGTGCCTACACTTTATGCCACCGTGGGCTACCTTGTTAGGGCGGAGTGCTGGCAATAGCATGGCATGCCATTGGGGGCCTCCTTTCCTTGCAGCTGACCTATGTACCACATCACCTGATCATAGTCTTGCACATTTCGCTTCAATGGGGCATGAGTGGTAGCGGGTGGCAGCGACATAGCATGCGGTGCATGTCCTTGCATGCACACTCACATGAGAGTGGCAACCAGCCATGCTGCCCCTCAGCCTGGGGCAGTCGATGCCCCGCCCCCACTCGATGATCAGGTACTTTTATTCACGTTGACGCGATCCAGTGCTGCCGCCAGCCATGAGCACTCCGTCCCTCCCCCTCGCTGCCGCCAGGCCACGCCACAGCCGCATAGTCTGGCCCCCTGAGAGCTAACGCTGGAGGCAAGGCTCTGCTGACCACCTTGGCCAGTCATGGCTGGTGGCCTCCTCCCCCCCTGACACCCCTTCACCCTCCCCCTCACACCCTCACCTCACCCCCTCACCCCCTGACACCCCTTCACCCTCCCCCTCACACCCTTCTTTCTCCCCCAGGGGCCCTGGAGCCGGTGCCGGTGCCTCTGCTGCCAAACTGCTGGGCGGCTGGGTTAGGGGTCAGAGGTCCGGCTAGAGCTATGCAGGCAGGAGCGCAGGCCAGGGGGGCCGCATGCTGGTGAGAGGGGGTGGGAAGGTGGGGAGGGGGAGGGGCCCCTTGGGGTAGGGGATGGCAATGAAGGGCCGGCAAGGGGGGAGAGGTGAGAGGTTGTCGGCGAGAAGGGGGAGACGGTGCAAGTAGGGGAAAGGCAGCGAGGGTGTGGGGGAGGAAGGGAGTGTGTGGGGCAGGAGGGGTCAAGCCAGGACGAAGTCATGCACCAGGGCGGTGCAGAAGGGGCAGGTCACCAGCTCCCTCAGCTCCAGTTGGTGGCAGCGCGCACGCGCACACATGATGCACTGCGCCCAGCAAACCAGCAGCAGCAGCAGCAGCAGCAGCAGGGCCATGACCAGCTGGACAGCGTGTGCAGCGTGCGCAGCGCCATGTGCTGGAGAGGAGGCGCTGGATGACAACATGCAGCCAGCAGCAGCTCCAGTGTTGGTCGACATGGCAGCAGCAGGGAGCCAGAGGGCAGCTGTGGGGTGGGGTAGGTGGGAGGGGGGGGGGGGTGGGGGGGGGGTAGGGGCACCTCCTTGGCCGCTGCACTGGTATGTGCCCTGAAACGTGGCCTCACCTCCCCCCTTCAGAGCTCCACCCCCAGCACCCACCCTGCTGCCTCCGCCTGCCCCCTCCCGCAGCTTCCACCCTCTTCACCCCCTCCCCCTCCCACCCACAGCTGAACCACTGAGACAAGCCTTCCCACAACCAGCCCAGCCCACCAGCTTCCCCCCAGCTTCCGCCCTCCTCCCTCGTCCCAAGAGGAGCCTCCCAGCGACCTCACCCAGCCCCCCCCCAGCAGTGACAGCAGCAGGGGCTGCCATGCAGCTGGCTCCAGGGCCCCCTCTGACCCGCCCCCCTTCTGGCCCGCACTTACAATGCGGTGGTGGCAGCGCCTCATCTCCAGCAGAGGCCTGGGCAGCAGCAGCAGCAGCAGGAGAGGCAGTGTGGGGCAGGAGAGGCAGCTGTGGCAGTAGCAGCAGCGGCGACGGCGGCAGCAGCAGCAACAGCAGCGGCCGTGGTGGTGGTGGTGGGTGATTAACCGGGCAGTAGCAGTGGAGGTGGCAGCAGCAGCTTCGAGACCCCCTTCCTCTCGCTGCTCCTCGCAGCAGCAAGTCAATCTAAATTGCTGCCAGCCTCAGCGTCAGTCAAAGAACTGGATGTGATGCAGAGCGATCAGGTTGCATGTAAGGTGGCCAGCCAGCACATGGCCTGCTGCATGCCATGCCATGCCATCACGCCACGTCAAGGAATTGATTGTGATGCAAAACAACCAAGTTGCCAGGGGGTGGTTATGCCCATACTGCCCACTGCATATGCCTTGTCATGGCGTGATGACGGCCGCAACAGGAGGGCCAGTGCAAAGTGTGCACCCGTGCCTTCATCAGCAAGCAGTGCTGCTTGTTCTTATTGGTTCTGGTGACCACCCACTGTGCTGGTCAACCTCCCACACACCCCTCCCCCTGCTGCGCCAGCCCTCCCCGTCCTCAGCCCCTCCTCCCCGACTCACTTGTTGTCCATGCACATGCCGCACACATCCACGCCTGGCCGCATGGCCGCCGCTTTGGGCTCCTTGCCCCCCCCGGAACAGCAGCTGTACGGCAGGGGGATGCAACCGGCCAGCACACGCCGCCCCACCTCCTCCTCCGCCTGCTGCTGCCGCCGCCAAGCCTGGCCAGGCCATGAGGCAGGGGCAGCGGGAAGGCAGGGCTGGCCAGCATGAGGGAGACAAGAGAGGGGAGAGGAAAGAAGGGAGCGAAGAGGGGGGAGGAAAGAAGAAAGCGAAGAGGGGAGAGGAAAGAAGGGAGAGAAGAGGTGGGAGGAAAGAAGGGAGAGAAGAGGGGGGAGAAGAGGGGAGAGAAGAGGGGAGAGAGGAAGGGAGAAGTGGGAGGAGGAAACAGGGGGCCACGAATGCCAACCACAGGGCTAGGGCCAGGCAGAGGGCAGGGATGGTGCCAGCATCAGGGTCAGTGAACAAGAGTCAGCGGGCAGGGGAGCACGGAGCACTGCAGTGAGGCAGGTCGACCCGCATCTAGCCCTCGCCCTCCACCCTGACCTCCAGGCGCCGGCCCCAGGCCCTCAACCCATACCCTACCTCCCACCCACCTGCTGCCCCCCCAACCCCCCTTGGCACCCGGACCCCTGACCCCCTGACCCCCGCCCACCCACCCACCCACCCACCCACCCCACCCCACCCCACCCCACCCCACCCCACCCCACCCCACCCCACCCCACCCCACCCCACCCCACCTCAAGCTTTGTCTCGTACCGCCTCAACGCAGACGCCTCCTGGCCATGAGAGCCCTGCGCTGCGCCCCGCTTGGCGTCATACATGCGGTCGTAGCCCACCCAGCTGCGCACCACCTCCATGACCCTCTCACGCTTGCCGACCCGCACTGCAGCCGACCCCGCCGGGTGCTGGCCCAGCAGCGCGCCCCCCTGGCCGGCCCCAAAGCGGCTGAGCCGCATCAGCTCGGGCTCAGCCTTGCTGCTGCGCACAAGCGGGTCGTTGGAGAAGTCCTGGGAGAGGGCCGAGCGGGGGCGGCCCACCTCCCCCCCACCCCTGGGAGGTGAGGCCCCCCCCTGGGGCTCATGGGGGGAGCCGGAAGTCCGGGTGCTGGACCCCTCCACCCCCCTGCCGCCGGAGGCAGGCGCTGCGGTGGCGGCAAACGCCATGCTGGGTGCCTGGCTGGGGTCCCGGCTGGTGGCGCGGAGGGAGCTGCAGGAGCTGGGCAGGCGGCTGAGGGCCCCACCCGCTGCACTGCTGGTGCGCAGGAGGGCGGAGGGCTGGGTGTGGAGGGGGGGGGGCGGGGGGGGGATACGGGGACCCGTGCCCAGGGGGGGTGCTGCGGGGGGGCGGAGCCAGGGCGGCAGCAGAGGCGGCAGCAGCAGCGCGCTCCTGTTCAGCGGCACGCTCCCAGGCCAAGGCGGTGGCGGCCCGCATGACCACCAGCCCCCGCGCAGGCCCCCTGCCACGCTCCTCCCCACCCCCCTGCCCCTCACCCTCTGCCCCCCCGCCCCCCCCGCCCCTGGTGGTGCGTCGCTTCCTGGGGCTGGAGGCGGAGGGGGTGTAGGGCAGGATGGCCAAGGCATGCGCTCCCGTGCCCAAGATCCTCATGTGGCGGGCAGCTAGGTCTGCCCCACTGCTGACTGCACTGCCCTGCCCGCCTGCCCCCCCCCGGCCCCCCCTCCCCCCCTCCCCCCCAGCACTACCCCTGCTGCTGCTGGCCCCTGCCTGGGATCGTTGGGGATGGGTGGGTAGGAGACCCCCCAGCCACCCCCCCCCCCCTCCCCGTTGCCCCCCTGAGCTGGTGCCTGCTACTGATGCAGGGCAGGGGCTAGCTCCCCCCCCGGGGCTGATCTGGTTTGAGGAGGGTCTTGTCTGGCATGAGCTGCGGCCCCCCCCTTGCCCCGGGCGAGGCGTGGCCCCTGCTGTTGCCCCTGGGCTGTCGGGCTGCCCATGAGGTGCCAGGGCCCAGGGCAGCCGGAGGTGGGTGGGTGGGGGGGGGAGGGGCAGGGCAGCGGGGGGGCAGCCTGGCTGTGCGCTCAGGAGGCTGAGGGCGGTGGCGTGCTTGATGGAGCTGCTGCTGCTGCTGCCCTGCTGCTCGCTGCCCCGCTGCAAGCCAACAGCGCTGACGCTCAGCCCGCTGGCAGGGCCCTGGCAGCTGTTGCACTTGAGGGAAGGGCAAGGGGAGGGGGAGGGCGTGAGGGGGAGGGAGGGGGGGAGAGGGGGGAGCGCAGGGCTGAGCAGGTTGCAGGGCGCCCCTGGCCCAGTGTCAGCCTTTGGGTGCGCTGCGAGGGAGGCACTGGTGCAAGACCCAACTGACCCAACTGACTCAACCAACTTAACTGGTTCTTCCACCAATTTCTTGCCCAGGGGGTCTGCCTGCAGGTGCTGAGAGCGATGAGTGAGCGTGACGATGCCTACAGGCTCGCTGCTGCATGCGCTGTGTGCCCACGACCCATGGCTGCAGCCCCCCAACCCCTTGCCGTGTGCTGCGCTGCTGCCCCCACTGCTGGTGCTAGGGCCCCCCTCTGGTTGCGCCCTCAAGCCAGCGTTGCCGGCTGGCCTGGGCCCCCCTTCCCCTCCCCTAGCCCCGGGCACCTTCCTCTCAGCTTCCCAACCCACAAGGGCCCCAGCCGCAGAGGGCAGGCCGGACACCATGCCTGTCGAGCCCACCATGCTGGTGCTGGTGGTTATGTCGGTTGCGGCGGTTGTGTAGATGTCAGCTGCAGTGTCCCCCTCCTCGTCCCTGGTGCTGGGCCAAGGGAAGTCCTCTGCGGAGCTGCTGCCGGCCAGCAGGCTGTTCAAGGCCTCCCAGCTGCTGCCCATGAGGGCGGTGTCAGCGCTGCTGTACAGCCCAGGGCGGGGGGCGCCTTGCAGTGGAGCCACACGGCCCTGCAGCCACCACAGCAGCAGGCACAGGCAAGGGGTGCAGAGAGAGCAGCAGCAGCAAGGGGAGCAGCAGCTGACAGGAGCGCTGGCCAGAAGGGGGCACCACCAGTAACAGCCTGAGTGACTCTCCCCCCCTCCCCCCCCCCTCTTCACCCCCCCCCTCCCCCCACAAGGGGCCAGCCTCAGCCCTCTGTGGTCCCACACCCTGAGTAAGGCACGCCCCGCCCCCTCTCACCCACCCACCGTCAACTGTCGACCGTGTTACCTGCAGCTGCTCATCAGCTCCGCCTGGGCGCCCCAGGCCAGCATATGCGCTGCCCATGCCGGCCAAGGATTGTGCCTGGCCCTCGCCCTCATGCGCGTACACCCCCTGGGTGGCAGCAGCAGGGGGGGCTGGCGCAGGCCTGCCTCATGGACTGCACCACTGCCCAGCCTGGGAACACCCCAGCTGACGTCATCTAACACTCCCTCCCTCCCACCTGCCCTCCCTCCCCAGCCCTACCCCCGCCCTCCTTCCTGCTCCCCACCTCACCCTACCCCACCCCTGCCCACCTGCCCTCCCTGCCCAACCCCAACCACACCCCCGCCCTCCTCCCAGCACCCCTCCCCTCCCCACCCCTGCCACCCACCTCCCTCCCAAACACCCGTCCAGCCTGGTAGAAGGTGCCCAGCAGCTTCATGCAGTCCACGCACTCCTGGATGCTGGCCATGAGCCGGGCTTCCAGCACCCGCCCCACCAGCACCTGCAGCCAGGGGCACAACCGCCTGGCACCACACCCTCCCAGACGTCCCACCCCCAGCAGGGTACCCCATCCCCCCACCCCCACCAGCACCCACCACCCAGCACCAACATCCTCCGCCCCCCTGCTCTATGCTCACCTCCTCATCACACTCTGCCCAGCCAGCTTCTTCACCTACCCACCCCCTCCCTCCCACCCTTGAGCTGCGCCTGGCCCCCTGCCCCCCCGTCCCCACCCCAGCAGCCAGCACCTGCAGGGGCGCCACTGCCCCGCTGTTGGTGTACTTGGCCAGGTCCTGGGGACTCCATATGCCCTCCAGGTCAGACCGGGGGTGAAGCTTGGCGGCCAGATCTGGAAACCCTGCCTTCAGAGCAACCTGGGGCAGCAGGGGGAGAAGCAGCAGGTTGGCAGGCAAGCAGGCAGGCAGGCGCAGGCAGGCAGGCAGGTTGGCAGGCAGGTTGGCAGGCAGGCAGGCAGGTTGGCAGGCAGGCAGGCAGGTTGGCAGGCAGGCAGGCAGGTTGGCAGGCAGGCAGGTTGGCAGGCAGGCAGGTTGGCAGGCAGGCAGGTTGGCAGGCAGGCAGGTTGGCAGGCAGGCAGGCAGGCAGGCAGGCGCAGGCAGGCAGGTTGGCAGGCAGGCAGGCGGGCGGGAGAGTAAGCAGGCAGGCGGCGGCACTAGGGGGCCCATGTCCTTGAGTAAGGGACGACGAATGCTGCCGCCTTGCTGCGCGGACGTGCTGTGTCAGGCAGTGCAGTGAGTGACACCCAGCTGCTGCTGCTGCCGCTGCTGCTGCCGCTGCTGCGGGGCCCTTGCCTGGAAGGGTGTCTGCCGCCTGCTGTCCAGCCACAGCCGGGGATCGCTGCGGGCGCTGCTGCTGCTGCCTGCGGCTGTTCCCCTAGCCCCTCCCTCCCCTCCCACCCCTTCTCCCTGATCCTCATGTGGGGGGGAAGCTGAGGTCGGGCCTGGCAATGCCGCAGCAGGGGCGGATGATGCAGGGGGGAGGGGCAGGGGCCGCTGGGCTGGACACCCCAGGTGGAGCCCTGGCTGCTGCCGCTGCTGCTCAGTAGGGTGAGGGGGAGGGGAGGGGGTCCACGGTTGCTGGCTAGGGCCAGGGCCAGGGCCAGGGGTGGCAGTGGGGGTGGGGCAGTAGGCAGGGGCTGACTGTTGGCTCTCCCCTTGATGACCTGGGTCAGGCTGGTGGGCAGGGGGGGGCTCATGTGGCTGATGTATGGGGCCAGGGGTGGAGGGGCCAGGGGCAGGGGCACGGGGGGGTGTGCAGGGAGGTGAGGCCAGGGGTTTAAGAGCTGGGGCACACGCTGACAGGGCAGGTGGTAACACCCAGCCCGACATGCCGCTGCTGCCACTGCTGCCCCCACTGTCATGAGCCAGCACTGGGGTGGGGGAGGGTGAGAGGGAGGGGGAGAGGGAGGGGTGGGCTGACTCAACCCCAACCTTGCTTTGCTGCAGACCCGACTCCTCCTGTTGGACCTCCACTCCCTGCTGCTGCACCTGCTGCTGCTGCCTGCCACCAGGCATGCCTGAGTCACAAGGGCCACTGCCGTCCCCCTGGCCCTCCAGCTGCAGCCAGGGGTTGTAGGCTCCTGCTGCCGTGTGCCTGCCCTGTGCAGCTGACCCCCAACCCTCAGCTCTCAGCTGCAAGGGGTCGGCAGGAGCAGCAGGTTGGCTGAGGGGGAGGGGGGCGGCAGGCTGGGCAGGGCTGGCGGCCTGGTCAGTGTCCAGGTGGTGCCTCAGCAGCGCTAGAGCCACGTTGTCCAGCCCCAGCAGGGCGGCCAGGTGGAGCGGGGTGGTCTTGGGAGGGCAGCTGATCCAAAAGTCATCGGCACTGAAGGGCCAGGAGGGCAGGGCAGCGCAACAGACAGGCGATGGTGGGTTCAGTCTGGTTGGGTCTGGTCAGGGGCAACAAGCTCAGGTGAAAGGCAGTCCAGTGCTTGGGGGGAGGACAAAGGCAGTCCCACAACTCAGTGCGGGCAGCAGATCAAGTGGACAGGCAGGCACGCCAGGGCAGCAGCAGCTTGAGCTGGGCAGGCAAGATCAAGAGCGAAACAAATCAGGCAAGTCAAGCAGAAACAAGACAAGGTAAGCACAGCTAGCTCAAGGCACTAGGGCAAGCTAGGCCCAAGGTTTGCAGCAACACTGGATGTGTGGCGGCGCCGTCAGCGCTGCGCTGCGCCTGCCCCTGGCGCCCCTGGCTGCCCCTCAGCTCTGCCCCCTTGGGCTGCTGCTTGCAGGTGTCCAGTCCAGCCCAGGCACCTGTAGAAGTTGTAGAAGTGGTGGGTGGCCCCGTAGGCCAGCAGGGAGCGCAGGCAGGGCACGCTGTCAGCCGCCACCGCAAAGTGCAGCGGGGTGTAGCCGCTGGCGGTGCGCACGTCCACATACCTGCAGGGGAGCCAGGGGGGGTGCTCAGGGTGAGGGGGGGCCTCAGGGGGCAGCCCTTGGCGGGGGGGGGGGGGGGGCAGCAGGGGGGGGGGCAGCAAGGGAACTCCTACTCAGCCAGAGCTGCACTTGCTCTGGGAAGAGCCGGCTGCATGCCAGCCCCTGGCCCCTGGCCAGCCTGCTACCTGCCCGCCCCTCCTTGCCCACAGGCTGCCGCGACCCCTCCCCAGCCAGCCTGCTGCTCCGCCCCCCCCCCCGGCCCGCCTACTTGCAGCACTCCCTGGCGACCAGGGAGGGCTCCTGGTGCACCCAGTCCAGCAGCGCCCGCACACACACGGCGTGCCCCTTGCGGCAGGCGTAGTGCAGCGCGGTGCGGCGCCCGCAGCGGTCAGCAGCCCAGGGGTCCGCGCCCTGCACCCACACCCAGCAGCCACGTCAGGGGGGGAGGGGCAGGCTACGGCACGGCCAGCAGCAGGGCTAAGGAGGGTATGGCGGCAGGGCTAGGGGGGTGGGGGCCAGTGACTGTCAGGTGTGTGGGCGGGTGGAGGTGGGCAGGGAGGAGGAAGGGGGCGCAGGAGGGTGAAGAGGGTGAGGAGGGAAGGCTGGGCTGGCCTTCCATATCTGTAGGGCGTGCCTCCTGCAGCTGGACGCCTAGGTCGGCCTGCACCTCCTTCCTGTTCATGTACAGCCTCCCACTGTGTCTCACAGCACTACCCTCCAAGCTTTGCCCCACCCACCTCCCCTCTGGCCCCACCCACCATTTTCAGCAGCAGGCGCAGCGACTCGTCTCTACCATGGTAGGCCGCAAACATGAGTGGGGTCTGGTTCAGGTAGTTGCCCACATTGAGCAGCGCTCTCAACAGGTGGTCGCAGTCCGTCATGATGGGCTGCTGGGCAGAGTCGGCCCGCTGGCCCCACCTGGGGAGCTTGATGCCATGGGTGCCGGAATGGATTTTTAGGTAATTAATCAATGCCTGCAGCTGAGTGGCGTCCCCAAACTCTGCCAGCAAGTGCCAAATCTGCAGGGTGCGCGTTGCAAGCTGGCTTGAGCTTTGTTCCTGCTGTGAGGTTCATAACATTGCTGCCTGGGCCTGCTGGTGGTGTTGGTATTATGGTGTTATGGCAATAGCTGAAGAGCCAAGCCTGGTACGCAGGAGTGGGCATGCCGTCGCATGGCCCAAAGACTAACCGTATTGCCGTCTGTCGTGCCGCGAAACTCAGCGAGCAGCTTGGCATTGTCGTTAAGAGCGTCCAGCACCTGTGCCAGGGTGGTTGGGAGGCCGCCTGAGTGGAAATTGTCGCCCAACTTGGACGGGCTGCTGACCCACCCCAACAGTGTCCCCAGAGCGGATAGCTCGGAGCAGCGAGATGACCGCGTATTTCTTCTTGTAGACGGACCGGGCCCAAGTCCATACTGGGCCCAGGACGGGTATGCGCTCAAACTGTATGCGTCGCCGACCGCTGCTGCTGGCCTCCTCGCTGTGGGAAGAGTGCGAGAGCAGGTCATCACTTGCTACATCCGATGGTTCTTCTATGACTGTTGCCACGCCGGGGCGCATCACGCATCACTGGGCTTGCGCAGTCCAACATTTGGCGTGGCGAATCCACCCCTCATTCCATCTTAATGAATTGTCGGATTGCGGTTAATTAGTGATGCTAAACCTAACCTTCCCCATGTGTGCAAAACCAGATTTGCCGATACAGTCGGTCGGTGTGTATCTTACAGTCCGGCAACCCTGTATCATACAGAAACGGAAACTACAGAAACTGTATCTGTATCTCTCAGGCTGTAGTCTAGGTGCCCTAGCACCAAGTGGGGGAAGTGCTTCCTCATTGCCCGGCTGAACCCCCCCTCCACCACCCCAACCGCCTTGCACCACCTATTGATGAAGCGCCCCAGGTGCCGGTAGAACTCCTTTATGCTGGTGATGATGGTGGTTGCGTTGGCGTTGAGGGAGTTGCCGTCCCCTAGCAGGTGCACCTCGTCCAGCTCCTTGAGCATGGCCACGATACATGCGTTGCTGGGCTGCTCAAACACTGCCACCTCACCGGGCAGCAGCCTGATGCCACGGTGGTGGGGGCCACGCATCAGGTGTTCCAGCACACTAGCCTTGGTGAGCAGCTCCATGGCATCCCTGACCTGTGCCAGCAACTGTGGGGTCCCCAATGTTCAGCTGCACTGGGGGAGGCAGCTGGGCTGGGGCGGCTGCAGTGCGGGGTGAGCTGCGTGTGGCAAGGCGGGGGTGGGCATCGGGAGGGCAGGCTGGGTCAGGTGGGGGAGGGGGGCCTGGGGCTGGACCTGCTGCTGGGAACCCTGGAGTGGGCTGGCCGAGGAAGGACTGGAGCAGCACAGCGAGACACAGGACTGCTGCCAGGACACACTGCTTGCTGCCCATGGTCATGCGCGTGTTGACCTCTGCAACAACTGCATCTACTTGTGCTGGGCTGAGATCAGGCCGGGCTGCCTCCACAAGGCCACGCAGGGCAGCCTTGATGACCTGACGCCCCTCTGCAATGACCTCCTTCACAACCTGCCCCTGTTCCTGATCTTGCTGCCCACTGCCACTGGCACCTGCAGACACGGGAAGGCACAGCACACGCACGGCAGGACTTGATGCACGGAGTCGCATTGTCGCTATGTGTCTTGCCATGCGTGCTATTTGTCTTGCCATGTGTTCATGCAGACACACACAATTTATTCAATAAGGAACAACATGTGTGTGACTGTGGGTAATCTCACTCAGATACTACACTCAAGTTGTAGCGTCCTCGGTCGCACCCTTGATGACTGCCAACCCCACATCGATGGCACGTTCCCCCTAGACCACTGGGCACCTCATCAAAACTAACAGCTTGATGCTCTGTAAGGCTAACAGCCTGTGCAAACTACCAGCCCCTATGCATTGTTGCGGGCCCGGCCATCAATGCCCCGCCGGTACATACATATATGGTGTTGTCCCCACAATGGCCGAGTTCTCCAGTGACTCCTACTATATCTTGAACACCACAGCTGCTGCAGTGCGGCCTGATCACGGCAAAGGGAACAGTACACTCAGTTTCCTAGGAAGGCACCCTCCTACAGGCAATCGTCTTTTTGCAGGCTGCTAGTTGGGGCCACCTGATTGCAGCCCCGGCGCAATGCGCCACCCGGGACCTTAATGACCTGCAGCCAAGCACATTCAGCACTTTGACAGCTTAAGTGTAGGATAAGACACAAGGTGTCGACGCACAATGCGGGGACACACAAGGCGGGGGCGGACCCGCACCTGGCGCCGCTTCGTATTCCACTCTTTCCTCCATCCTCTCGTTGTTTGCATAGAGGCGAGCGAGACGCTGCGATGTAACCAACAGGGGCGACAAGTTATTACACGGCGCGCAACTCACGTAGCTCACAGTCGGCTAAGGACACGCACCTTTCGACTTCTTCGTCGGGCCCTGCTTTTGCTTGGCGGTGCCCTTCCGCTCCTTTCGCGCCATTGCGCGATGTGCTTTGAGACGGCTGTAGCTTTTACTAGCCGGGTCAGGATTGGGTGTACGTGCCCGACAGGTCCTGTTGCGACGCAAGTAATGACGATAGCCAGCTACAACAAGTGAGTTTAAACATCAAGTAGACAAGCCCTCACAAAGGGCGGGGATGTAAGCATGAGCTGTAGAAGCTTGAGCTGGCGATGGAGACAGGCCGGAGGTCCTGAGGCAGTTCCTAGTAGGACGAGTGGTGATGGTCGATATATCCCGCACAAGCCGAGTTCACAAGCAGCCCCAGTGAGGCCCCCTTCAGTAATCTCAACAAAATCTTTCAGGTGAGAGGGTAGGAACGCAAGCTGGCAAAGAAGGCACACAAACTGAGTGGGCAGAGCCGATGTGGGGCTTAAGCACGGTAGCCTGACGTTTTGCAATAATGAGCACGAAGTTTTTGATTATAACTTGTGCTTGAATATGGATTAGCATGAGGACTGTAGGGTCATGCTCGCAATGCCTCGTTCCTGTTCCAACTGTGTTTTTCTTGTGTGGCCACTCGTATGGCCCCTGCTGCTAGGTGTCTGTAGCTCACCAAGCGGCGCATTCTTTGCAGCGAGGAAACTACCAAGCTCCACCACCTGCATGCAACGTATGAGCTTGCCCCGCATTCTCAACGATCGTTGGCTATACACCGTACACTTCTGTACTCCAATAGCAGGAACGTGGCCTTCCCTTAACCCTCCCACCCTAAGTCTGCCCGCCTGGCTCATTGTCATGTCTCTGTGCCAGAAACACACTCTCCACCAGCAATCAGTGATGCACATTTCTTTGTGCAAGCCCGGACGATAAGTTGTTGTTCATTGCAACAACAGCAGCGCCGCCACATGGGTTATGTGGTCAGCTACATAGCAAAGGGGCCTAGCCCATGCACAGGATGACAACAATCAGTAGCGACCCATTTACCTCTGCTGCACCAGCTGCATGACTCGGCTTACGTGCACCAATAGCAGGCAGTGAGTCTTGCAGCTGCAGCCAAGCTAGCATTCAGCAGCTACGACGCGAAGACAAGCCACTGCGACAGCCGCAGCCAGGCATGTGCTGCTGCCGCCAGCAGCAGGGCAGCAGCAGTCTGTCATCCGGCTTTGCGGGGGGCAAACATGGGCATCAGCTCCTTGCGTTGCGGCAAGGGAGGCTCTGTAAACCACCTGAGCGGCAGGCAGCAGGCCAGCACCAGACACATCAATTCCAGAGGGCCTGTGCTGCCAAGACGACGGCACTGACACGGCACTCACCCCCACACTGACTACCCCCTTTCCACGCACGGACCACTGCCTCCAGACAAAACTACTAACCGCTCTCATCGGTGATGCGATCAGCAACCCACTTTTCGTAACTGATTGAACAAAGCCACCAGCACCACTGCCATCGTTGTCCTGATGGCGCCATCATCACAGCCACAGGGCAGCCTGGCCCTCACCTGTGCCTCAGGGCCTCCTCAGCACTCAGGCGGCGCTCAGGGTCCCAGGCCAGCAGGCGCGACAGCAGGTCATAGCCAGCCTCTGTCAGCGTTGTCCCACCAAGGCTCAGGGACGCGGTGGTGAAGCGCGCCCGCAGCTGGCTAGGCACCTGAATGCAGCAATCCACCCACACATGCACTCACGCATACCCACACACAGTTATAGACAGTCGCACTGTTTCTTTCAAAACATCATTTGCAGGCCTGGATTGAGGCATGGAAGGGGGAGGAATAAGATGATATGGGCAGAGTAGCAGAGAGAAAGAGAAGACAGAGAGAAGACAAACCTGGCAGAGAGAGAAAACAGACCTGACAGACAGAGAGAAAACAAACCTGACAGACAGACAGAGAGAAGACAGACCTGGCAGTATGCCTCAATAGGGCAGTGGGTTAGTGTCAGGTGTGCACAGGCAAGGCCTGGTGCTTGGGTGCATCAGCAGCAGGAGGTGGGCGCCACACCTGCTTGAGGTTTATCATCTTGAAGTTGGGCAGCTTTTTCAAGCCTGGCCACTCCGTCTCAGTGGGGGTGCCCAGCAGCTGCACCATCTTGTCGATGTAGTCCAGGTCCCCTTGGCCCGGGAACAGGGCCTTACCTGCAGCAGGCGTGGCCACACAGCCCCCTCAAGAAGCACGCTGCATACAGCATGGGGGGACCAGGCCAGGCCAGGTCAGGTGAGGCCATGTCAGGCCAGGCAAGCTGTAGCCATGCCTTGGTCTACTACAGCCAGTGGCCTAGCCAGCCTCGTCACTCATGTCTACGTGGCGTAGCATTTCACAACATGCCGCACAGACCACGCCACAGTGCTAGGCAACCCAGTCCTCGGCCCAGTCAGCAACCTACGCGGTGCCAGTCGAGGGTAGGGAAAGCTGGAGGATGCAAGGGTGACCAGGGTGGCAATGCCTAGCCAGGAGCACTTTCCTCCGTAGCTAGCATGCCCACCTGCACCCTGACCTCGGCATCTGCACCTGCCTCAGCCAACCACACGTTGCCTATCCTGGCCTTCCAGGTCTGGGCCCTCACCTGTCAGCAGCTCGCCCATGCAAGCCCCCACAGACCACATGTCCACTGCGGTGCTGTACAGGGGGGTGCCAAACAGCAGCTCAGGGGCGCGGTACCACAGTGTGCACACCACGCTGGTGTAGGGGCGCAGCGGGTCGCCAAACTGCCTGAGGGAATCAAATAGACAAACAGATGATCAGGTAGACAATGGCAAGAAAAAGAAGAAGATTAATCCAGCGTGGAAACCAGCGTGCATAGGGAAGGGAGGAGCTCCCGCCTGTAGGCGGCTCGGCCTGCTCCGACCCTGGGTGGACTGAGTGACTGGGTTGACTGTGGCAAGCAGCCTCCACTAACTACAGGTTGTCTGGCAGCGGGTAGGCATCAGGAGGAAGAGGAGGAGGAGGAGGAGGAGGAGTCGTGAAGCGATGACCTCAGTATGACCCAGTGCCCATGACTGGCAGCAGGAGCCAGCAGGACAGGCAGCGAGGCGAGCCAGGGACACAGGGCAGCGGGGCCATTGCATGTGCGGGGTGGCGGAAGGCAGCTGTTGGTCACACCTCGCCATGCCAAAGTCACACAGCTTCAGCTCCCCCTTGCTGTTGTACAGGATGTTGGAGGTCTTGAGGTCGCGGTGCAGCACCCAGTTGGCGTGCAGGTAAGCGATGCCCTCCAGGAGCTGCAGCATCAGGCACTTGGCTTCGGCGGCGCTGAAGGGCCGGCTGAAGGCTGTCTTGTCCTCCATCAAGCTCTTCAGGTCGTGGTCCATGTACTCCATGACCATGAAGATATGGTCTGGGTGCCTGGCAGGGTGGCCAGGGTGAGAGGGCAGACGCTGAGCAGCATGGAGGGCGCAGCACCAGGGACCTGGTCATACTGACTGGGTCATCACCCTGACCCTGGTCCGGGGCTGTGGTCCTACCTGTGGCTCATTACAATCTCCTCCACGTTGACTATGTTAGGGTGGTGGAAGTTGAGCAGGATGTTGATCTCCCGCACGCTGGTGATGGGGAAGCCGTCCCGCTCCTTCTCCATCTTCACCCGCTTCAAGGCCACAATGCGGCCAGATGACTTTTCCCGCGCCTGCGCAGCACAGGGCGCCAGAACGCGACTCAAGCCTGCAGTGAGGCAGGCAGGCAGGCAGGCAGTGAGGCGCATCAGGGGCAGACAGGAGCCATGAAGGCAGGCAGACATGAGGCAGCAGGGGCAGGTGTTTAAAGCATGGAGCAGCAGTGTGGGATGAGGGGATGCTGAGACACAGCCGTTGCCATGATGTGTGCTGCTAGGCTTTGGAGTGACCTTCTTGGCCACTAGCTGAGCCAACTGCTGTATCACAAGATGGCAGAGGTTTTCCAGGCAGGTTCCACAACGTGCACCAACTGGCGTGTGGCATGCATCAGTGCTGAGGTGGAGTACAGTGAGCCACAAGGCAGCTAAGCAAGGCTTCATGGGTGCACTGAGCAAGGCGTGATGCGTGAAGGGAGACAAGGGGTAGACAAGGGGCTACAGGGGGTCAGACTGTGAAGGGTGCCAGAGCTGTATGGCTCAAGGGCTGTGTGGCTCATTTCACAGGTATGGCATCATGGGCAGCAGGCATCAGAGATGCAGACATCATGTGCAGCTGTGCTCAAGAGCCAAGTGTGCATGTGCCCTCTCAACACACATGCCACCGGGCACCCGGCCCAGCTGCTGCTGCGAGTGTGCCAGCCTTATCCACCACCACGGGCCTATCTTGTACAGCTGGCTGGGAACAGGTGGCTGGAACTGGCTGGCAGGGATGGTTAAGCTTGACAAGTCTGAGGCTGCTGCAGAGCAGGCCAACGAACAACAGTCACAACAATAGGCTGATTTGCACTCCCTGCATTTAGTACACAATCATCACCTACTGGCTGTAGCCATTTCTGTGACAACATTCGTGAAGTCTGAAGTTGGTATGGTTTGTATGGGCGCCTGGCTGCTCACACATGGTCAGCTCCTGGCCCTACCTTGTACACAATGCCGTACGTGCCCTCGGAGATCTTTTCTATTCGTTCAAAGAGGTCCACGTTGCGACACTCCTTGCGCATGTCATACCGGCTGCGGCGCATGTGCCAGTGGACCCCAAGACTTGTGCACTGCAGGTCTAAGGAGAGGAGGCTGAGCTCTCCATTCTGCTGAATGATGGAGCGGCAGGATCAGAATGGCAGGCGACAGCATGGGCGAGAGCAGCACCTGCACTGGGAACCTGGCCACTGCCACAGCCAGGTGTGCTCCAGCTATGACCCACAAACCTCCTCACCTGATTGTGTGCTGGGTAGGAGGCGAGGCCGCCCCCTCACTGCCTGGCCCTGGCTCTGAGTCAGAGCCATCATCAGAGCTGAGGAGTCCTGCACCCTGCTGCCCGGCGGCCGCCTGACCTGCCCCTGCTGCCGCATCCAAGGCTGGTGAGCCAGTACGTGCCAGCTGTGAGGCTGCCACCACTGCAGCAAGTGGCCCGCCCTTTGCTGCATGTGGCTTGGCTGGGCTGCTTGACTTCTGCTCGTCAGTGTCGTCCCCGTCTGCTGCGGTCAACCACCTGGATGCCAGACCTGCACAGGGTAATTGCTGGTGTGTGACGTCTCACAGTGCTGCTGCTGTGGGTGCAGGGTGCCAGAGTTGGAAAGCAGGCCTTGCATGTCGCACCTTTGCTGGCATGGGCCTCCGTGTCACCGTCATCTTCATGCAACCCCTCCTCTGACTCCTGGTGTGGACTGTTGCCATTGGCTTGCTGGTGGCCACTGATGATGCTGGGATCCTTGCTTTCACCTGCAATCACAACGGGGTGCTCACTGTCTGATGGTGGGTCAGAGCATAGACGGGACCAGACATTGGGCTGTGACCTTCAGCCTTGGAGGCTTTGGAGGCAGCCTCAGCTCTATCCTGGTCAACGTGTCACACATATCCCACACATCCTGGCTATGCAGGCACTTACTGGCTGACTCTGACATGGATGGCGATGCCTTCATGGCTGCTGGTGCGGATGGATCAAAATCCAACTCAAGCTGCCGCTGCTTGAATTCAAGGGCTTCCAAAGCAACCCTGTCCTGTATTGAGAGGGGTGAGGATGCAGATGTTGGCTCCATGCCTGCTGCTGCTGCCTTCTTGGAAGCAGGCTCCCACACAATGGGCACATGCTTGCGCTTCCTGCTGCCTTCAGCCAGGATCTCCCCTGCCTCTTCGTCCTCCACCTCGCCAGAATCGTCATCGCCAGCTTTGCTACAGAACACCTGCTTGCTGTGCTTTAGGACCTCCGCGAGGAAGGTGTTTTGGCTGCAAGGCATGCAGCGAGGCACACGAACAGCTACATGATGTGGAGGTACAGCTTCTTCCAACACCTTTGTCCCTAGTGCTCACCCTAGCACTGGTGTGTTGCCCTTGCGAGCTTGGCTGCCTGACATAGTCCTGTCATCCTTCACGTCCTGCACATACGCAGCGGTGAAGGTTGAGGATGACGGTCCATGTGCTGCCAAACAGCCTCGGCCCGAGGACCATACCTTGGCCTGTGGCGGAGTAAGCTGCTTTGCAGGCAGCGGCGGAGCCCCAGGCAGCGACCGCGACCTGGGTGGGAGGCCCGCACGGTCGTGCCTATGATCGCCGTGGCTACGACCGTCTCTGTCCCTGCTGCGTCGTTCTAGTCCTTCCCTGCGCACCAAGGACCCATTGGCCATGCTGAGCTCCTCAAACTGCAGCTGCACGCTAAGCTGAGCTGACAAGGCTTGCTATATACCTTGGGTCGCTTGCTGACTTATGCTGCGGTCTGGCATCATTTTCCCTGCGAGGATCGCTGCTCCTGCGTGCTGGTCGGTCGTCTAATCCCACTGAGTTTCGCTCCCTGCCGTGGTCTCGTGCGTCTGCTGTTCGGTGCTGTCTTCCTGGTCGGTTTTCGTCAACTGGCATCCGGGGAGGGTCTCAATGCTGACACCTAAGGGGCCCAATGCCGAGCCCTCCCCGAACCCAGAAAAAAGGGGGCAGGCACGAAGCAGGAGTAAGGATGAGGAACGATATAAGCTAGGTGGGTCGTTACACAGCTGGGTGGCTAGCCTAGACCCAACAACTTCATGCACCTTAAACCCAACGCAACCGCATGCGGAATAGTTTGCAACTCATTCAAAATGCTCATCAACTTGTCTGCTCGCAGTAAGTACTTCGCTTAGTAGTACAGTGAAACCTCTGCACGTCTACCTCGAGTCACTCCTAGCTTGGGATTTCTGGTACTTACTTCTAGCTATGTCGTCATACAGCTGCAAAGTAGTTACTAGCCAGGGCTAATTCATATTTAGCGTTTGGGGCAAGCATGTTTGGGTGTTAAGCTCATTCCGGCACTGTCGTCCCGGCCGAGGTTGAAGTTTGCATCCCGGTTGAAGTTTGCATCCCGTCAGCAAATGCAAAGTTCGCCGCTCCATCTGGCCCGTTCGCTTATGACCCCCTTGTGACGCTGCGGGAGCTGCTGCCGGCGGTACGCGGACGTATTGCGCAGCGCAACCAGAGAAGGCGACTAGATGGGCACGGGTGTGTTGCAAAAGAACTCCTAACAATGTTGCCGCCAGGTGCTGGGCCGGGCCCGGGCCGCAAGCGCAGGGCCATGCGGTCCTTGTACAGAGCCGAGCAGTGGTGCTTGTCCAGAGCGGACGTGGCAGAGGGAGCTTGGGTTGCAGCGGGCACCCTAGCGGGCCCATAACCCCATCAGGCGCCTTAAGTTCACTCCTGCTATGGACCTGTCTCGGCCTTGCTGTCCCGGCCTTGCTGCAGCCATAACCATCACAAAGATACCGGCTGGGGGAAGAAGGGGCTCTGAGCAAAGTATCAGAGATACTGGCTAGCCTATGGAGCGTCCTACTCTCAGGTCATGCCCCACCTCCATGCATGCCCCCCCTGCTCCTCGCAGCCGAGTCCGCTCTGGAGCTGCTCCGTCTACTTGGCAACGAGGGGGATCGTGTGTCCCGCGCCCGCTTCGACTTCTTCCTGCTCGCCCAAGCTCACCTGCAGCAGCAGCGAGCCGCCGCGGCCGTGTTGAACAGCCCACCCTCCACATCCCCACTCCGCAAGCGCTTGCAGGCAGGCCTCACCGCCACCCGCCGCCTGCTGTTCTGCTGCTGCGCCCCCTTGACCGGGCAGGCCAGACCCCAGCCCTGCCCACACACCCACGCGCCCTCCAGCAGCCAGCCAGCCGCCCACCCCAGCCTGGTTACCTCCTCCTTCTCCCCCATAGCTGCCAAGAGCCACAGCGTGGGCACCATGCATCTGGGGCCGGGCACCAACATCGCCACAGACAGCGTGTATGCCTTCGTGGCCCCGGAGCACCAGCTGGGCATCCGCCAGTGGCAGCGCCGCCACGCCCAACCCCTTGACGACCCTGCCCTTCCCTCCTCCTCCTCCTTCCTGGCACCCCCCCTAGCCAGGCAGCAGGCCCTGACGCCCTGTGGCAGCCTGGCAGCAAAGGGCGGCGCGGGGCCAGCGGGGGGTCAGGCGGGGGCAGCTGGGCACCAGCCTTCGTGGATGTCAAGCGGGGAGAGGGGGGAGGCGGCGGGGCGGCAGGCACCACCACCCCGCTCGGTGCTGGGTCTGGGTATGTTGAGCGTGGCATCCCCCATGTCAGGCATCTGGGTGGGTGCCGGTCATGTGGCTGCATGGCCATGGGCAAGGGGAGGGGAGGGGTAGAAAGGAAAGGGTTTAAGGAGGCAAAGATCCCCTGTGAGGGCACTGTGAGGGCGGTTGGAGCCAAGAGGTGGAGGGGAGGAGGGGTGGAGGGGTGGAGGGGTGGAGGGGTGGAGGGGTGGAGGGGAGGAGGGGTGGAGGGGTGGAGGGGTGGAGGGGTGGAGGGGAGGAGGGGTGGAGGGGTGGAGGGGAGGAGGGGTGGAGGGGAGGAGGGGTGGAGGGGAGGAGGAGGGAAGGGGAGGAGGAGGGGAGGAGGGGAGGGGAGGAGGAGGGGAGGGCCCATTGCATGACGTAGTCAGCTTGTGCACTGCTGCATCACTTGTTTGGCACCATGGCCCACGCTGAGCTTGCTGCTGGCTGCCTGGAGGCAGGCCCCTTACCCCTTGCTCTGGCCTGCTGGCTGCCGCAGTACTTGTTCATGCTGCTGTGGGATGCGGTGTACGTGGCCTTCTTTGTGCCACTCTCCATCGCCTTCTGCCACGATGTATTTGGCACCTGGGGCGGCTGCAGCTGGGCTGAGCTAGCCTCAGGTAAGCGTGTGGGCCCCACAGCCTGCCTGCCTGTTTTCCTGCCTGCCCTGCATTGTCTGCGGCTGTGCCCCTGCTGCTGCTGCACCACTGCTGCTGCTGCTGCTGCTGCTGCTGTGTTCTGCTGCACAGATGACCACTGCTGCTGCTGCTGCTGTGTTCTGCTCCACAGCAGCAGCAGCAGCAGCAGGGGCCCAGCACCCAGCCCTGCCTAAGGCAGCAGCATTAGGGCTGAAGGGCATGGGCTCAGGGCCCAGGGGCAGTCGCAGTGGCGTCCTGGCTAGGATACAATGTGCTGACGGACTGGCTGGCACAGCTGCCCGGCAGCCCCTGCTGGTGGGCTGTGTGATGAGATGACATGGCCAGGGAGTGGGTCGGCCTTTGTGGTGCCCTGGGTGAGGCTGAGGGACGTCTGTGTCGCAGCTGCGTGCAGCCCAGGCCTGCATGCTACCTGCAACCTCTCTCTCAGCCTCCCCCTCCATGTTGACTGTTGACAAGCTATGGCGGCGGTAGTGGCTCCAACAGCAGGCCTGGTTCTGGCCCCTGCTCATGTTCGTACCGCTGCTGCTGCTACCGCTGCTGCTGCTGCTGCTGCTGCTGCTGCTGCTCCTGCTGCTGCTCCTGCTGCTGCTGCTGCTGCTGCTGCTGCTGCTGCTGCTGCTGCTCCTGCTGCTGTTGCCCACACTGTTTCTTGAGGCCAGGTCTAGTGTTCTTCGTAAACATCTTGTTGAAGCTGCACACGGCAGTGGTGCTACGCCACCTGCACAAACGATTGGAGGTGGTTGAGGTGAGGGGCAGCAGCACAGGGTGGGGTGCAGGGCATGCAGCTGGATGTTGCCTGGCTGGCAAGGCAGCGGGGAGGCGGCGGGGAGGTAGGGGTGGGGGGTGGGAGGTGGTGCTTGCTTGTTGGCCTTGATCCCCTTGTGACGAACCCTGTTGGAGGGCGGCAACGGTACCTACCCTCTGTCATGCTGCCTCCCTCACTCCTCCCTTGATGCCCGCCCCCTGTCAAGGTCAATGTTATCCTTCCCTCCTCTCATGCATTTCTAGCTCCGTCTTTAACCTGGAGCAAGCCAGGGGCTGCCCCGTGATTGTTGTCTGCCGCCAGGGGCGCCTTGTGTGCCGCTACTACATCCTGCATGGCTCCTGCTGGCTGGACGTGCTGGGCGCGCTGCCTGGCCTGTATCAGGTGGGGCTGAGCCAGGCAGGGGGGGCTGCAGGGGCTCGCCAGCTGCACACTGCTGGGCTGCACCGGCCAGGCAGCAGCCCACACAGTAGCAGCAGCTGGGGCAGCAGCAGCAGCCAGTGCCTCAGCACCCACAGCCGGGTTAGCCCACGGCCTGCTGCTGGCGCTCCAACTGCCAACGCAACAGCAGCAGCAGCAGCAGCAGCAGCTGTCAGACAAGGCTCACCCAGGCTGACCCCCCTGCCTCACTATTGCCGCCTGCCTGCAGTTGCTGCTGATCCTGCTGCCCCGTGGAGACGTGGCAGTGAGCGTGGGAATGGGCCGCGCCTTCACACTCATCCAGGTGCGTGACTGCCGCCGTCACCCTGCCTGAGTAGGCCACCCCGGCTGCAACCCCTGGTCATCGCCATCTGGCAGCCACCCCACCCCACCCCACCCCACCCCACCCCACCCCACCCCACCCCTGTGTGCTGCCTGGCTTACACAGGCTGTCCGGCTGCTGCGAGTGACCAGCCTGCTGAAGCAGCTGTACCTGGAGGTGTCCACCGGCACCCTGCACCACGCAGTGTCAAGGTGTGACGCATGTGGAGCAGGTGTGACAGACAAAAGTGTGACAGTCCTGTTGTGCATCAAGGGTGCATAGGGCAGCAAGGGTAGACAGCTAGGTTGGAGTTAGGGGCTGGTTAGGGGGCCGCAAAGGCAAAAATGTTTGATGGGCTGGTGCCATGAAGCCAAGAGAGGGTCAAAGGGTAGAGGGGGAGGGTGAGGGGGTGCAGATTGCGCCGTGCCCATGTCGCGCAGTAGGGTGTCGCGTGGCAAGCAGTAAGAAAATGACCTGCTACTGAGTACTTGGTGTATGGGTGTCAAGCTTTAGGGCGGCTGTGCCGGTTGTGCCGCGCCCATGCCGATGCCAGTGGTGGGGCTGTGCAGGTGGATGTCCGGCATCACCCTGTATGCGGGGCTGCTGATGTACGCCGCCGCCCTGGCCGTCAACTTCTACGCCTGCATCCTGGTGTTCATTGCGGAGGTGGCGGGGTAGGTGCGGGGAAGCACCCTGACTGCCAGCGCCAGCTTGCTTGGCTGCTTGGCTGCATTGGACTGCTTGTGGCCGCTTCCCTGCTGGGCTGCTTGTGATGCAAAATCAGGGGTGGGTGGAGGTGCAGTGGCGTACACTAGCTGCCCACAATGAGGTAGGACCGCCTGTTTCCCTGTTGGGCCTTGCGGACAGCTCATCCTGCTCTGTAGTCTCTGTGGGCTGCCACACGGCCTGACCCCTGACTCAGGGCTAAACTCCCCGGACTGCTTCATCAGCCTCACCAACCACCACCCTGCATGCACCCAATGCCCTGCCCCTGGTCGCCCCTGCCCTCTGCCCAGTCGCCCCTGGCCCCTGACCCAGTCACCCCGCCCCCTGCCTACCGCCCAGCCTGCTCAGCCTAACCCAGCCCTTGTACCTCGTCGCTTGCCCTGGGCACTGCCCAGCCCAGGCCAGTGCCGCAGCAGGTTTCCAATGCTGTGGGTTGTCAACACAGCCGCACCCCACTAAGGCTCAAGGCCCCCCTAGCCTGCTGCCTGGCGCCTGGGGCCTGCTGCTGGGTGTGGCTGCAGGCTGGCCGACAGCTGGCCCTCCACCAATGCCAACCTGGACCTGAGCCAGGGCAGCACCCTGCAGCTGTATGGGGTGGCGGTGTATTGGGTGATACAGACGGTGAGGGGGTGGCGGCAGCAGGGGCCAGGATGTGTAGGCCACTCATGGTGGCATTGGTCCTGCAGCTGCAGGGAAGGTGGGGGAGGCCAGGGGCAGGAGAGGGGCAGCTGCTTTCGATGCTCGTCCCCATGCTCCTCCTTCTCCTCACCATCATCAGCCTCATCCTGCTGCTGCTGCTGCTGCAGATGACCAGTGTAGGGTATGGGGACATGTCCCCCAGCGGCATGTTGGAGATGGGTGTGATGTGTATGATCATGCTCACTGGCACCCTGGTGGGTGGAACCCCGCCCCTACCCCCCTGCCCCTGCCCCCCTGCCCCTGCCCCTGCCTCTGCCCCTGCTGCGCCCAGTGCATCAACACAGGCGTAAGGATCAGGGCTAAGAGGCAGGCGCCCTGGCAATGGGCGCTGGCGAGGGATTGGGGATTGATCACGGTGTCACGGGGTGGTGGTGGTGGTGGTGGTGGTGGTGCAGATGCTCGGTCTGCTGGTGGGCAGCGTGGCGGACATGTTGTCGTCTGCCTCGGCCTTTGCCAGGCGCACTGGGGCACTGAGGGAGAAGATGACTGAGGTGAGGTGAGGTGAGGTGAGGTGAGGTGAGGTGAGGGGGGCGGGGGTAGGGGGTTAGGGGGGTGGGGCAGCGGGGCAGGGCGGGGCAGGGAGCAGGCTGTATGATGGGAGTGGGAGGTGGTGGGGGAAAGTGCGGGAGGTGGTCCAGCAGCGAGTGAGACAAAGAGTGTGACAAAGGCAGGAGGGGGGCCAAGGGTCAACAGTGTGTGTAGGTGCACTTGTTGACCCTACTGCTGCTAACCTACACCAGCTGACAACAGCAGCATCAGGCAGGTACTGCAGCAGTCCAATCATAGCATTTTGCCTCAGCTCGCCTTGCGCCTTTCCCCTTGATTCAGATGCCATTGCCGCAAACCTCCTGCTCCTGCCCCTGCTCACCATTGCTTCAGCCTGGGTGCTCATTCCAGCTGTGACTGGTTTAGGGTAGTCACCTGGATCGCCTGTTGTCAATAGCATCTGTGCCAACATAAGGCAAGTCGACGACACCTGTAAGGTAAGGACCACCTAACAATGCAATGCGTGAAATAGAACACGGGCGTTCATGAAAGAGGGCATGTAAAGGTAAGGTCAACATGTCAATAGCTTAGGTCTAAGGTCGCTTCTCAGAACGCGATGCTCGATAGCGCAGTCCGCAAATGTACCGTATCATTCCGCAAGGCGACCTTCCAAGGCGACCATACCGTCTGCTTTTCAAAATGAATGATATCGGCAGCAATGATTGCTTTGTAACGATCAACAGCGCGAAGATAAATAGCTGGTGTCATGTTGCTGTTGGCAGGTGAGTGATTGGATGGTGCGCAGCCAGCTGCCCAGAGGCATGCAACGCCACATCAAGGTAGGCAGTGAACCCCTCCCTCTTCCCTGCCTCACCCTCACCCCCGCCCCCCACTCCCCTCACCAACCCATTCGATGACACCCACACCCACATGTCACGTGACACATGACACCTTAACCAGCCTGTTGTCTCCCTCACCTCATGGTTTTCACTAATATTTTGCGTCATAAAGGGGCTTGCGGGATGCTGAAATTGCACACCCGCATCTACACGCATATATGTAACGGAAGATGGATAGGCCGAGTACACGCAAGATGTGAGGCCGACGCATATCTGGCATATCTCAAATCCGCAGCCCATCCATTATACAAAAACGAACCCCGCGGCCGCGGAAGGAGGATGTAGCTTTGCATAACTCAGAGGTGCTTGGCGCCGATATGACACCAACTCAAGTAGTCCGCAACTTGCGAGTGCCTGTTCCACAAGTTGCAAGTATGACCTGCACAATCAAAATGCCAGTATGATCTGCACATTTTATGCTGCAAGCAGTGAGTCCACATGTGACCAAGCGCGGTGGCTTTGCAAACATAATGCCTGGCTGATTTTTACAGTTATTCTGTACATCCATACACATATATTCGAATACACCCACGTGGCCTTATGCATGCACATACTGCATCCGTCATGTTTCAGCCCGGCATGTGTAAGCTTCCGCCATCCCGCCCCGTGTGCAGTGAGTGGGTCAGTAGGTGATGGGTAACTACTGCAACTGAACGATCATAAATGTCACGCAACATGCAAATGTCAATCACACGAATATGGGACAGTCTCCATGTAAGCTCGAGCGGCAAACATGTGAGATGGAGAGTGTAACCGGTCGCGCTCCCTCAGGAGAGCAATTCCTTCACGAGCAATTCTTTCATATCACATTATGCACATTGCAACACTTGAGCATGTTTAATGCGGCCAGCACTCAGCATCTCCTCCCCCATCACCACCCCGCCCCCTCTTCATGGCATGCGGTCTACACACAGATAGGAAGGGCGGTCTCAGCAGTGAGCATGAACGCCAGCACAACTGCGGGGGCAGCCCATCCCCCCATGCACTGCACGCATAAACCCTCAGTCTTGTCCTGAGCAAGCCTTGCCATGGCGGCCAGGCAGCAAAGGAGGAGCTCAGGCTTGGGGACAGCCCCCTCCCCTTGCCCTCCCTGACCCAACCTGACCTGGCCATGGCCCCTGACCCTTAGACCTGGCCTTGGCCCCTGGTCATGCCAATGTAAACTGCGTGGTAGAAGCTGCCAGTGTCACTGCAACACTACAGGTGCCACAGCCAGCCAGCCACGGCCTGCCTGCTGCCCGCCTGAGGCTTGTACTAGGTGAGGCTGACACAGCATGTGATGTTGCCCGCCAGGCGTACTATGCGGATGCCTGGATGCCGGCTAGACACCACCCAGTGGAGACGGAGATCCTTGCAGGTCAGCTCCCCCTGCCCCTCAGCTGCCCCTGCCCCTCACCTGCACCTGCCCCTAACTCGAGGCTGCAGCCCCCAGAGCCGAGGCACCGCACCCAGCCCTGCACCCTGCTACAGTCCTTGCTCCTTGCTAATAGGCCAACCATGGATGGAGCTGCCTGCCCACCGCTGCCTGCTAGGTGAAGCTGCCTGCTGGCTGGGCCGCCAGCATAGTCTCTTCCGGCTCGTGCTGCCTGCCCACCATCGCCCCAGGGGCCACTGCTGCTCCACTGCTCAGCATTGCCTGTGCCCTGTTGAGCCGCCTACTGAGCTGCTCAGTCAGCCCCAGTAAACCCTACCAACCCTTCCTACTGCCCCAGCCCCCTGCCTGTATGACACTGAACAATGCGTAGGCCCTAGTAGTTTGCTCAGGCTGTTAGCCTCACAAGCATTCAAGCTGTTAGTTTTGATGGTGTGCCCAGTGGTCAGGGGGGATTAGCCCCCAGGAACGTGCCATCGACTTGGGGTTTGTTTTCATCAAGGGTGTGACCGAGGATGCTACAACATGTTTGTAGTAGCTGAGTGAGATTACCCACAGGTCGACATGTTGTTCCTTGTTGAATGAGTTTTGTTGGCCTGTATGACACTGGATGTATGAATGTGTGAATGTGGCTGCCATGGCTGCCGGCCCTCCTGTAGAGCTGCCCCTCCAGCTGCGCATCATGACCATCAGCCACATGACCAGGGACAGCCTGCTGGCGCTGCCCTTGGTCCAGGCATGGGTTCAGGTGAGCATAGAGGAAACTCATGGACCCATGGGTCACATCATGTGAGTGACAAAGGTGTGACCATTGCGTTGGCGTGCATTTGCTTACCTACCCTGGGTTAGCCCCACGCCGACCAGAAGTCCTCCAATCATACATCACAGGTCACAGGTCACACCTTTTCAGTTCATGCCAGTGCAGACTGCTGTTTGTAGCCATGAGCGACACATGCGTGGTGTGCAGGCGTACTCTGGCCGCATGGGCAGCCAGGCTGAGATCGTTGTGGTCAATGCACTGGCGGCCCACATGGAGGTGGGACCAGTGACGGCTGTGCCGGCAGCGACAGCAATGCAGAGCTGTGCACTAATAGTGGTGCTTGACATTGCCCAGTTCAAGTGCTGGGCATCAACAGTGGCGCTTGGCCTCACATATAGCCCGGTGCCATGGCGGCTGCTGGTGACGGCTAATCCCTGTGTACCCTGTACCTTGCCACCACACCACCTTGACTTGTCTGTTGAGTGCAAGCCGGATGCAGTGCATGCTGCCACATGTGTACGTCGCCAATGGTCCGCCGTCACATTGCGCAGTGCCTGGAGGTGGCGTCGGGACACGAGCTGTGTTTAGAGGGCGACCCCGCAAGTGCAATGTGGTTCCTGGCCGACGGCGAGATGGCCGCAATCTCTGAACGCTACTGCGTCGCTATTTCCGAAGCACTGGAGGATGACACCGCCAGGCCGGACCAAGTCGCCTCGGCAGTGGCGGAGGCGAGTGCGGTGTGCGCTCCCGGGGCATCGCCCAGGGTCACACGTCGCGAAAGAGACCAGCAGCGGCGATTGAGCCACGGCGCTGTGCCGCTGAGCGAGCAGGGTGCGAGTCTGGACAGCATGCTACGGCGGAGGTCCGAGCAGCGCGAAGTAACGGCTCAACCGCCATCGCTTGCAGACCCCAAGTTGTTCTCCGATGTGTGGCGTACAAAGGACGCGATGGCTCATTTGCCGCAGCTAGAAACAAGCACACAGCCGCTTCATAGCATCCCTACATTCCCGGCACCGCCGCATCGGGCCTCAGCCACAGGACCCGGGCTGCTCCACTCTCCGCCCACGGCCCCCACCAGCAGCATTACCCAGCCTGACCACCTGGGCCCTTCTGCCTCAACACCCTACACCCCCCCTGCTGACACCAGGGGCGCGGGGCCCAGGGCGGCAGCAGGTCAGGAGGGCCCTGCACTGCAGCGGGCGTATGAGGCGAGCCTGGCGGCGACTGCGCTGCAAGTGCTGAGAGCTGTGGAGGCGGGGGAAGGGCAGGAACAGGTCCAGGGACAGGGGGGAAGCCCCAGCTGCCTCCCCCTTCCCTCCTGCCCCTACTCGCTACCCCATGCAGCCAGCAGCCAGCAGCAGAGCCAGCCCCATGGCCAACCAGGGAAGCAAAGGGGGGCCAGTGGTGTACCCTTACGCAGGGCAGGCTCGGGGTGGGTGGGGGGTGGGGGGCAGCAGGGTCAGCTGGGCAGCCCTCAGGCGCATGGCCCTGGAGGGGGCCAGCCAGGTGCCATGGCTGCAGATAGGCCTCAAGCCAGGCACCAGGGGGGAGGGGTGGCTGCTGGGGCAGGCGGTGCTGGCAGCAGGCAGGGAGGTGGCCTGGGTGCTGGCCTGGGTGCTGGGCGGGGGTTGGGGGAGTGCGGGGCGGGGAGGCCAGGCGCCCTGGGCCCAGGCGCTGTGGAGCTGCTGGTGGACAGCCTGGAGCCGCGGGTCACCCTGCTGCAGCCGCCCCTGCTGCTGGGGGCTCAGGCCCTGATGACACGGGGCAGGTGCCCTCCTGCACTAAGGTGAGGTGTGGGGGGGAGGGGGGGGAGGGGTTCAGGGGGGGACTCGCTACAAGAAGATGAGGGTGGGGGGATAGGGGGGAGGGGTGGGGGGGGGAGAAGATGGGGGGGAGAGAGTGAGGTGAGGGGTTGAGGTGAGGGAAGAGTGAGGATGACATTACGCCATGTGCTTCATGCAAGGGCATACCATGCTCTTTTTTCCAATCCCCATGTTCCCACTTCTTTGGTGCTCCCCAAACCCCCTTGTGGTGCCCACCCCCCTCATCAGATGCCTTGCTGGCCAGCGCCCAGTTGAGGCCGCAGCTTAGTGGAGGCGGCAGTGGTGGTGGTGGTGGTGATGGTGGTAGCGCCGCTGCTTATCTGTTGCTCTGCCTGCTGCCCCCGCTGCAGGCGTTACGGCTGCACGCTGAGGGCCATGTCCACCTGCCAGGTCTGGGTGCTGAAGCCCCGCAGCGTGAACCACCTAGTCCGGGTGCACCCCCACCTGCCGCTGCTGCTGGCCCAGCACCTGCTGCCCGGGCTGATGGCATGGCTGGAGGGTGCTCCCCCGCCCCTGGACTCCCCCTCCTCCTCCTCCTCCTCCTCCTGGGTTCAGGGCCAGCCCAGGGCCAGGCTGCTGCAGGACCAGCCACAGCAGCGAAACAGTGGCCGACATACCTTCGTGGCGGAGGAGCAGCTGCAGCCTGAGCTCCTCACCTACACTGCGGCGGCAGCGCTGAGCCTGGAGTCACAAGGGGGGCGGGGCAGTGGGCAGGAGCAGCAGGCAAGAGGAGGGCATGGGGTAGGCCTGAAGCAGGGGAAGCAGGAGCAGCAGCAGGGGCAGCATCAGGGGCAGCAGCAGGGGCATCAGGGGCAGCAGCAGGGGCAGCAGCAGGGGCGGCAGCAGGGGCAGCAGCAGCAAGCTGAGCTGGACAGTGCAGCGCCATGCTGCGCTCAGCTGCAAGACCCCTGTCAACCACAGCAGCCGTGCAAGCCTGGGTTGGCTGTGTGCAGCGGCACCGCAGCAGCAGCGGCAAGCTGGGCTGAGCGGCGCAGCAGTCATGGCAACTCCTTGGAGGGCGGAGGCCAGGGTGGCGGCCTGCTGCCCCTGCTGCTGCAGCCTGAGTTTGCTCAGCCGTGCGCGCTGCCGTGCAAGAGCAGGGCGCAACTGCAGCAGCGGCTGATGCAGGTGGGTGTGTCAGCAGGTCATGCAGGTGGGTAGCTTGTTGGGGAGATAGGTGCAGATAGGTGTCCACCCCTGACTCAACCCCCGCTCCCGCTCCCGTTCCTGCTCCCACTCCCGCTCCCACTCCCGCTCCTGCTCCCGCTCCCGTTCCTGCTCCCACTCCCGCTTCAGCGCTGTGCTGTGGCCCTCCTGCTGTGGCCCTCCTGCTGTGCAGGCGCACCTCAGCACCCGAGGCCGCACACTGAAGGCCGTGGCGGCTGTGCTGCAGGCCTGCTGTGCTGAGGATGACGGGGAGGCGGAATTGTGTGATTAGCTGGGTGTGGGAGGGGCTGCGGGGCTGCGGGACTGCCAAGCCTAATCATGCTCAGGTATCGGTCTCTGGTGATGGCCGCCTGTCTATCAGCGGCCCATGTGATCCCTCCTCTTTTACATTGTACTCAGGGCTGACACTCCTTCCGTTGCTTGTTGAGCACGCGGGACTGCTTTGCATCTTTTCTTCGCATCTCACCCACTCTCACCACTCTTCATCACTCTATGAATCTCCGGGAGAACTCAAGTTGCTAGAAAAAGCCACAGCCGTCTCAAAGCAAATCGCGTAATGGCTCGGAAGAAGCGGAAGGGCACCGCAAAGCAAAAGCAGGGCCTGACAAAGAAATCGAAAGGTGCGTGTCCCTAGCCGACTATGAGCTACGTGAGTTACGCGCTGTGTGATAACCCGTCGCTGTGCTGGTGGCCAAGGCAGGCAGCTCTGCCAGCCAAGGGCAAGGAGTACCCTTGCCTGGGGTACAAGCGGCTGCAAGATAGGCCACCCAAGGCCCACCAGCAGCAGCAGCCTGTTGTGGCATAGTAGTGTGTGTCTCCCTTTGAGCTGTCACCAGCTTACAATCAGTGCATGCAGGTCATGCCAACTCTACATCATAGCCCTCTGGGTCAGGCAACCGTGTAGGTGGTAGGCACTCATGCACCATGTCCGTGTGCATTGGGTATACCCCACACAGACCGCCCACACAGCACCAGTACGGCAATGGGTGGTGCAACAGACCTGCATCATCTGCACTCCGGCGCAAGTCAAACGCCCACGCCAGGACACCACACTGGCGCCCATGCCTTCTCTTCCAGCAGGGTACGCGGCTCCCAAGCATTCCCACCCATGGGATTCATGTGTGCATGTGCTGGGGGGCCACCAACGCCTATTACTGGCAGCCGCGCCCCCTCCCCCTCCCCCTCAGCCCAGGCCAGCGCAGCAAGCTCAGCCCAACCCAGCCCAGCCACCGCCAACCAACCCTGCACAGTGAGTGTTGCTGCCACTCGTATTGTGCCCAAGGCAGCAGACTGTGCCCAAGGCAGCAAGCATTTTGTGGCAGCTGTGCTTGTATCATCGAAGCAGCCAGAACCGCCCCCAAGGGTGAGCAGCCCAGGGGATGCACCAGCACCAGCTGCCAGCTGCTGACAGGGGGGGTCAGCAAGAGGGGTGAAAGGTGCGTGCGGTGCGGTGGGTACGGCAGGGTGGGTGCGGGGGTGGGAGGACAGTGAGGGGCCAGCGAGGGGGTGGGAGGGGGGGGTGGGAGGGAGGGGCTGGGGTTGGGAGGGGTTGGGAGAAGATGGGGGGGCTATGCTGGGGCTGGGAGGGGGTGGGGTTGCAAGGGGGTGCGAGGGGGTGCGAGGGGGCAGGGTCCGGGCGGTCGAAGGCTAGTCAATCCTGCAAGGCCGAGTCGGGTCACGTCAAATTATTAACAAGCCTGATTGATGAAGCGTTGTGCCTTCATCTTCAGCAGTTGTATCGTTGAGTAAGGCACATACTTCTAACTCGAATGTCCAACAACTCAGAGTGGTCAGCTCACAACATGCCGGTTTGTGCAAGGGGGTCCTTTTCTGTGTGGCTGCCTGGAGAGATGCACCTCCCACACGGTTCTACGCGTTTGGCGCAATGTCGAATTAGATGTTACCCAACGACGGTCCTCCGAGGCCGCCTGCACCAATGAAAGGCTCGCAGAGCGAGCCTGGCGGGCTGAAATGTGGTTGTACTTGTGGCTCGATGCCAAGCGCGGTTCGCTCATTGGTGCCACTACTCACCACCAGAACAATCGACAGTGAGCAGCTGAGGTATGTCCGCAAAAGGGCGCACTTTGTAGAGAGTACTTGCATGAAGATTACCAATCCCCTGTTGGGGGCACCCTACAAAAAACTCACCCCTGCTTCCTTTCCAAACTGCCTACTGCCCCTCCACACACACACTTGCACCAACCCCTGGCCACAGCAGGTCACCACATCCCGCTCAATGTTGTCTTCCAGACTGCACATCAGACACAAAGCACGCCAGACACGCCATAGCCGGAGATAAAATAACGGAGACAGTTCTGTTCAGGAGATATGGCGAAGACATGCGCTAGTTTCATTTATTTTTGTGATGTTTTATAATCCCACCATGATAATTTTAAATCCTACAGCCCTCATGCAACACCAAAATAAAGCATGAGTTGTAATCAAACACAGGCTGCGAGATCGCTGTTGTAAAGGCTACTGACGGTGTGCCTTATGCCCACTCCAGCTCAGCCTTCTGGTGTGTGTGCCTCCAGGCTACTACTAGCAAGAGCTCTACCCTACTCTATAGCTCTTACTCACACACATCCCCTTTGCGAGGGGTTTGGTATCTTGGTTTTTGGATTGTCTTGCAGTAGCTGGCTATCGCCGCCACTTACGCAGCAGGGCCTTGTCACGCAAGTACACCCACTCCTGGCCTGCCTGGCCTGGCTTTGGCAAAGCTCACAAGGCAGCTGACTGAGCACCCAAGGACTGGCTGGCACCTGACTGGCAACTCACTTGGCTGTCTTTGGGCCCTTCAATGAACTTCTTGAGCCTGCCAGCGAAGAGGAGAGTGAGCATGTTGCTGAAAGTTGTCTCCAGCTGCTTCCCGACGTGGTCCACCATGTTGGTGTCAGAGGGGTGGCGAGGGATTGCTGCGAGGCGGGCGCGGAGGTCGGGGTGCGCTGCCAACACGGCAGCCACTGCCGCGTTGGGCCGAGTGTGCGCGCCATTTCCGGGCAGGCCCCGGACCAGCTGCAGGAACAGGTTCCTGCAGCTCAGGTCCGGGATGGCTGCCTGGGAGACTGGGATGTCTGTGTACACGGGCTGGTCGTGCAGGCCGAGCGGGTCGGCTACGTGAATGGTAAACAAGCCGCGCACGAGTAAGCCCAACAGCAGGCTGGCGAGCACCGCCCGCTCGCTGCAGGCCTCCACTCGTGGCTGCACCGCGTCGGCCAGGAAGGCATCCCAAAGTTCTTGCGGCAAGTGGTCGATGAGGTGGGCTAGCTTACACTTCCTGCCGGGTATGTGTTGTCCCTATCGCGGGCAGCGCGGGCCTCTCCGGAAACCTTTCTATTTCGCTCCGCTTCGGTGAGGTCCGGCTGTAGTGCCTCGTCGCGGTCCTCAATGTCACTGTCTGGGTCCTCCGGCACTAGTCTAGGCACGGTTCGTCTTTTTTTCTTAGCCATAGAAAACAGCAACGTGAAGCCATCACAAATACTAGGAATTATCGGTTTTGTTTGTTTGCAATTAATTTGTTTGTCTGGCATTGTTTGTCTGTCAATTCATCATGGTTTAACAGGTAGCTGCGCAACTGGTCGCTCCCCCAACTGCTATTTTCAGTTGTCCTCCCTTGACCTACTTGCCAACACTTGCCCAAACTTTTCCACCATGACAACCAAGCAAGTATGCATACTTTGAGCAAGAACGCCGTCAACGTGTCATGAACACGGGAGCACCAAGCTCTTTCCTGCAAAGGGTTCAAATTCGAAGTGAGCACTGCTCGCTGAGCCGAAGAGTGCTTCACGTCCTCCATCATCCGCCTGACACCGCGAAGCTTTCTTACCGGCCTTTGCCGTTGACCAACTGCGTTGACCAGCCGGCGGTAAACAACAAGCAGCCTGTTGCTCTGATTAGCTCCAATGCGTCCTATTGGGGCCCCCAGCCACGGCGACAGGACTGTAATGCGGCCTCCAGGAGCCTGCAGACCAGTAGCGGCTTCAGCAAACCACTGGAAGGCGTGAGTGCAGCTGCAGATACAGCCCCTACAGCAGGCTAAGCAGGCCAAGCAAGAGATTGGAAGCCATCTGGTGTTTCACATGTCTACAGGTCTTGCAGTTGGGGCCTGGGCACGCATTGAGCATCCTAGCTGCTGTAGGCACCGCAGTGGTGCTCTCCTGGAGCTGGAAAGCCGGAGAAGAGGCAGCTGCATTGAAGCAAAAGCAACAGGAGGCAGAGCTCAGCAGCAACACAGAAAGCTTGCGCATGCAAATTCAGGTGCAAAGGACACCCCTGAGGCGAGCACAGTCAGCCACAGTGTATCAAGCGATGCACTGAAAGGGGTGTGTTGATGCCAGCCCCCTTGTCCCTCACTAGGGCCTCCATTTGAGCCGGACCAGTAGTAGCCACTAGCAGCCACCACCGGGAATATACTAGTGGGCAATAGTGGCCCGACTCAAATGGTGTCATTGGGCTGTGTGGAGTAAACCCAGTGCACATGGCACATGAGCCGCCTACCACCTACATTATTGCCTGACCCGTAAGGGCTATCGTGTAGACTTGGCATGACAAAACATGCACTGATCGTAAGCTGATTCCATCTGCAGACAGTGCAAATGTGTTGATGCCAGTCATGCCCTGCGGCCATTGACTGTAAGGCTGCCACTCTGCCTGCAGCGCCTCCATACCTGCCTCGCCAACGACGCCTTTGTGCTTGAGCTGCCTGGCATCAAAGACATTGACGTTGATCCTAACGAAACACCAACAGCTCAGGTATGCGTGGCCAGGTCAGTGCACAATTGTATAGTGTGTTCAGGACTGCACACCCATGTGGTACTCCAGGCCACCCCTCCTCTCCACCCTTCCTCTATAGCCACCGCATCCCTCTGCTGATAGAAGCACAGCACGCCTGGTCCTCAGCCATTGCTATGGGGAGGGCACTCTTGCACAGCTAGGACATGCCCTGGCAGTTTCACAGCTGCAACACTGACCATTCACAAGCCTTCACAATTTTTTGCAACACTGACCATTCAGGCCAACAAAACTCATTCAACAAGGAACAACATGTTGGACTGTGGGTAATCTCACTTAGCTACTACAATCAAGTTGTGGTAGCCTCGATCGCACCCTTGATGACCACAAACCCCAAGTCGATGGCACGTTCCTGGGGCTAATCCCCCTGACCACTGGGCACATCATCAAAACTAACAGCTTGAATGCTTGTGAGGCTAACAGCCTGAGCAAACTACTAGGGCCTACGCATTGTTGCGGCCCGACCATCAATGCCCCGCCGGTACTCTGCAGCCCGGTGCAGCCGCTGCCTGACCTCGAGAATGAGATCCATTACACGATCCATTACACAATCCATTACACAACCCTATTAACGCATTGATACACAGCCCTATTAACGCTGACGCTATTAACGCTGACGCTATTAACACTGACCATTCAGGACTGCAAGACATGCATATGTTGTCAGTCTGTAGGTTGTGCGTTGAGTGGGACACAAAAGGGGCGTGATGGGGCTGCAACTCTGACATGAGACTGAGAGCGTGCACATGTGGCCCAGGCCCGAGCTTTGCACTTGCTTGCGCAGGCATCACAGCTGCTGGCTGCAGCTGCTGGGCCCGCGCTGCCTGTGCTGGAGGGGCCCATGAAGGCGGAATGGGACAGGTTCATGGCGTCCAGCAAGGTGTGGTGGGAGGGCACCAGGCAGCCTGTGTTCCAGGCAGCCTGGGCGCCAGGCCACAGCGCTGCCACATCCAACCTGGCAGCCTCAAGGGTCGGGCATGTGCCAGCACCAGTCTCATTAAGGGAGATGTTGAAACCATGACGAGTCTGCATCAGCCTGGCCTTAGCTAGGGCTGTTCTCTTGCCTCCATGCCGATGCCGTGCTAAGGCTGGGTAAGCCTAGACTCCAAGACCAGAAGCTGATGTCAACAGTGCATGTCCCTTTGGTGTGCCCAGTTGTCAAGCTCTAAGCCCACACTGACCTCCTCCTGCAGCCTGGTGGGATGGATGCGTGCTGTGCTCACTACTAGCCCACTCACTACCTGTTGGCAAGTTGAGATGGCCGGGCTGGTGAGCCAGCTCAGCTGCACCCCCTGCTCAGTCCCCTGCTCACAAGAATGGTGGCTGCCTGCGTCTACAACCCTTCTTACCTGCTGGGCAAGCTAGCTCCAATCCAGCTCCTGCCTAGCCATGACTGCTTAAACTGCTCTGCAGATCAGCCTGGTGCAGGATTTGTGGGACAGCCACAGCGCGGTGGACAAGCCGCGTGCCAGTCTAGCCAAGCTGGAGGAGATGTCTCAGCGAGTGCGCAACGCAAACCACAGCACAGGTCAGCTGAGCCCACGGCCACTCCATTCCCCAACATATTCCATGCGCCACCATGCTCCACCATGTCCTGCTAGCCCCTGTGGTGCCACCCATCCTGATCGGCTCCAGCCATCCTGATCGGCACCGTAATGACGTGAGTCCCTAACGATGCCCAGCAGAAAAGTGTAGAGGCCAAAGGAGAGAGGCCAGCCAGAGCCCATGCACTGCTGTAGGATCCACCCATCCTGACTCAGCATTCATTTAAGGGTCAATGCCACACAGCAGACTTGATGGGACGGCTCTATGACGTTCTATTGCCCATAGCCTTCACTAATTGCGCCTCCTCCACCATCTGTGAGTTCGCACCCTCGCCTGCCTCTTCCTACACCTGCCCAGTACCACCTGACCTGCAGGCGCCCTCTAACACACTCCACCGCCCACTTCTCCCCTCCCACCTTACCATCCACCCTGTCACACCCTATGCCTCCTCCCTGTGCACCGTGGCTGCAGGCAGCAGCAAGGCAGAGGCAGCCTGTGTGGACCCCTTTCCCCTGCATGGAAAGGCAGTCAGCGACAGGCGTCTTGGGAGGCTGCACTGGGAGGGCCAGGCTGCAGTGCTATGCAGCCAGCAGCCCTCCTCCCGTCAGCAGGACCCTGTCAGTCCTTCCAGCCATGCGTCTAGACCCAGTGAGCCAGCTGAGACAGGGCACCTGGGCAACCTCCAGGGGCCTCACCTCCCTCAGCAGTCCAACTCGGATCACAAGCTTCAGCACGGCATCCAGGCGCCAGCAAGTGAAGGAGATGGCGCATCAGCCGAGGCCATGCAGCCTGCCATGCCAGGCGGGACCGCACAGCTAGTCATGCCCTCCAAAAGAGCCAGTCATCAGGCGGGGCCTGAAGGGGCACTGTCGCGGCAGTTGGAGCAGGCGCAGAGGAAGCAGGCGGGGACCAGTGGCTCGGCTCCCAGCCTGTCACATTCTAGGATTAGAGTTGTGGGCCTCAGCAGCAGCTCATTGGGAGCACTGGCGGCTGAGGAGGCGGCGAAGGGCACCACAGCTGATCTGCACATTAGCTAACACTTGTGTCAGCTTGCACGGCGAGCATCAACTTGCATGAGTAGCATGGGGTTGCACCACATTGCATGGCACTCAATTCTGACAACATGCTTCATGTAATGCATGGACTGCAAGCAGCCTGCACCGCTTCGATGGTAAGCCCAGTGTGGGCCCAGTGCCATCGATGTGGGGCTGGCAGTTATCAGGGGTACGACCGAGGATGCTACAACTTGATTGTAGTAGCTGAGTGAGGTTACCCACAGGCAAACATATTGCTCCTTGTTGAATGAGTTTTGTTTTCCTGTAAGCAGCCTAGTATGAGCATGTCGTGTTCCAGCATGGCATGTCCTGTCCCAGCATGGCATGTTGAGCTCCGGGTATGTATTGTGTTCCAGCCATGGAAAGCCTAGTGTGGTAGCTGTTTAGGCATCTTCCTACAGGGCAGCAAAACTCCTCTGGCAGTGCATGCCATCAATGTACTGGTTGCTGGGGTGCTGGTTGCTGGGGTCCTCAAAGACTGGCATGAGCATGGGGCGGTGCTGCCCTCAGCGCACGAGACGCCGCTGCAGCTGGTTGTAGACTGTCTTGAAGTTGGGGTTGGCAGTCATCAAGGGTTGCAGAAGTCTATCAGCTGCCTTAGCATCGCTGGGTCCTCGCAGTCAAGGGGCATGGGAGGGCCAGTGGGTGCTGCAGGTGCAAGGGCTGCCAGGCGGGCGCTGCAGCGCCTTTGGGGGGGTTGCGTGACTGGCTCTGGTTCTGACTCTGACTCCGAGTCAGACTGTGGCTCTGGCTCTGAGCCACAGTATGACTCGGAGACAGAGTCAGTGTCAAACTCCATGCTGGCAGGCTGGGCAGTGGCAAGCTGGGCAGGGGCCCGTGGGGGCAGTGGGGGTAGGGGGGGAGCATTAGGGGTTGGGGAGGCTGCACGGCTGGAGGCTGAGTGGCGCTGCGGTACCCCGGGGTGGGCTAGCCCACCAGGCACGTTAGGAAGATCCTGAGCACAAATAGCGACGCAATCACGCGGAGCTGGGAGTGGATTTCAGCCCGCAACTGGAGATGCGCCCGTAGCTTGCGTCGGGTTTTCTTGCACCCGCGCAGCACAGCGCCCTCCGGGACCTTGATGACCTGCGGCCAAGCACAATCAACATTTTGACAGGCCACTTTTGCAGGCCAAGACACAAGGCGGGGTCACAAACAGTGCGGGGACACATAAGGCGGGGGCGTCACCTGACGTCTGCGCGTGGTCCAGCCATCCCGACGCTCCTGTCGTTGCTTGCCTTGAGGGGAACGAGACGCTGCGATGGAACCAACAGGAGCGACGGGTTATCACACAGCGCGTAACTCACGTAGCCCACAGTCGGCTAGGGACACGAACCTTTCTGTTTCTTTCCCGGGTCCTTCTTGTGCTTGTCGCTACCCTTCCGCTTCTTCTTAGCCATCACGCGATGCGCAGTGCGACGGGCGGTGGCCTTTTCCCGGGAGATTCATGGAGGGATGTCACACGTTAGTCCTGGACATGCGCCCTGCTCAACCACGGACTCAGTTGGCCCACCAATAGGCAGTAGGGCCACACAGGGCTGGGCTTACGGAGTCGCATACGGAGTGGCACGAGCAGCCTCAAGATAAGAAAAGGTGGATGCAATGCGTTCCGGGACTGCTTGCACAGACCAGTGGCGGGGCAGGGTGGTGCTTGTGGATGGTCAGCTCAGCATTGAATGGCCAGCAGCCATGTGAGGAGGAGCTGGACCATGAGCAGCCCACCAGGCCTGCAGGCTGGAAGCCCCCAGCAGGGCAGGTGCACCACCGCCTGCTGCGCTTAGCCTGGAGCCAGCAGTGTGACCAGCCAGTGTGGGGCATGATGTGGTGCCCGGTAGTGGCCCCACGCAAGCCCCCGCAGGCCCCATGCAGCAGCCAGGCAGCCACACCGGCAGCAGCCTCAGAGCCAGGGCCCAGCACTCACCCGCCAGCCAAGCGCAGCAAGCGCACTAAGGCTGAGCGGGCAGCTGAGCCTACCCAGCCCATTATAGGCAATGGCAAGGCCCAGGGCAAGGCTGCCAAAGCCAAGCCAGGACCGCAGCAAGGCAGGTGGGTAGACCAGGACTGCAAGGCAGCGCTGAACATGCATGGGGAGAGCCGGTGGCGCCCACTGGAGCTGTGCTAGTGGCCAGTCCTGCCAGCTCTGCCAGTCAAGGGCAAGGAGTACCCTGGCCTGGGCTAGAAGCGGCTGCGAGACAAGCCACCCAAGGCCCAGCAGCAGCAGCCTGTTGAGGCACAATAGTACGTGGCCCCCTTTGTTGTCTCGCGATCAGGAAATGGTGTAAGTGGTAGGGACTCATGCACCATGTCCATGTGCATTGGGTGTACCCCACACAACCCCTATGAACCATGTGAGTAGTCCCGCTATTGATGTTTAGCGGTCCCTCATGTACCAACAGATATGCCAACATCCATCGCCCCACTACCAAATGGGATGAGGGCAGGGATACTGTTTTGGATTGCTACATAGCCCCTGAGACCACACTTCTTGCACTGCTGCCGCTGCTGCGCCTGGCGCTGGGCCCGATACCCCGCTAACAGCCGGACCCCAGAAACATACATCAACAATTGCAGATGTCCCGTCTCGAGTCACCCTTCGAGTCACGAGGTTGCTGTCAGTCCTTACCCTACGAACGGCAGGTCTAAGGCAGAGCAAGCTACTGATGGCTCAGTCTGTCAACCATGAGCTACCGCTACATTCCAGCCATGGTGTGCACCACACTACGCATCTCACAACAGCCAAGTTCACTCCCGCCCCTCACTCCTCCACACTTACTTGGAGCCCCATCACCACCAATCCTATCAATGAGGCCAAGGAACCTCCGCTCACACTGTCTCCTCCTATGCCTTAAATCACTCCTAATCTCAGTCTTCTAACTCGCTGCTATAGCCTAACAAACCTGGGAGGCCACCTCCAACGTCCTCCTCGCCTGCTGGCTGCTGTGCCTCTAGTCGCTGCCGCTTGCTTGCATTGGCTTCCTCACTCCCTTCCCCTGCCTCTTCCACACCATGCTTGCCACTGCCGCTCTTCACCTTCACCACTGCGCGGAGTAGTGGGCGCACAGGCGGTATTGCCTTCTTTGGCAACACCTGCATGCCAGCAGCAGCAGCCACGTGAGAACATCATTTAACCTCTTAATCTCATTTCCCCCTTTACTCCCTTGAGTGACCATGATGGTCACTCATGAGTGCCCATCATGGCTTGACAATGCAACACATGTGCAACAACAGAACAAGTGACCCATGCTACTGCTGCTGCTGCCGCTGCTAAAGTCACAGTTGAGACTTGATTCCCCCCTTCCCCCTTCCCCTCCCAATCGCCCTTCTCATCTCGCTCTTCGTTGCCTCCACCTTCACCAGCCCACACCCTGCGCCTACCATCTTGCTCGCCCTCCCCTACCTCCTCCTGCCCTGCCCACCTTGGTAGCTGCAGCTGCGCTGTGCTCCTGGTGGGGCTGCGGCAGCACAGGGTCTGCCTCAGGGCCAGCTGCAGCCGTCACCCCTGGAGGGCCAGCCAGCTGCTCGCCTTCCGCCTGCTGCTGCGCCCGGCCCTGACGGAACTCCGCCAGCTCAGCAGCCTCTTCTGCTTGCTGCACCCGCAGCCGCGCAGCCTCTGCCTCCGCCTGCGCACATAGCACGTCAGGGAGGCCTCATCAGGCACTGGACGGCCAGTCAGACCAGGCAGGCTGAGGAGCAGCTGCACTCCCACTCACTGATGCCACACTCTCATGCCACCCACTGCAGCCAACAACCAGGCAATGGGTGCAGTGCCCTCTGCAAGCTAGGCTAGGATAGTAGGGCAGTCGCCACACTATGCCGCCAACACGCAGCAAGCATGGCAACGACTGTGGTGACCCCTTGCTGCTGCTTACTCCGCCCACTTGCTTGGGCCCACTTTACCGGGTTGCCTGCCACCAGATTGTTGTAGTGCCCCATACTGGGCAGCAACAAAGATGATGCAGTGGACTTGGCTGTGGTCGATCCTCTTTGTAGAGCCACCTTGAGTGAGTGTGGGTTGACTGGTTGAGTGACTTTGCGGCTTGGTGGGGGACAAATCAGAAAGGCGCAGGGGTTGGTGCATAGGTAAGGGGATTGCCTCAGAATGCAGGAAGTGCACCAAGTGGTCAGGTACCCGGGGTTGTGGTCCCTTAAGCCAGCCTTGTGCCACCCTTTGTCTACATCGGACGTCTCCTTGGCCATGCTGCCAGAACTGGCCTGGCTGGCCTGGCTGTGCACCACTTTTATTCCCCCCAAAACTGCCAAGCTGACGCTGGTCACGAAGGGTCCAGGACCATCACATGGCTGGTACGCATTGGGTTCCGAATGGTTACGAAAAACAAGTATGGCAGCATTTTACCCAAAAAGACGTTTTTTGGTTACGAAGCAGCTGAGGCCAGCCGACGCAAGGGTCCGTTTGGTAACGAAAGCCAGGCCTAGAAAACAAGCTTTTGGTTCCGATCGTTACGTATCACGAAAAAAAGCACTGCTGTGCACGGTCCATGTGCAGCTGATCAGCCATGTGAGCACTGTGGCTCAGCTGTCAGCCCCCTGACTGGGTGGGCAGGCAGTCAGGACTAACAGGCAGCCTGACTGTAGGGGCATGATAGCGCTAAGTAAGCACGCTGTAAGATAAGCTGTCTCCGCTGAGGTCTCCGCTGAGGTCCGCTGAGGTCTCCGCTGCAGGTCTCATGTGTCAGGGGCTAGCTAGCAGCTAAGGACGCGTCATCCAATGCAACGGCTGTCAAAGGACGGACAGCGCACAGTGTGACAGCGGACAGTATAAAAAAGCACCGTAGTGTAGGGGCAGGCATTACACGTACCAGGTTATCCAAGAAATCCAACTCCTCAGCGTCTAGCGGCCGGTTCTTGCCTGCAGGCAGGCAACAGGCAACCAGGTGCACCACACACACCTCAGCCACCAGGACGCTGCCCAGGAGTTGACGATGAGATGGCTACTGTATATATATGGGGAGATATGCGCTTGGGGAGATATGCGCTGTGCGAGGGAAGCAGGAAGCAGGTGCTGGCCACAGCAGCAGCAGTCATTGATAAGAGGGCTCTTGGCTGCCAACATTGCCGCATGCACGGATGGTGGAGGGAGCGGCGCAAGCCCTCTGGTAGTCACATTGGACAAAAAGGACACTTCTTTGACAGGCTGGGAAATGCATTTCACAGGTGCATGGAGGGGTGCATGGAGGGCTGTGTGGAGGGGTGCATGGAGGGGTGCATGGAAGGGTGCATGGAGGGGCGCGTGAAGAGCGGGAGAACCACATGCCCCTGCCCTGCTGCCCGGCCAAGGGTTGCAGGACTGGCATCTGCTGTGATTGAAGGTGACTAAACACTGTGCCAGCATTATGTTTGGTTGATCAGGTCCAGAGCTTCCACCCAGCAACTCCTCAGTCCTGGGTCAGCGCACACCTAGATGCTGCAGCCCCTGCCACTGCCGCTGCTGCAAATGCTGCCAAGGCCGCTACTGTCGCCGCAGTAGCTGCTGCCGGCAGCGCTGCTGACCTGTGAAGTGCCGGCACCACAAGGACCCTGATGCTATCCCACCTGGTGTCACACTCGCCTGTCTTCATTTGCTTCCACTTTGCAGCAAAGCTCGCTTCCTTCTGCTCCTTGGCTTCACGCAGCACCTGGTGCAGTAGAGATCCACCAGCTTACCTTGCTGCCAAACGCAAAGCTGTGCAGGGACACAGCCCTGGGAGGATGCCAGGCTGACAGTGGACCAGCTGCGGCCTTACATTTGAGGGTAGTCTGTTCACAACTAGCATGAGAAAGAGGCATTTGCTAGGAGCGACATGATGTTTGCTCGTATGCTGATGGCGCTGGGTCTGCAGCTATGCCATGTTTGACAAGTGCCAGGCAATGATGATGAAACATGCCTTTGTGGGGCTGCTGCCTCACCTCCACCAGGGGCTTCAGTGGTGCAGTGGCAGTGCCGTCATCCACACTCTCCCCACGCTGCTTTTTGATGCTGTCAAGCTGCAGTCACCCCAATACTGCTTGGAGGTGACTTTGCCTGACTGCTACGTACACGACTGCCGAGTGCGAGCAACCCGTCACTCTTATCTTACCTCACCTCTTTCTCAGTGACAAAACGCCGTGCTCCAAGCATTTCCCGAATGGCATCTGCATCTAGCTGGCCAGCACTGGCGCTGGCAAGAGTGGCTGCCTTTGATTGCTTGGGGAACACTGATGTTGCATCTCGTCCCAGCACCTCCTCCCGATCATACACATCCTCCCTGCATGCATGCAGACCGCGTGCCACTGAGTGGCACGGCTAGCCAACCAGGGCCCGTTTTGCGTGCTTTGCCTCAAGGAAGTTTTGCGCACTTTGCTGACCCAAACCTGCATCTAAGCTTGTTTGAACTATGCTGATGTGCTGGGCTGTCGACCATTAAGGGGCAGGGGATACCCAGGCATGACCTTAACAAGTTATTACAGATTACGGCATATCGCAGTGCAAGGATGTTGACGTTGCTAAGAGCAAGGGCAAATCCCTACAGATCTCTGCACGTTTGAGCTGTTACAGGTTTGCAACATGACTCTTGCAAGCTGGTGCTCCTGCTAGGCTATGCTTTTCAGGCACTAATGACAGCTGTGGTAAATGAGCCTTGAGCAGAGCACTTCCTGCAGCCTACCTGTCCCATCTATACTTGTTGCCCAGCAGGGAGGGCTGGCACGACAACATGAACGCACCTCTCTAGGCGAACCATGTCCACTCTCCGCTCCACCATCGTGCCGTCACTCGCCCACAGCCCACCAACTGAATACTTTGTCCGTCAAGATTTTGTGTGCGTCGGCATGCTCTGGCGCGTCGCAATGTCTAAAAGTTAACATTGCTCAAAACATTTTAACCGCATGACTGTAGAGGTAGAGATGCTATAGTTTATTTTGTGTGTGTGTACTCCCACCCATTGAGCATGTTACCCACATCAGCTCTGCCCATCTGGTTTGTGTGCCTCCATTACCAGCTCAATCTCCTACAGTTCTTGCTTTCACACACCCCCTTTGTGTGGGTTTAGACCAGACCAGTAGAGTGACAAGGAATAAATAGTCGGCAGTGCTTAACTCGGCACGCTGACATGGTGGAAGCGTATTGCAAGTTCATATCCTTTCATCACTTCCATTCCTTCAGACTGTCTCTAGCCAGTTTCCAGCCTCCAATTCAGGTACAATTCAGCAATGGATAGTGCAAGCTATACGATAGTACTACTGGTATACCTTCACCAGATTGATAACATCAATGTGATACAGGCTGCTTCAAGCAGTGCAAAGTTGCTCAGTGCAAGAAAAAGGCTGTGACAGACTGATGTCTGATGTGACAGACATGTGAGGCTACCGCAACCTTTCATCGAAGTGGCCACTAGGTCACTGGCTAAAGCTGGCAGTAAACTCCGCAAAGTAAAGGTGCACGACCGGCAGCTGTCGCAGTTCTGCGGCGGTTGCGATACCCGCGATGTGGACCGCTGTGCTTATTGTTGTGGCTGCTCTCGAGCTGGCCGTGAACACGTGGTAAGGAACCCGCCGAACGTCATCTACTCCGGTGGTGCCCCCAGAGCCTCATTGCAGTACTCTGCCACCTCCCTAGGTGCACCTTTGTCCCTTTACTGCCTGAGCTGTGCAAGCTAAAACACTGGGCTGGATGGGTGGCCACATACAGCACAGCCATGGCCCTCACGGTGAGATGGAGGGCAGCAGTGGTGCTCTCGACCACTGTGCTAGTTAACGAAGTGCGTATAACAGCATGTGAGGCGCCACATGGGCACGTGTCTCAGCAGGCAGCAGTAGCTGACCAGGCCACGCTTGCAGCTCAAACAAAGGCAACATGGCTTTCCCTGCTTGCTAAAGGTTAAGTTCTGAGTTGCAGTTTTGGTTCAGCAACCAGTGTTCTACCCCTCAGCACCTTAACCCTCACTAGGACCCACCTTGACGTCGACCACAAGGCGTGCTCCACTACAAAACGGTGTTGTCTGTGTGGAGTATCCATGCACATGGCATGCTCATGGCATACACATGGCATACACATGGGCATGGCCGCCTACTACCTACACTACTGCCTGACCCAGAGGGCTATTTTGTGGAGTTGGCATGAACTGCATGCGCTTTTTGTAAGCTGATGACAGCTCAAATGGGGGAGGGCACACACTACTGTGCCACAACAGGCTGCTGCTGCTGCTGGGCTTTGGTTGGCTTGTCTCGCAGCCGCTTGTAGCCCAGGCCAGGGTACTCCTTGCTCTTGGCTGGCAGAGCTGCCTGCTCTGGCCACCAGCACAGCTCCAGTGGGCGCCACTTGCTCTCCCCAATGCGCTGCATGTCCAATGCTGCATTGCAGTCCCTGTCCAGCCACCTGCCTGGCTGTGGTGCTGGCTTGGTTTTTAGCAGCCTTGCCCTTGCCTTTGCCCTTGCCCTTGGCTGGTGAGTGTTGGGCCCTGGCTCTGAGGCTGCTGGCTGTGAGGCTGCCTGGCTGCTGCATGGGACCTGTGGGGGCTTGCGTGGGGCGACTACAGGGCACCACATCATGCCCCTCACCGGTGGTGACGCTCCAGGCTGGGCGCTGTTCCACCTGCCCTGCTGGGGGCTTCCAGTCTGCAGGCCTGGTGGCCCACTACTGAGCTGACCCGGCTGGTATGGTGCTCATCCACAAGCACCACCCTGCCCCACCGCTGGTCTGTGCCCCTGGGCCTGCACACCACCTTGCAGCAGGCACACAGCACCGCATCAACACCCCAGCCTCCCCCGTGCCAATGGTAGCTGCACCAATGAACACCACCAGCTGCCTGGCACGATTATGACGCTTCATGGACAACTCAGCCATCTCCTTCTCCAACTGCAGCCATGCACACAAGGCACACACAGGGTGGCTGACATGGTGGCACCAGGCATGGCATGGCTTTCACTTCATGCCCAATCCATCATCTCACCTTGTTGAAGAACTGCTCCAATGCCCGGTCCTGGGCTCCGCACAGCCTCAGCCGCTGCCGTGCCCACTGAGGGTTCAGGTACACCTCCCACACCGCGTCCCAGGTGGGCAGGGTGACGGTGGTGTGCTTCAGGTTGGCCTCCAGGGAAGTGCGGCTGAGCTTGCTGCTGCCAGGTGCTGGAGGTGGGGCTTGATAGGTGCTGGCCACCGCTCAATGTCACGGTGGGCATTGTTCAGGCCGCTGGCATGCTTCACCTGGCCCTTGGTCAACTTCCACCGGCGCAGCTGGTCTGTTACCAGCTGGCCTGACGTTTCGTCCCAACACCCCTGAGGCTGCACTGACTGCCAGGGACGCGGCTTTTGCTTGGCAGTACTCTTCCGCTTCTTTGGAGGCATTGTGCCACTAGGCTCATACCAGCTATCAGCTCGTCCTGCTGATACCAGTGTGTCACTTCGCCACATCACTCTCGCTACCCCTCAGAGGTGGCGCTGGTCATGCTTCACAGCTACAGATCCCTTGGATGACACATCGAAACTGCCGCACGCGATGTCCTGTCTTTCTGTCAGGGCATGTCCATTGTGGCCAGGGCTGACTGGGGTGCCCTCCATGGGGTGCCCAGCCACTGTTGAGCTCTCATGCCCTCATCGGCCCCTTCTGCTGCTGCTGCTGCTGCTGCTGCTGCTGCTGATGCCCCTGCACCCCGGCTGCCCCTCAGCCCATCCATTGACCCCTAATCCCTCCACTGCTCCTTGCCCTGCAGGACGTGTGGCTGCTGTCTGTGGTCAAGGACGCTGTCCTGTTGGGCTGTGTGCTTGCTGCACCAGCGGTGGGCCGCAAGGGCCGGGGTGCACCCAACCCAGCCAACCATGCTCAGGTGTGACCCTAGTGGCCGAGTGGAGTGACTGAGTGCTTTGGAAGGGAGGGACTCACTAACTCGCGGACAGGGTACCTCGCACTTGCAACTGCCAGCTAGCACCAGGGTTGTTGGGCCACCCTGCCCCTGCCCCTGCCCCTGCCCCTGCCCCTGCCCCTGCCCCTGCCCCTGCCCCTGCCCCTGCCCCTGCCCCTGCCCCTGCCCCTGCCCCTGCCCCTGCCCCTGCCCCTGCCCCTGCCCCTGCCCCTGCCCCTGCCCCTGCCCCTGCCCCTGCCCCTGCCCCTGCCCCTGCCCCTGCCCCTGCCCCTGCCCCTGCCCGAGTTGCCCTGGTCTTGGTTGGGTGGCCGCTGCTGCAGCTGGCCATCTTGATAACGGGCTCCGCCTCGTTGTTCGAGACATTTGTGATGGTGAAGGCAGCATTGGTTGCCATGGGAGCCCCTGACGAGGTGTGGCCCCCTGCCCGCGACCCCAGCTCCCCACCCAGCCCTAGTGGAGCCGCCCCTTTTCCCGGGCTCTTGTACATGTGAGCCCTGCTTGTGACACGGGACAGCTGCTGTGTGGCAGTGCCATGGGACAGGACCAGCACGACGGGGAATGGAGGAAGGTGTCCACAGGCAACAGGACCCCTCCCCTCACTCACTCACTTACTCACTCACTCACTCACTCACTCACTCACTCACTCACTCACTCACTCACTCACTCACTCACTCACTCACTCACTCACTCACCTTTGCGTTCTGGAGTGGATGACTTTTGTCCCTTTGGCAATAGCTCCACGGCCGCGAGGGTACGCCGGACATCAAGTGCTCCTGCTGCCATATGGATAACTGTATGAAGCTGTAAAGTTATTCTATGCAGCAACAGTGTCTATGACTACACACCACTGCACGAGTAGGTGTCATTTTACGTAGAGCAGTAGGGCTCATCTCAAGTGTCCACCACCCTTTGCTCCATTGCCTGTGTGGCATGTAGGGAGAGGTAGCTGCTTGGCCTGTTGCCTGGCCTGCGCCTGCACTCATTGCCCAGGTTCACCAGCCTGGGGGTCTCCCTCCTGGGCAGCCTGGTGGAGAGCTGGGCTGCAGGCAGGGCCATCGCTGCCGCCAAGGCTGGGTATGAGAGCAGTGGGAAGGCCGCAGGTGAGGCCAGGCCTTGCAAGGCAGGGAAAGGCTGGGCTCAACTGGGGCTAGGGGCGCCATTGCTGCTGCTGCCGCTGCTCCCGCTGCTCCCCCTGCTGAGGTGCACTGCTGTCCCCTCCATGGGCAGGGGGTGTAAGAGTGTGTGGTTTGTGTGGTGAGGGCTGGAGGTATACAGTGGTCAGGGCTGAGGGGGCGCAAGCTGGGAGTAGGCTGGTCTTTCCATATCAACACCCTAACCCTTAAGCACCAATACATCTCAAGCAGGGTTTTGGCCTGTGGGTGGGCCTCCAACACATCTAGGGCATGCACAATTGCCTGAACTACATCTTCCACCCTTGAGGGTCATGTGGCAAGCAACAGCTGCTTTATGTGTCTTGGTATGATCCAGCCAGCGCAACTGTTTGTCTCGCACAAGAGGTGGGATGGGATGGGATGGGATGGGAATTGATGCATGGTCAGACGTCCTGTTGTAGGGGCAGCAGCGGAGCAGGACGGCCTCCATACACCCCTGCTGGCGGCTGAGGCCCCTGCCTCCACTGCTGAGAAGGGCGGGGCCAAGGCCAGCCAGGAGTCGCAGGCTGCTGCCCGCAAGGAAGCTGACAAGAAGGTGGGATGGTGGTGAGGAGGGAGCTGGCGTTGAGGTGGGCATTGGGTGAGCCTGCATGCAGGCTGCACAATGACGAGGAGGCTGGCCCGCAACCCTGCAAACTGGAGACATGATAGATAGACCTGGCACCCTTAAAGACAGCACTGACAGAGCTGTAGCAGGAACATACAGAGATGGCAGCAGCTGTGGAGCGTGCCCAGCTTCTTCTGGCCATACTGACACCGTGTCAGTGACCAGGGCATTGCCACCCCTCCTGCCCCAGAACAGGCCTTGGTGTGCATGCCCCTTATGCTCTTGCCCAACCCCTACATTATAATCCTGAACCTGACCTTGGCCCTGACCCCTACCCCTAACTCGTACCCCTGACCCTGACCCTGACCCTGACCCTGACCCTGACCCTGACCCTGACCCTGACCCTGACCCTGACCCTGACCCTGACCCTGACCCTGACCCTGACCCTGACCCTGACCCTGACCCTGACCCTGACCCTGACCCTGACCCTGACCCTGACCCTGACCCTGACCCTGACCCTGACCCTGACCCTGACCCTGACCCTGACCCTGACCCTAAGGGTTAGCGGACTGCACCTATCCCGTTATTTGCTCTGGCCTGCCCTCCTGCCCTGCCCAGCTGCCCTGCCCTCCTGCCCTGCGCTGCCCTGCTGCGCTGCTCCAGCAGGCCCCTGTCAGCAGCAAGACCGTGGGGCACCTGCTGCGCCTGTCTGCTCCTGACTGGCACATCATCGCACTCGCCTTCCTGGCCGGCTGCCTGGCCGCCCTGGCTCAGGTCAGAAGGAGGTGCTTGAGGAGTAGGGATGTGTGTTGATGTGTGAAAATGCACAGAGAGTTGATGACAGGGCTGACTTATGGCTTTCCATGTGGCTGCCAACAAGGTCCTGACAGATGAGACTTGCAGCGGAGACCTCAGCGGAGCTTGTTTGCATTGCGCATAGCCTGGATCGTCCTTCGCGTCCTGTGCAGCTGTTCGCGCCCTTGCCCCTTGCAGGCGTGCATTCCATACTTCACGGGCTTGGTGATTGACTACGCCTCTATTGAGCCTGACAGGTGGGTACCAAGACAGGCTAGTCGGCAGGCTCAAGACAGGCTCTGTCCGCCCTGTAATGTATGGTTTCAAAAGAAAAGAGTGAAGGTGCGGGCCATGGCAGCAGACACGCGACTGCCATCGCCAAGGCTGTAGACTGACCGCTCACTGAGGCTCATTTGACTGGGCTGCTGGCTCAGTTGGGCATCCCTGTCCCCACCAGCCAGCCTCCTTCCCCGCCCACCTCGATGCAAGCCAGCCTGCTCACCTGCCAGCAAGCTTGGTCCTGGGGTGCTGCTGCTCACCTGCCATCAAGCAAGCTGTGGTGCGGGCCAGAGCTCTCACCCCTTGAGCCCCCCTGGAAGCCACCCTGGCTGCGCCTTGGCCTGCTCTGGCTCAGGGATAAGTTCCTCACAACAATCAAACGCCTCGTGGCGGTGGCCGTCCTGTGTGGCTTGCTGACGGGCAGCCGGGGTGGGCTCTTCACCGTGGTCATGAGCAAGCTGAATGTCCGCATCCGCAAGCGCCTGTTCAAGTCCCTGCTCGCGGTGAGATGCAGCCAAGGGCAGCAGGCTGAGAGGGGCATGCTCCTGACCATACACCCGCAGCTGCAACCCCTCCCCACTTCGTTGTCTCTGCCCCTGCCATGCCCTCCACTTCACCATGGTGGGCTCACCCCTGCCATGCATCAATCACATCTCACCCCCCAGCCACCCCTGCCCTGCTGGGCAGCTCATGTGCATTGCTAGGATCCATGTGTGCACCATGCCTAGTGCCATGTGCTGTTGAGCTACGCCAAGCGGACTCCTCACCCATGTGATGCTGAAGCTAGGAACCACTGGGAGTTTCTGACAGCGAAGAGCTTGGTGCTGCGTATGAGCTTGGGGCCATGGCAGCGTTGGGTGCGGCCGCAGGCTGAGGTCGGCTTCTATGACACCACCAAAACCGGGGAGATCACCAGCCGCCTGTCAGCCGACACCAGCACTGTGTCAGACTCGGTGAGTGACCCAAGGGGTAAGGTGCACTGGGCACTGCTTGCAACAGCCTGATTGCGGCTGCAGGCTGGCTGTGACTGGTGCCTGGGGTCCATCACCTTCCTCCTCTGCTCTTCCTATGGCTGCCCCTGCTGCTGCCGCTTCAGTGTGTTGATGGCTGTTGCTGTCGAGCAGCTGCCTGCCTGCCCTGTTCACCCCACCATGGCTGCAGGTGTGCCTGAACCTCAACGTCATGCTGCGCAGTATAGCCCAGGCCGCCATGGTGCTGGCTTTCATGTTCACAGCCTCCTGGCGGCTTACTGTGGTGAGGCTGCGCAAAGCTTAGTCGTAAACCCTGATGGAGAGCGCCTCAGCCTCAGCCTCAGCCTCAGCCTCAGCCTCAGCCTCAGCCTCAGCCTCAGCCTCAGCCTCAGCCTCAGCCTCAGCCTCAGCCTCAGCCTCAGCCTCAGCCTCAGCCTCAGCCTCAGCCTCAGCCTCAGCCTCAGCCTCAGCCTGAACCTGAACCTGAGCCCTGAGCTTTGAGCCCTGAACAACCTGTGGGACAGTGACTGAGCCTAAGCCCACCCCCCAGCCTGCTACCTAGACCTGGCTTGGCACCTTGCCGCATCATCCCTAGCTGTGCAGGCTTGAACCTAAATGCCGTTGTGGGCCAGTGGCTGCAGCTGGGGCTGGGGCTGGCTTGGGGCTTGTAACGCATAAGTAGCATCCGCTGCATGTTTCCACCACCTGATACCGCAAACCTCACACCACACGCCGCACACCCCACCTCGCACCTATCCTCATCCTCATCAACTTGTGTCATGTGCAGGTCACCTTCATTCTCATCCCCGCCGTCATGCTTCTCAGCTCGGTGCGTAAGTGAGGCAGTAAGGCTGACAGGAGCAGCAGGGGCAGCAGGGGCAGCAAGGGCAGCAGGAGCAGCAGGGGCAGCAGGGGCCAGCTGGGGTGAGGTGACAAGGAGGTGAGTAGGGTTGCCTGGAGGCCTGCTGGGCTAGCTGCCTGGATAAACCTGCCCTCCTCAACTCCTATATTTGGAGGCGTCCTATAAACACCACCCTGGTCCTACTTTGCCGCTGCCTGCTGCCCTGCTTCCCTGCTGCTCCTGTTGGCCCTGCTGCCCCCCCTGCTGCCCTGGCTGCCCGAGTGATATGGGTGACTCGGGCTGTCCTTGGATGACTCTGTCCTGCAGGTGTACGGCCGCTACTTCGCCAGCCTGGCCAAACGCGTGCAGGCTGAGCTGGCAGAGGCCAACAGTGTGGCGGACGAGGTGCTCAGCAGCATGACCACGGTCAAGGTGGGTGCGATGGCTGCGCATCAGGTGCAGGGCAAGTGCAGAGCAGGGGTGGGGTAGGCACACAAGGCAGGCATACGAGGGAGGTGGAGTGCAGGCAAGGTGCAGGCACAGGGGACGGGCAGGGTTGGCACATTTGTCCAAAGCGCACCTTTATATAGAACATGATATATAGAACATGAGGCAGTGGTGAGTGCTTAGTGTGTGGGATTAGCAGGGCAGGGGTTCATGTTAAGGATCAGCAGGGCAGGGTGGTACCAGTATGTGTAGGCGCCTGCAATCTGCAACCTGCCTGGTACTCTCAATGGCCCCTCTACCCACCTGCCTGCCTGCCTGCCTGCCTGGCTGCCTGCCTGCCTGCCTGCCTGCCTGCCTGCCTGCCTGCCTGCCTGCCTGCCTGCCTGCCTGCCTGCCTGCCTGCCTGCCTGCCTGCCTGCCTGCCTGCCTGCCTGCCTGCCTGCCTGCCTGCCTGCCTGCCTGCCTGCCTGCCTGCCTGCCTGCCTGCCTGCCTGCCTGCCTGCCTGCCTGCCTGCCTGCCTGCCTGCCTGCCTGCCTGCCTGCCTGCCTGCCTGCCTGCCTGCCTGCCTGCCTGCCTGCCTGCCTGCCTGCCTGCCTGCCTGCCTGCCTGCCTGCCTGCCTGCCTGCCTGCCTGCCTGCCTGCCTGCCTGCCTGCCTGCCTGCCTGCCTGCCTGCCTGCCTGCCTGCCTGCCTGCCTGCCTGCCTGCCTGCCTGCCTGCCTGCCTGCCTGCCTGCCTGCCTGCCTGCCTGCCTGCCTGCCTGCCTGGTTACTCACAGGCCCATGCAGCCCAGGACTCAGCAGAGGCGGATTACGCTGTCAAGCTGGACAAGTGAGCCTCTTGAGCTGCAGTCCCGCTGCTGACCTGCCGCCTGTCCTGACTTGCCTTGTATGCGCACCGCAAGTTTGTTTGCTAACCTCGCACACAGCAGCACCAGTTGTGCGGCGTGTCGCATGGCATGGCAGCATCCAGCAGCATGCATCTGTCCTGAACATAGTATTGCCACTCCTTTGCCTCCCTTAAATCTTGAAGTACACATACTCATTGCCTGCATTTCGAAAGAACAGATTGACTGACTGACTGACAGTGGTTAGGATGGCTGCCCGGCGTGCAGGTTCTTCGCGCTGCTGATCAAAGAGGCAGTGGCCTATGCGCTGTACATGGTGCTGAACACCTTCTTGCCCAACGCCGTGGCGGCTCTTGTGCTGCTGTATGGTGGTCATCTCGTGCTGGACGGCAAGGTCAGGGCCCAGGGGGGCCCTTAGCTGTTGCCCTGGCAACCTATTGAGGCGGATCCTTGTCCTGGTCCCTGAGCCCTGACAATAAAGCACCATAGATCAGTACCTGGGACCTAACCCTAACCTAACCCTAACTTTAACCTAACCTAACCCTGGGACATTAAGCACGATGCCCCACAGTGCCCTCACAGACGGGGGTCACTGGGGGGCACTGTGGGGTGTGCGGTGGGGGGGCATGGGGCGAGCCTGGCACTGCAGGAAGGTCCCTGTTGTTGCCCTGCCTGCCTGCTTGCCTTGATGCTGGGACCCTGCCTTACTGGCTGTGCGTCTGCCTCTCTCCGTGTTTGCCTGCATGTCTCACTGATGTTAGAGCAGGTGCAGCTGTGTCCTCCTTAACCACAGAATGTCGTGACTGCTGCCATCAGCATCAGCATTGTCTTCAACATCATCAGCAGCAGCAGCATCAGTACCACCACCGGCAGTAGCAGCAGCAGCAGCAGCAGCAGCAGCAGCAGCATTATGGCATGAATCGCTCAAGTTACCTAACCCACAGGCTGACCCTGACTCATAAGCTCATCGCCTGTTGGCCTTGTGTTGCCCTGTGGTTAGGTGTTAGACTTAGGAGCTAGGGTTTGGGGTTAGGGCTGGGCGTACGATGGTTTAGGGTGTAGGGTCAGGGTTACGGTTAGGGGTGGGCCCCCTGCCACTAACCCAGGTGTGGCCCTGTTGTGCAGATGTCACCTGGCTCCCTGGTCTCCTTTATGCTCTACCAGGGGTCGCTCAGCTCAGCCTTCCAGGTGGGTCACACTGCCATGCAAGCTCATAACAAAGGCCCAGACCAGGCGGGTGAAGGCTCCGGACAAACCTATAGCATACTGTTCAGTTGTCTGTACTGAAGTTTGAAATAGTATGTGCTGAACCTCCTGAACCTCCTTGCATTGCCAGCACCAGCACCTCACCTCACGCAATAAAGCTGTTGCCAGGGTGTTTGTAGCCTGATTGCCGTATGCTCCGCGGCTCGGTGCGTCAGTGAGGCAGCAGGGGCAGCAGCAGGGGCAGCAATTGCAATGCCAGCTGAACAATGCTGCTTACTGCCACCTTGTGCCCTTCTCCTGCCACGACCCGCTTCCAGTCATAATGGCACAAGAGCAGCTGGTGCGCCAGCTCCCTACTCCAGCCTGTTGCCTCCACCACTCTTTGTCACAACAGCATCGCTCTTGGTTGTTTACCTCACAGTACCAGCCTTAGACATCCACCCCTGACTGGGTCCCACGAGCCTGACTGCAGGCCCTGGGTGATGTGTTCAGTGCGCTGACTGGTGCGGTGGGGGCGGCTGACAAGGTGCTGGAGCTCATGCACCGCGCACCCCTGGTGAGTCCCATGCGGCCCATGCAGGTTGAACGCAGCCCATGCAACAGCTCTGGCCTGCAGTGCCTTGACCTGGGTCGGTGGGCAGGGGTTGGGGCTGTGACCAGCTTGCTGACATGCTTGCTGCCTGGCTGCAGGTCGGTGCGGGAGGCAGCCTGGTGCCAGCGCAGTTTGAGGGGCGCATAGAGCTGCGCGATGTGCACTTTGCTTACCCAGCCCGGCCCCACGCCAAGGTGTGGGTGGCCAGGCAGCCACCCGACCCACTGGCTGGGTGCATGGCAGACGCATCCAAACATGAACGTCACCTGCCAATGACTTTGAAGTGACCTTGTGGTGATGGCCATGATGAAGAGGATCGCAGTCATTGTGTCTTGTGGTGGCTACGCTGCTCCTGCACGTGCTGCTTGCAGGTGCTGTCCGGCCTGAGCCTGACAGTGGCCCCAGGCGAGGTGGTGGCGCTAGTGGGGCCCAGCGGGGGCGGCAAGAGCAGCATCGTCAAGCTGGTGGAGCGCTTCTACCTGCCTCAGGTGCCTGGCCATGGCCTCCTCACCCACGCACCTCACCCCAGACCCTGGACCACCTTCATACCCACCCACCTGACCCCGGACCCTGACCGCTGCCTCCCCCTGGTCTCCACCCACCCACCCACCCATGCACATAAACACAGATCTAGCCTTACTCCATCCCGCAGTATGCCTATGCAATGCCTTGCGCTTGTCACAGCCGCTGCTGCTGCTGCTGCTGCTGCTGGGCTGCTCAACCTCCTTTTCCTCCCGCTGCTGCTGCCGCTTGAGCTGCTGCTGTTGCTGCTGCTGCTGTCGCTGCTGTTTGGCCTGCTGCGGGCACAGAGCGGTGAGGTGCTGCTGGACGGCCAGGATGTAGGGCGCTACCACCCAAAGTGGCTGCGCCGCAATGTGGCTCTGGTCAGCCAGGAGCCAACACTGTACGCCCGCTCCATCAGGTGCATGCCGCTGCTGCTGACGCCACCCTCTGCTCTGCCCGGGCATAAGGGCAGAAGGGTGGAAGGGCGAAAGGGTAAGAAGGGTATTCTCAGTGGCAGCTCCGGCAGCGACACAGGTGCATGAGCCTAAACGTAGCATTCAATGCAACAAGTTCAGCTTCAGGAACAAGGGAGAGGACTTGTGCAACACCTCGCATGCTGTGCTCAATGCTTGGCCTAACTACATGGTGGCTGAGCAGAAGGGATGATGCCTGCACTTTGTGAGACAAGCCCTACCTTGGTGCACATCTGCACACCTGCACACCCGCCCCTCCCCCCTTCCACCCACCCACTCACCTACCCACTCACCCACCCACTCTCCTACCTGCCAACCCGCCCCACCTCCTGCCCTGGCCTCAGGCGAAACATTCTGTATGGGCTGGAGCCGCAGGATGGGATGGCTGCTGACCAGGTCCCCAGCCAGGAAGAGGTGGAGGAGGCCTGCCGCCAAGCCAATGCGGTGAGTCTGGGCAGGTGGGCAGACCGGCTGGCAGGCCATGCAAACAACCCAGCCCTCTCTGGACGCCTTGCGGGGAATGACCTGCCCGTCCCCAACATTAATACCAAGCAAAACTAGGCTACTTGTTTCAAGACATGAGCAGTTTCCCACCGCACAGTGGCTATAAGCACATGTTGCCTGCTCGGGCTATCCTTGTTCACACCTCTACAGCCAGCGCTGGTGCCATTCTTGTGTGATGTTCCTGCTGCCCCCGCTGCTGCTGGTTGCAGCACGACTTCATCCTGGCATTCCCTGACGGCTATGAGACAAACTGCGGGGAGAAAGGGGTGCAGATGAGTGGTGGCCAGGTGAGCATGGTGGAGTGCTCCATGCCCACACACCTGCCCACCCTCCTACCTGCCTGCTTGCCTACCCTTTTGGCTCCACACCCGGCTGCCCACCTGCTCGTCTTCCATGACCACAGAAGCAGCGCCTGGCAATTGCACGAGCCCTGGTGCGCAAGCCCCGAGTCCTACTGCTTGACGAGGCCACCAGCGCACTGGATGCAGACTCAGAGGTGAAGTAGGGGCAGCTAGCACAGTGACACCTTGCCACGCATACTAGGTCTGCCGCTTTGCCCTAGTCACCTCATGGGAGTCTGGGTGACCCTTGGAACCTGTTTACAATTGTATGCGTGGTCAGCCATGCGGTGAGCTGGTTAGGATAGATCATCAACCTGGGGACACGGACATCATAGCTTTGTTTTTTTTTTTAACACGGCCGGTAGGAGCCGACTTGCTGTGGTATGTGCTGCTGCAGGCTGTCGTCCAAGAGGCTCTTGATCGTGTCATGTCCCAACGGACTGTGCTCGTCATCGCGCACAGACTAAGCACCGTGCAGCACGCTGACAGGATTGTCGTTATAGCCCGTGGCGCTGTTCAAGAGGTAGGTTGACGCACCCCCGCTGCATATTGACAGGCGATTGCGGGCCGCGTGTCGTGTTGATCTTGCGAGCATGTCGTGCGCTGATGCGCAGATGGGTACGCACGAGGAGCTTCTCAGGCGCAGTGGCGCGTATGCCTCGTTGGTGCGTCGTCAGCTGCAGCGGCCTGACTCCCTTGTTTCTCTAGTTCATGCCGCGTCCACTGTCGCTTTAGAATCATCAAGGCAGCGCGACACCAGCGCGAGCTCCGTCTCAAGCGGAGATGTTGCAGACGCTGCTCCAGGTAACTCTCTGTCGAAGCGGAGTGGGGCGAAACACGAAGCTGCAGATGGCGATCGCTCCAGTTCGCTTCATAGCTGTACCTCAGGGGATGAACCTCAGGGATCTGCTTGACGAGTCCCAGCTTTCTTGCAATGTCGATAGGCCGTCCTGTACCCCTATCCTCCTGTGGAGTGCCTACACTTCTCCACAGGAGTCAGGGACCGGTGTGTGTCCCTAACCTAGGTCCCTAACCCTAGGAGTCTATTTTGTGTTAGGAAGTGTTTTGTTCGACTTGCAATGTCGACAGATGTACCCAAATATTGAACATAGGATCAAGCGCGCTCTATTGTTTTCCACTCAGTTGCGTTCTGGCCGGTTCTGATAATCAACCGTTTGCTTAGTGGGTATTATGTTTTTGTAAGCTGATGACAGCTCAAGAAGGGGGCACACATCACTGTGCCTCAGCAGGCTGCTGCTGCTGCTCCTGGGCCTTGGGGGGCTTGTCTCGCAGCCGTTTGTAGCCCAGGCCAGGGTACTCCTTGCTCTTGGCTGGCAGGGCTCCCTGGTTCGGCCAGTAGCACAGCTCCAACGGGCGCCACCTACTCTCCCCAATGCGCTGAATGTTCAATGCTACATTGCAGTCCCTGTCCAGCCACCTGCCTGGTTGTGGAACCAGCTTGGCCTTGGCAGCCTTGGTGGGCTGGGTAGACTCAGCTGCCTGCTCAGCCTTGGTGCGCTTGCTGCCCTGCCACGCATACTAGGCCTGCCGCTTGGCCCTTGTCTCTTCATGGGAGTCTGGGTGACCCCTGAAACCTATTTACAATTGTATGCGTGGTCAGTCATGCGGTGTGATGGTGAGGATAGGTCATCATCTTGAAGACACGGACATCATAGCTCTCTGTTATTCAACAAGGCCGGTGCAAACCGACTTGCTGTGGCCGAAGAAGCAGCCCACAGCCACTATGCATAGCCCATGCCAATATGCATCTGATTCCACTCTTAGCACATGCTGAAACATTCATACCATGCACACATGCATGCGTGCAACCAGTAAGCATATGAGCCTGCCCATACATGTAACTTATACAATGTGTAGTGATGAGGCAAGCACCCAAGGAACATCTACCTGCTAGTCACCAGGCACTGGGCAAGGTGGTTGCCTTGATGCCAAGAACCAGGCTGCTGGCAGTTCAATCCGCACTATTCACTTGTGTCCCTTGTCCATATGATTCTCGGTCTCCGCAATCTGCTGTGTCCTACACATACAATCAAACTCACACTGTTTACCGTTCCTCTACCCTTACCAAAATAGATCCGTGCAATCTTGCAGTGTTGTGTTATGGGTAGGTGAAGACGGCGGGCCCACCGCGCAGCTGTGGCTATATGTCCAAAAGGGGGACAGGGGGTGCCATTGACCCCACGTCACCTCGCAAGACAGGCATGACAGGGGGAGGAGCCTCCTAGCCCCGGCCTGTCAGCCTGTTGAAGAGCCCCTCCACTGGGAACTGGCTGTTGTCCTGCAGTCAGGGAGGGGTGCCATGAGGAGCTGCCATCAGGAGGCGGGGGTTAGGGGTGCCATGAAGGGTTAACTAAAGGTTAGGGGTGGAGGTGGGCAATCAGGGTGCCATGAGGAGGAAGGGCTTAGGACTAGCACGCCGCAGCAGCCACAGCAGTGAGATGGCCAGACGGCAGCGATGTGGTAGATGGCGAGGGGCAGGCTTGGAGCATGGCTACGGGGTTGACAAGGGTGGGTGGGTATCAGCTGGGTGGCAGGGCGGCGGACCTGGTTGTCGAAGTCTATGTATGTGTTCCTGCAGTGCACGCAGTAGGCGTAGGCGCCAATGACCATGAACACCGCTGAGGGCATGAATAGAGCCACCTGCCAGGACTGCGTGGCGTCGTACAGCATGCCCACCTGCAAAGCAAGCAGGCAGAGCAGCCAGGCTGCTTGGGGTGCTGGGGCTGGCCACATGACGTACGGGCAATGCAGGCAAACTGCACACAAAGCTGGGGGATGCCTGAACTGGTGGCTCCCCACCGGCTGCTACACATGGCAACAGCAGCCGAGGTAGTACACATGTAGAGGCAGTGGAGAGGGCAGAGGCAGGAGAGGCAGAGGCATGGAGGTGAGGGGGCCACAGGATGAGGAGCTCTTGACCCTTCCAGCTCAGAGGCCTCCACTGCTGCTCAGCTTGCGCAGCAGGGCTGGGCGCACAACGGCAGGTGCACACAGGCTCAACGCACGGCAGGGCTCACCAAGGTCACACCAATCACACCCGGCAGCGCGCCGGCTGTGTTAGACATGCTGAGGAGGGCGGAGGCGTACTTTGGCGACTGCAAGAGTACACAGCAGCCACCAGGCAGCATTTGGAACCACTGGGCAGCCATGAGCACCTCACCGGCTATGGGTGCCTTGTGAACCGTCCATGATCCATGCTGGGGACATAAAACACAGAGGCAACCTGTTTGATTGCATACCCCACAGGTGGAAAGGGGCAGCCAGTGCTCGGAGGTGTTAAGAGCCCAGTAGCAGCAGGAGGTACACAAATAGGTGCTTAATCTCGACAAAGGGATGTGGGATAGAGGGCAGCAAAGGAGTGGCCTAATTTTGGTAACTTTCTGTGTAAGGCAGCAGAGACCACATCACCTGGAGATCACATCACCTACCCTGTCCAGGCACCAGCCCATACTAGAGCCACAACGGCCCTTCACTGTACCAAGGCATACCTGCATGACCCAGCTGGCACTCACCAAGTCTTGGGGTGTGCAGTAAAGCCCTGCCAGGCTAAAGCTGCTCAGACCCAGTGCCGCTGTGATGCAAGCCACGCTGGCAGTGCGATCGTGGACCACGTGTTCGGTGCAGGCCAGCAGCAGCAGGGCCAAGGGGGCCAGGAAGGAGGTGCCCTGGATGGCCTTGCGCACGCGGGGCACCGGCAGGCCGCGGCTGATCAGCCAGTCAGCCAGCGGGCCGGCTGTAGCTGAGGCTATGATACCTGAGGAAGAGGGCAGGGCAGGAGCAGGGCCAGAGTCAGGGTCGGGTCAGGGTCGGGGCCAGGATCAGGGTCAGGTCAAGCCAGGTCAAGGTCAGGTTCAGGTTAGCGCCTGATGAGGGCTGACAGGCCAGGCTGGCTGGTAGGGTGGTAGGCTGGTAGGCTGGTAGGGTGGACAGCTTGGTTAAGAGTATGAGGACAGGAGTCTGGGCCAAGGCAAGGTGTGCACTGCTTGCACAAGAGGGCCTCACGCACCTGCCAGTGGAGGAAGTAGGGCGGTCTGCGCTGCATGGGCCAGGTCTACTGCCAAGGTGGAGGTGAAGTATGTGGGCAGCCACGCCAACACTGCGCACCACACACTGCGCTGATAGCTAGACAGTCTAGCCTAGGGGCATTTACAACACAATGTTATTGAACACTACACATTGTGTAAGCTGGAGGTGCAAGAGTGATGTGGCGGAGTGACACACTGGTGTGAGCAGGTATGAGCCGGTATGAGGATAGTGGCGCAATGCCTCCGAAAAAGCGGAAGAGTACCGCCAAGCAAAAAACGCGTCCGACTAAAAGCCCGCGAGTACAAGGTTCGTCGTGATGTGGTCCTCTGCAGCTGTGCTGTGCTGTGAGCCTCGCGCTGGAACTCCACACAGACAACCCCGTTTTGTAGTGGACCATGCCTAGTGGTCTACATCAAGGTGGGCCCTAGTGAGGGTCAAGGTGCTGGGTGCGAGGTATGACATGTGAAGAATCACCCAATGCTTATGGTGACAGCTGCCTGGGCTGGCAACGGTGAGCAATGGGCTCTGCCCTGGCCTACCCTGCTGAGCGATTGAGTGGGTGGGAGCTGAGGCAGACCACACTTACATCTTACCTAGCGAATGTGCTGCATAAAGGTCAGGGTGCTGGGCCTGAGAGAAAGCCACCCGCATGACTGGGTGGGTGCGTGCGAGGCAGGGTATGGCCACATGGAGGGTGTGATACAATAAATGATGTAACGTAAGAGAAGGGTGTGGCTATGGCTATTTGAGAGGGTGGGTGCGATAATGTATGATGTGATGTAAGAGGAGGTTATGGCCATGGCTCCTTCACAGGCCAACAAAACTCATTCAACAAGGAACAACATTCACAGGCCCAGACAAGCCTACGGCAGGGTTATGGCAGCCGGCCTTCTGCTGCCTCTGTCAGCTTCAAGCTCTTGGCCTCACTTGTGTAGTGCAGGAAGTTGTGGCAGAAATGGGTCACGCCCAGCGCCTGAACTGGCCGGCTGCGCAGGAAGGCGCGGTATGGGATAGGTTGTGACGCTAGGCCGGCAGCCGCTGGCCCTGTTGGCTGTGCCTCAGCTGACCTCGTCCGCCCGGCCTGCTCTGCGGAATGTGCTGCCTGCGTTGCAGCCGCTGGCCCGTAGTCTTGCAGCAGAGCCGCAAATTGAGGGTCGTGCCGCTGCCAGCTGCCTCGCAGCCATTGGAACCAGGCGGCCCAAAGCAGGCCAGAGGCGCCGAAGCTGAAGAAGACGGATTGCCAGCCCCAGTTGTGGATGAGCCAGGGGCAGGCCAGCAGGCCGAGGATGGAACCAACGTGCAAGCCGCCAAAGATGAAGGAGACTGCAAGAAGGCATACCAGACGGGCAGTGTGGCTATTACGAGCTACTTCTGGAGTGCACTAGGGACGTACGTTTATGGGACAAGTGGGGGAACATGCTGATTTGTATTTGAGGGAAGTATAAAGAGAGTTTGTTCCTACTCTAGAGGGGATGGGGGGCTGGCAAGGGAGTCGATGTGAATGGGAGTCAAAGGCGAGAAGTTGGGGTGGGTGGGTGGAGTGGGGCAAGGAGAGGTACCTGCTCGGGAGCGCTCTGGGGCGGGCACAGCATTCGCCACCATGTCAATGGCGGCTGTTGGCGCCACTGCCTCCCCCAGGCCAACAGCTGCTCGGGCAATGCACAGGCCTGCGCACCAACAATTGCAATGCGGTTGTAACGTGCCAACACCAGGCATGCGTAGGCCAATGCTGGGCAGTGTAGGAATGTGGGGTTTAGCTTCCTGCTCCTTGCACTAGCCACATGTCAGGGCCACGGCGGTGAGTGGAGTGGCAGTGCTGTGCTGTGTGCGCGTGGTTGCCCATTAGCAACTTGGGCGTGAAAACTTGCGATCCAATCCATGGCAGCCTGCACCTACAGGAGTGCTTATATGTTGAGTGCAAGTTTGGTATTGCTTGGGCAGGCAGGGGCGCTGCTGCAAGAAGTGGGGTATGTCATTTCTACTACCTGTCTTGTGTCGGCCAGCAGCGTGACCAGCCAGTGTGAGCGGGCAACTGAGCCCACCCAGCCCACTGAAAGCAAAGGGGAGGCCGAGTGTTAAACAGCCTAATCCAGCGGCACAGCCAGGCCAGAGCAAGTGGCGCCCGCTGGAGCTGTTCTCATGGCCTGAGCTGCCCGCACTGCCTGCCAAGGTTTAGGAGCACCCAGGCCTGGGCTGCAAGTGGCTACCAGCACCCAAGGCCCAGCAGCAGCAGCCTGTGGCACAGCAGTGTGTGATAGGGGCATCCTTTTGAGCTGTTATCAGCCGTACTTAGCGCAAACATGCCATGCCAAGTCTGGGCTGCAGCCCTGTCACAGGGGTCAGGCAGTGGTGTAGGTGGTAGGCGTCCATGCCATGTGTTTGGGAGGTGCTTTATACAGACAAAACACCACCCCTAGTGAGGGTCCTCTGCACCTGTAACCTGTGACCCACCTATGACGGTGCTGCTCAAGGGGGGGACGGCACAAGTTGCCGCAGACCACAGCGCCACTCCCGCAGGCAGCACCCGGGACCCTCCCAACTTGGTGGCTAGGAAGCCACTCGGCAGCTGCGCTAGCGTGTAGCCTGCAGGCAGCATGCATCAGTGGGTTTTTTTTCGTTTTGCCCTGATGCATGATGCATGCATGCAAAGCGACATGGCTTAGGTTCATACCCTTGACTTTATAGCTCGACCTTGCTTCAATAACATCGCTCAGGTAGAAATACAATAAAAACTGCGCTATAACACGCAAAGTCGCAGGGTACATCCCAATTGTTATAGCGCAGTGCGAGGTAGTACAGCTCGCAAACGACCATTACATAGCGCAAAAGGACCCCTGAAATAAGGCATTTTATAGCGAACACTATATATAGCGAACACTATATATAGGGGGTGCCGGGTGCTGCATGTCCATGTCCATGACCTTGTGGAGCGGGGTGGGTCATGAGCATGCTGGAAGGAGGGTATAGAAGAATGTAGTGCTGGTCTTGATGGCATGCAGGCATTGCTGGTCGTCATTACCTTTAGGTAAGTTACCATGGCAATGCAAGTGTGCTGCAAAGGAGAGATAGAGGTGTGACTTACCCCAAAAGAATGATGCTTGCACTAACCCAGATGTGCCTGCTGACCAGCCGCAGTCCAAAGACATTGGTATGATGGCCACGCTCATATTGACCTTGTCCTGCGTGTGGTCGATATTGGCACTCTCAGGTGGTTCCACAGCATTGGCTGCATTGCACCTGTGATGAATTGTCTTTGTGCCTCAAACTTGTGAAAGCAATGTAGTGTGCACAGAGGTATACTTGCATGTGAGGAGGTGTTAGGCTGTCAAACCAGGAAGTGTTAGGCTGTTAAATCAGGCTGTCAAATCAGTACCATGTTGCCCAGCACAAATGCTAGTGCTGTTGCCCCAATGAGTTGGTATTGAGTTGAAATCCCGCCTTGGCTGGGGACCTGGTACGATGTTGACGCCCCTTTCTGCAACCCTGGGCGCAAGGTTGTGCAGGGAGTGGAGCATGTCAACATTAGTTTGACCATGCAAGTTTACAGCGTAACGTACCCTGCGGTCGCTGGCGTTCCGCGGCCGGTCTGGCCAGTGCGCGACAAGTGAGGCATCGAAGCCTTGGTGTTTTGCAGCGCAGAGGTTTCTGAAGCCTACCGGCGCGAGTTCCGGAAACCTGCATTCTCGTAGGCCCGACTTCTGCGATATGCTGTCACTGCTGTTTTGCTGTGTCCAATGTAATACAGCACGCTCAGGGGAGTTGATTCCGGGACTCGCAGGTCTGATCTTTGCGCTATGCTGTCGCTGCTGTTCTGCTGTGTTCAATTTGATGGAGCACGAGCCAGGGGAGTTGATTCCGGACAACTCCTGATTCTGGGTATAAGTTTTACCCACCTACCTAACTACATGAAGAAGATCCCTGTACAGTACATAGTATGTCCGTCGCGCGGTAATCATCAGCCCCCTTGGGGTAATCATCAGCCCCTGAGGACGAAAGACACAAAACAGTCGTGCCCTACGTCAGCACTCATGTTGAAGAAGAGCGTGGGACAGATGAGACACCAGACGAGGGTGTCGATGATTGCCTGTCACCTCTCACGTCGTCAGTCAGCTTCGGGGGGCCTACCCTATCGTCAAGCTTTGCGGCTTGCCGGCTGCACTCTGCGCGGGGGAAACGGGGCGCTTGCGTTTCCTATTCGACGACATCTCAGGGACTCAGCAACACTATCCAAGCGTAGTGGCCGTGCTGGGGTGTGCATTAGGTCGCCATCCAACCGGAGTGCCGGCAACCATTCGCCGTCCGAGGGAAAGTGGGGCAAAAGTGAGGTCCAGTACACATACATGGATAGTGCCGTGGTGCCCTTCCGGCCATGTGCTGAGTGGTCCTGGGGTAGGGGAGGGGTTACATCCCTACGTCACTAAGTATTTTCATACTTTGATCACGGCAAGATGTCAAGGTGTCAAGGTGTCCGGACCAAGGTGTCAAGCAAGGCTGCCCCATCAGCCCACTCCTGTTTGCTCTCTATGTTCACGACATTAGTAAGGAGTTCCTGGGTCCTGTTGATGCTGTGAGAGTGCAAGGCACACCTGTCACCCATTTCATGTATGCTGATGACCTCACTCAGGCAAATTAGTAACAGCATTTTTCAGAATCGCGGCTTGAGATTTTGCACATAGCCATATGACGTGGTTGTAAGATTGGGGTTTGAACGAAAATTCACAAATATGCATGGTTGGTGAGATATCGCTAAGGTGGTGTGTTGTACCACTCGGTGTGGTTCAGTGTAGTACAATCGGGTGCATTGTAGTAGTGCACTAGTGACAGGTGCAGTACTACACCATGAGAACCAATGTGATTTAAAGGAACAACAATCTCCCAACCAGTAAAATACCAATGAATTACCAACATAACTATTTTATTACATCACAAAATCACTAGACTGTATATGGTGCAGTTTTTCACGATGAGGTTTGGTGCATTGTTGCGGCATTAGATATGGTGCAGTACTGCACTATAAGGAGTAGCTTTAAAAGAGGGTAACTAAATATTATTTAATTAATCCACGAATTTCGCTGATTACTACGAGATTTTTGACGATGTTGGTGGGCATGGGCCAATAGTCTCATTCCGAGGCGAATCGTGTACAAAAAAACCCCCCTCAAAATCGATAGTTGTGCACTAATTTGCGTGTGAGCTGACCCTGGTGAGCACCTCGTCCCACGGGCTGCAGCGGCTGGTCTGCCAGCTGCAAGGCTTTGCAGACAGGAAACACCTTACAGTCAATGTGGGCAAGTCAAAGGTGATGGTCTTCAATGGCAACTCACAGACTGCAGCACCTAGCATGAGATCCTGCCTGTGGTGAGAGAGTTCAAGTACTTAGGCATGCACTTCAACCCCAGCGCCACCCCTGCTTTTGCTGCCACTCATATGAGGGCTGGCATGTTCCTCGCGGCAGCTAGCACTAAACAATTGAATTCCGCCTGCCCCCCCATCCCCTCTCCACCCAACTCTCTCCCCGGGCAACTCCTGCTTATGTACTTGCAAATGCTGGTGGTTTGTGACAGGTTGCTGCTACACCTGGACATGCACGTCATTTTGTCCCACGTGTACTGCATGTCTTGAGACAAGGGAGACGGCCTTTGATAGTAGGCTAGGGACCTTGGCAGATGGGTGGACAGGGACTGCAACGCAACCCTCAATCTCCAGCGGGCAGGGGAGGCCCCATGGCGTCCCCTGGAGCTGTGTTGGTGGCCAGGTCGAACAGCGGCTGCTGTCCTAGGCAAGGAGTATCCAGCAAGAGGCTTCAAGAAGCTGCGAGACCCAGAACCCAAGGCCCAAGCCCAGCAGCCTGTAGCACAATGACATGTGCACTAGGCACTGTCCAAGCTGTTGGTTACATAAGATCTTGTGTTTCATGCCAACGTCTAGCGCCCCACTTTCGAAAGGGGGTGGGGGCAGGTGATCATGTATTGGTCCGACCATCAAAGCCGAATGACAGACAACGTAGCCCTGCTTGTATGGGAGATATGCGTTGTAGTAGGGCTTGTAAAGAAGAAGAAGAAGAAGAAGACTACTCCGGTATTCACCGGCGTGCATTAAGGGAGGAGCTACCGCCTGGGGCGCGGCCTGCTCCCACCATTCGAGCCAAGGAAGAGGCGACCCCCCTTACCCTCCCTCCCTCTTAGTAGCCCTGAGTCTGTAGCTTGTCTTTGCAATGGAGTGGGCTGTCTCCACCGCGTGTCTCGTTAGCTTGTTTAGTAGTTTAGTAGTGTTATCTTGGGAAACCCCCAAGGCCAGGAGGTGTTGCCGTGTGTGTGCTTCATACGTTATGCCACCTATGCCCAGGAGGATGGGTCTAATCTCCACCATGTGGTCTTCCTTGCGTATGGTTTGAGCTAGATTGGTGTGTTGGTTGAGTGCCTTGTCCAATTGATCCGTCCACCTAGAGTCCGAGCAGTACTTGATTTCTATAATAATGACCCGTTTGATGGCTTTGCCCCGTTTGCCCGTTTTCGTTGTTGGCATCACCATGAGAATGTCTGGTCTGGTGGTGTGTTTGGTTGCTGCTGTCTTCAGTCCGAGTGCTCGTAGTGTTGTGTGTAGTGTGTCGTTAGGGAGGTCGAGGTCTTCTTTTGCGCCCTTCTCCCAGCTGCCGGTGTCCGCGAAGCTGATGCACCCGCCTAGGGTACCCTTGCTTATGGCTTTAGCGATGAGGCGGCCAGCCCCGTTATGCCTTTCTTGCACCATCGGTAGTGTCTCGCTGCAGCCCGAGAGGAGGTGAGTGGCACTATCGGCTTCCCCGCAGAGTGGGCACCGGTCGTCGGTCGCCCGTTTCCAGCGCATGGCCAGCTTTTTTTTAGGCCCGCCGGTACGGTAGAGAAGGGCAGTTCGTTGCGCAGGTGTGGAGATGTTCGTGTCGGTCATCACCCTTTCGCCTGCTCCTTTCGCCGCGGCTTTGGTAATCTCCTGGGACATCTGATAGTAGATACTGTCTTGATTGGCGAGGCCGAGGCTGTGCTTGCGGTGCATGTGTGCTCGCACGCTTTGACGGCAATCCGGCAGTGGGGCGGGGGTGTCGCCGTCGGTTTCGCTGCTGAGCCAGGTGTTGGTCTCTTTCCGTGTGGTCGGGCGGTAGGCCGGGGTGTTGGCAAGCTCTGGGTGTAACGCCGCGTGCTTGGCGAGGGCATCGGCGCCTTCGTTGCCGATAATTCCCGAGTGGGCCCGGACTTTGTAGAAGTGGATCGTGACGGGGCTGTCGGTGATGAGGGTGGCGATGGCGGTCAGGATGTCGTTGTGTCTGTGTGTGATGAGCGACATCGGGTTAGCGAGGGCTCGGCGGATCTGGTAGATAGAGCAGAGGCTGTCAGTGGCGATGCGTTTGACCCCCGCTGTGAGTGCCGCGTGTATCGCCGTGAGTTCCGCCTTGTTGATTGTGTTGCTTTCTGGGTCATCCATGGCGACGGTGACACGGACGTTGGTCTCCGGGATATAGACCCCCGCCCCTACGCGCGTTGGGTGAGCCCCCGAGGCCTTGATGCAGCTGCCATCCGTGTACGCGAGCGTGGCCCATTCGTTGATGGCCATCCGTGGCTGCGTCGTGGAGTGTTCCGTGAGCTGGCTGTGGCTACGTTGGTGCCCCGGGGTGGGGAGGTCCCTGTCCAACGGCAGGCGCATGTGTTGTTTGTGACCGCTGGGGGGTGTGGCCGGCTGACTTTGATTCGCTGGTCTGTTGCGGATTGGGTGTGTGTCTCGTTGGGGGTGGAGGGCAGTGGCAGTGCTAGCCAGCCATCCTTGGGGGTTGCCGTTGGTGACGAGTTGTTGTCCCGCTGCATTCCAGATGACGTAGATGTGGAGGTTGGCGTGTTTGCCTGGCTTGGAGCAGCTGGTCTTGGTGGGGGGTATGCTAGCCAGGTGCTGGCAATACTCTGGGTAGCGTCTTAGGTTGTCAATGTGTTTGGGGTAAGAGATGCCCTTTTTCCCAGGAATCAGCATGATGGTTGGTAGGGCTTGTAAGTTCATACGAGGTTTGCAGCTTGCAGTGCAAGTGCCTGGTCATAGTATGCACCAGCCAGCATATCAGCTGGGTGCTGCAATGGATGAGTGAGCCACACCGCTGTGAAGCTTGCCTTGCATGGCTGGACAAGACAGGTTCAATCCCACCTGCAAATGTGCCCGCAGCTTGCCTGCCAGGCTGGTGGTTGTCAGGCTTGCCGACTCAGCTGTTGCACTGGCTGCGGCGCACTCAGAACAGAGCAGGGTTGTGTAATGGATTGTGTAATGGATCGTGTAATGGATCTCATTTTCGCCCCACTCTGGTTGCCGGCACTCCGGTTAGATGGCGACCTGATGCCCCTCCTAGCACGCTTGGATGGTGTTGCTAAATCCCTGATATGCCCCCGAAAAGGAAACGCAAGCGCCCCGTCTCTCCCGCACAGAGTGCAGCCGGTAAGCCACAAAGCTCGACGGAAGGCTAGGCCCCCCTCACGACGCGACGCAGTGTGGTCCACGCGACATTCCGCTTCCCTCGCCCATCAAGTTCTGCGCGTGTGCTGTGCCGTCCCATGTAATGCAGGTGCCAGTGGCAGCGGGCAGCAAGAGGATGAGGGGCAGGGGCAGGGTGAGCAGGAAGTGATCGCAGAGCGGCGCCAGGTTATCAAGGCAGCCTTTCGCGGCCTTGTGGAGGCAGCGAAGCCTGACCTCAGCCCAGAGGAAGTCGACGCAGTGGTGGCACAGGTCAACCAGCGCATGACCATGGGCAGCATGCAGTGTTGCCTGGCAGCGGTCATGTCGCTGACCATGCTGCTCCAGTCCTTCCTAGGCCAGCCCACACCAGGCTTCCCAGCAGCAGGTCCAGCCCCAGGCCCCCCTCCCCCACCTGACCCAGCCTGCCCTCCCTACTCTCACCCCCGCCTCCCCACACGCCACTCACCCCGCAGTGCAGCCCCCCCAGCCCAGCTGCCCCCCCCAGTTCAGCTGGACATCGAAGACCCCAGCCTGCTGCCACAGATCAAGGCTGCCATGGACCTGCTCACCAATGCAAGTGTGCAGGAGCACCTGATGCGTGGCCCCCACCACAGCCGCATCAGGCTGCTGCCCGGTGAGGTGGCCGTGTTTGAGCAGCCCAGCAGTGCCTGGCCAGTTGCCAAGCTTCAGGAGCTGGACCAGGTGCACCTGCAAGGCGACGGCAACTCCCTCAATGCCAACGGGCATGCACAGCGGGACCTAGTCACAGGTCAGGTGGTCAGGCAGTGGGAGTGGGAGCTGACCAAGGGGCAGCTTAAGCATGACAGCGGGCTTACCAAAGCCAAACAGGACACAGCCCGTTGGTCAGCTGCCATCCAGCCACAGCTGCAGCAGCTGGCAGCTGCCACCCCAGCTGGCACCACCCTGGACGCCCTCCAGGCCCACATCCTGGCCCTCAAGGCCACCTGGGAACCGCTATGGGAGGAGTACCTCAAGCCACGCTGGCGCCGGCAGCGGTTGGCGCTGCACCATGGCCAGGAGCGCGTCATTGAGGGCTTTTGCAAGAAGGTCTGACCTGACCTGACCTTATACCTGACCTGACCTTATACCTGACCTGACCTGACCTGACCTTATACCTGACCTGACCTTATACCTGACCTGACCTGACCTTATACCTGACCTGACCTTATACCTGCAGGTGGTGAATGGGATGAAGTGGGTGTCACGCCAGCACTACCACCAAGAGAGGGGGGTCGCGGTGTTCCTGGGAGCGGGCAACTTCAGCCAGGGTGGGTGGAAGGCGGGGGCGGTGCGGGCGGGGTTTCGCAAGGTGGTGGAGCAGCCCAGCAGGCCCAGCACGGAGCCCAGGCCTGACAGGCTGGTGATCGTGGATGAGTTCCGCACCAGCCGTGTAAGCTCGTCTGTGCATGCCCGCCAGCCATGTGAGCTGCACCTGCCGGATGACCGCCCTAGGCCCGCAGACTGGGTACCCCCAGCAGGCCAGGTCAACCACCGGCTATTGCGCCCAGCCTGGAGCGTGCGTCACGCTAAGTGTGTGCGGGGCCTGAAGTGGTGCCATGAGGTGCCGCCCAACCCCCCTCCCCCTCCCCCAGCCCCCCTTGCTCAGGACCCCCCTGCCCCAGCCCAGGAGCCACCACCTCCCCCTCCCCCAGCCCAGGACCAGCCCCCTGCCCAGCCTCCACCTGGCCCAGTGCCACCACCCCAGGCCCCTTCATGGGGCAGGTGGCTGGACTGGGACACCAACCCCTGCCTGAACTTTCAGCGCATTGGGGAGAGCATGCAGCGCCCCTTGGAGCTGTGCAGCTGGACTGACCTGAGGGCCCTGCCCCCCGTTGGCAAGGAGTACCAGCAGCGCTACAAGCTGGTCAATGACCGGCTGCCCAAGGTCAGGCAGCGGCTGCACCGGGCTGCAGAGTACCGGCGGGGCATTGATGGTCGGGCCCGCAACAATGCATAAGGCCCTAGTAGTTTTACACAGGCTGTTAGCCTCACAAGCATTCAAGCTGTTAGTTTTGATGGTGTGCCCAGTGGTCAGGGGGATTAGCCCCAGGAACGTGCCATCGACTTGGGGTTTGTGGTCATCAAGGGTCCGATCGAGGCTACCACAACTTGATTGTAGTAGCTAAGTGAGATTACCCACAGTCCAACATGTTGTTCCTTGTTCAATGAGTTTTGTTGGCTTGGTCATAGTATGCGGGAATGGCGATGCTTGAGCCAATGGCAAGCCTTAACCAATACTTTGGCTCCATCCGACTCTGCTGACTTGAGTCTTTCCAATTAATGACGTCTTGATGCGACGGTGGCAACATGCATGCATCATGCGTGAGGCCAACAATGAAGGTGCACAATGTGGGCTTATGCGGCATATGCTCCAATAACTCCTCAGCCTCATCTGCCTTATGGCACACCAGAACATTGCTTGGCTGGTGGTGGCTGCAGGGTGGGCGGTGGGAAGGAGTTGCAATTGCGGCTTCGAAACTGAGCCAAGAATTGACCGAATTCCGAGCGGCTCAAATTCTGCAGGCAGTCAGAACACAATGCAAACAATCTAAGCACAATGCAACACATGAAGGGGAAACAAAGGCAACACAATAGCACGACGAGATAGCATAAGGTAACTTCCAGAACACTCCCCTACACAAGATGAGGCAGGGTATTGTCTGTGGGAACATGAGCTCAGCTACAGCTTCACTACACAGCTGTATTGGGGCACCCTTGATGACTACAAACCCCATCCCTGTTGGCACGTTCCATTCTCTGACCATTGGGCTAACCATCAAGACTAATAGCTTAACGCTTGTGGGATTTAGTTTAGTCTTATCTAGCTATAGGGTGATCAAGCCTTGGCAAACAGCCTGCTACCAGCCTGTTTGACAGTGTAATTATGACAGATAACTCAGATGGTTGTAGATAATAGCACAGACCCGTCTTTAGCGCAAGGAAGCATGTGACCATGCATCGCACTCACCCAGCTCATGGCTCCATCGCCTCTCTGGCCTTGCTGCTGACCTGGCGCCGTGCTGACAGCTGCCACATGGCTGCTGATGACTCGCTGGTGGGCTTGGAACGCGGCCGTAGATGGGCTGGGGGCCAGCAGTGCTGAGAGTAAGGAGCTGGGCTGCTGGAACAGGGGCTGGACAGGCTGACGAGGGAGCAGTTGGGTGAGCTGCAGGCAGATGCCAAGGCGTGGTATTATCCCTGTGAGGTTATTGTGATGGTTGGTGTGGGTGTGGGTGATGACATGGCTATGCAATTATTTGTGGAACCCTTGTGCAAGGGGGGCAGGGGCAGGGTCGGGCTGAGTTGTTCTGAGTGCGCCGCAGCAAGTGCAACAGCTGAGTCAGCCAGCCTGACCTATGAGGGGCTCCAGGCCTGCTCTGTGGCACTGAATACCAGACCTCCTTATGGGCTCCCATGTAACCTGCAGCCCTGTGCACCCACTGCCTGGCCGTCCTGCCTGCTTCCTTCCTGCCTTGCATCCCGGAGCCACCCTCCTATGCTTTCTCAAACTCACATCTTCTCCTTTGCTTGGCAGCCCCGACAGAGGGTGCAGGTGGTTCTGGTGCACGCACCTCCTGCAGAGCCGAGGCCATGCCTTCAGCCATGGCACCCAGGTCGGCACGGCTGCAGCTGGCGAGGCGGTTGACCTCGCCCAGCTGTTGCTCACACTGCTCCATCTGCCTGCTGAGCTGCTGCAAGCTGCGCCCCGTGTCCTGCACCCCACAACACAACATACAGGTTCAGGGGGGCAGTCCAGCATCTCAGCAACCATCAGCACACTGGCAACATGCTTAGTGATGTGTAGGCAACAAGCAAACACACAAACAGTGCATACAGCCACACACAACACACCAACAGTGAGAGGGAAGGGTGCATGAGGGTGGTTCGTTCAACACAGATTGGGTTGGCTGGAAGAGGCCTTCACAGCTCACATGAGGAGATCAAGCAAGCAGCACTGGGTGGCCAAGAGTCTTTGAGCATGTGCTAGTACCATGAGGCATGGCATGCCCGCATCGTGTGGGCCTGCTTGTGGACGAATGAGTTTTTGAATTCGAGAGTTGCAGCAATGGTGCACGACTATGCCACCCTCCGACAAATGCCATGTAGTGATGATGGTGATGACTTAAAGCCTAGTTCGTTGCATTGTGCAGTGAAAGCAACACTTATGGAGCCTCTCCCAACCCGCCTATCATAGGGGCAGCTTGTCGCAGCTCCTTTGTGCTGGGCACCCACCTCAGCGCTTGCCTGCAGCTGGCGCAGCCCTGAGCCGGCCTCCTCCACCCCTTGCTTCACCTCCTGGACGCCCCTGTCAGCCGCCACTGCCAAGTGCCCCAAGCCCTGCAGGGAGTCCACTGCATGCTCTAGTTTCACAACGTGCTTCTTCACCTTCTTGCTGTCCTGCTCCAGGTGCGACAGCTGGCTGCACGCACACCACACACAAATGCAGTGGTTTGGTCACACATGCAGGTAGAAGCACACATCACACAGGGTGCCTGGCAGTGTGCATTTGCAGTGAACACCTGGAAACCCGAACCCTGGTGGCTCATGTCACGCATGACAGGGAGGACAGCAGATCAGCTGACCTTGCCAAAGTGCCTGAATGTTTGTCCAGCCCTTCCACTTTACTGCTCAGGGACGCGCATGCCTGCAGGAGGCAACGAGTGCCAGCACATTGACGCAAGTAGATGGTTGGTTGAGGCCAAAAGCAATAGCTATTCACACTGGCTAGCACCTAATGCCTTTCTGCTCCATATATATGAACTACAAATGGTGGCAAGCCTAGCAGCTTACATTTGTTTGCAAAAGGCTCTAGAGTACTCATGGATTCAGGGTCTCAAGTAGTTGTTTAGCGTGCTAAGTCATGGCAAGTAAAACAGCGGAGTTCAAAACCTGCACCCTGCATGGACCCTACATGCAGGGTACATACATACATGCATAGACCCTACATGCAGGGTACATACATACACACATGCATGAACCCTAAGTGCAGGAGCAACAGTAAGACAAGCAAAGAGGCAATCCTATCTTAGCAAGCCACTGAAGGACGCTAGCCATCTAGCCATGCTCAGGTTGCATGGTAGGGTCTGAGTCAGAATGGTACAGCCCGAGGTTGTAGTCTCATTTTCCTGTTTCCTCTCATGTAACAGCCAATGGCGCTGTAGTGTTTGTTTAGTTTCACGTTTTCATGACTGTCTTCAAAGCAACGTCTTTATGACCGTTTCAGCCTCGCAAAGCCAGCATATCAGCTGGGTGCTGCAATGGATGAGTGAGCCACACCGCTGTGTAGCTTGCCTGGCATGACTTGACAAGACAGGTCCAATCCCACCTGCAAATGTGCCCGCAGCTTGCCTGCCAGGCTGGTGGTTGTCAGGCTTGCCGACTCAGCTGTTGCACTGGCTGCGGCGCACTCAGCACGCACCAGGCCCACCTCCTCACGCACAGCCTCCACTGCTGCCTGTCATGCACATGACAGGTGGCCAGCCCATGCATGCAAACAGCTAGTGCTGCGGGTGACACGGACCCATTGAGACTTGGCAAGCAATTGATCTTGCTCTAGGGATTGGCGACAGGTGACAGCCACTATTGCTCAAACAATACGACAATCCATATTTAAACAGCACACGACATCCTACGCTAGAGAAAGGAGATCCATCCAGCAGCAAACACGCAGCAGGAGGGTTTGCAGCTCCTACTGGAGCTGTACCAATGGCACGGCTGGAAGGGCAGTCAACTCAAGCATGGCAGCAGCGAGTTTGGCTGATCAGGCCAGCAGCATGCCACACCCACCTTGACTGCTGCCTGCATAGCTGACATAACCACGGCCTGCATGCCTTGCAGCTGTCTGGCAACCAATACCTCCAAGCTGCTAGCGGTGGCTTCTTGCAGGCGAGCCAGTTCCGCTACCTGCAGCGCTCATCTGGATTGGGTGAGAAGCAAACTCCACAGGGCAAAGCCTGTACCAGGGCACAAGCTTGGCTGCAGCCCTAACAGCCACCACACACTACAGGTTGTATAGATGATCCCACATGTCAACACCCTCTAAGGATATGTAAAAAAAGCAGTGAAGATGCAGCAGACCAGGCCATCTTCCACTGCCTGCAGGCTGCTGCCTAACAAGAGGTCTCGCAAGGTAAGCATTGTTGCGCACATAGCCCGCACATAGCCTATGCCATTCAACACCTTGCCATTCAGCACATCAACCCTATGTCGTGTCCCTATGTGCTCGCAGGTATCGCCGCAGGTATGTTTGCTAGTTAGCCTTTTTAGCGTCAAGCTGTTACTTTTGATGAGGTGCCCGGTGGTCATGGGCTCGGCCCATGGAACGCGCCATCGATGTAAGGTTTGTAGTCATCAAGGGTGCGACCGTAGGGGGAGGGCATCCTTGCACAGCTAGGGCATGCCTGGCAGTTTCACAGCTGCAACACTGACCATTCACAACCCTTGGTAATCACTCACCAGCAGCCCCCCTGCACCTCGCGCTGCAGCTGCTCCGGTTATTCATCCTATCCGGCACTGCAACCATCATTGCCTACTATCTTGCGCTGACGCTCAAACGCACCAGCCTCACGGCTGCCTTTGCTTCCGATTCTGCATTTGCGTGGCCCAGCCCCAAAGCCATGGCAAACTGCAGGGTTGGTTGTTTGTTTTAGCCAGGCTGTCAGCCATACAACATTTGGACAGGCTGTTAGCCTTTCAGGTATCAAGCTGTTAGTTTTGATGAGGTGCCCAGTGGTTTAGTGGGAAAATGCCACCGGAGTGGGGGCTGTATTCATCAAGGGTGCGACCGAGGATGCTACAATGTGATTGTAGCGAAGTGAGGTTACCCACAGGCAAACAAGTTGTTCCTTGTTGGATGAGTTTTGTTTGGCTGATTATGCTCTGGGATGTTGAATGAGTTCTGTTTGTCTAAAAAGAGGTAGGGGCTGTAACACGCAAACACCACTGCATACCAGCTCAGCTGCACCAAGCCAAGCACTATCATCACCATCAGGTGACCAAGCATTCTGTCAGCAGATGTCTCGCGTGTGGAAGGTGTGTAGGAATACGTCATGCATGACGTGATGTCTCGCGTAACAAGGAGTTTTGCTGCTGCATAGGAAGATGCCTACACAGCTACCACACTGGGCCTGCCATTGAAGCGGTAAATGGAGTGGACCTGTGTTGCTTGCAATTGTTTTCCTACCCAGCAGCTCCTCATAACCTAACCCATATGACATTTAGTGGATTGGCCCAGGCACACCTGCTGCTTCATCTTGTCCACGTCTGATTGCATGCGGTTCAGCTGCAGGGACTGCGTGCCGCTTGACTTATCATCCTGGGGTCAGGGATGTTGGGCACTGCAGCAGTGGGTTGCACAGCACACACACGAGTGGGCTGTCACCAAACTATGTGGCTGACGCATTGCCCATCATGATCCGTGACTCTGATGCTGCCAACCCACGCCTTCTGACTACCGTAGGCACCAACATGCAGACAGAGCAAGCCTCTGCTGTACAAGAAGCTGCAACTGACCAGCAGCCCCCAACAGGAAGTCTAGGGGAAGGGGGTATCCAGGAGGGCAAGGAGGTGGCATCTGTACCTGGCTGCGGATTATACGCCTTTGCGCTTGGCTGACATCCCTACGAAGTGACTCCAGCTCATTGACAAGGTCTCTGTCCGTTGTCTGCTTGTTTTCTATGTCACTCAATTTGTGAGAAAGTTCTGTGGTTTGTATGCCCTGGAGCAAACCAGGGAAAGCACACATTGTTCTTCCACTCCCAAGCTCCAGGGGGAGAATGAAGGCAGCCCATGACAGCTGCACTACTACGAAAACTCTAAGAGAGTTGACGGTGCCTGTAAAGTCAAAGCCGCACCAGTTGAGTAACAGCCTCCTCGTGCGATGTCAGCATGCGCGTGATGTACGCAAATTGCGCAGGGGCAGCTGGGCCAGGAACCGACATTTCCGTCCCGCCCAAAGATAGTGGCGCGTGTGCGGGGGCCATGGTTTCAAGCTGCACAGGTTACAGAACTTCACCGGCACTTGCATTTTGTTTTCGTCATGCAAGCATTCATGCATGACATCGTCATTACTTCTGAGATGTGGGGCTGATACTTTTACGTAAAAACACAGCGATACAACGCAACAGTACGATGCTGAATACTTGACATGTACCCCGCCATTGGCCCTGCACTTTACTTTGGAGTTCAGAATAAAGTTGTATCCCTATCCTGGGGAGCCCTACACTTCTCCACAACAGGTAGAGAATGGTTACACTGTGTCCCTAACCTAGCTTTGACCCTAGGAGTGAGCACTCGAGCACTCGAGCCCTACCCTATGCATGCTTTTTGTTTCAAGCCCTTCGTAATAATGCCCGTTGGAATCAGAGCGGAATAAGGACGAGCGGAATATGGAAGAGACCTACAATGAAGTGTGTGGCCAATGGCATGGGTGACCAAGAAGTTCTGCCTATAAAACCGCGCTGTGCTTTATGCAGACATCCAGGGGTATACGTGACTTCATACACGACCTCTTGCCACAGCTGGCGCAGGCCCGCCCGTCAGACAATGGCTGACAGCAAGGTGGTCGGCAGCAGGCGTGCATTGAGGCAGCTGTCCACCAGTGCGCGCTTCTCCTCCTTGCTGAGCAGAGGCAGGAACCAACGCAACTTGCTGCACATGGCAACACAGTGCACAGCTGCTGCACGTAACACCACATGTCTTTACAATGCATGTGTTATCACATGTCATCCTGCTGGCCGGCAGGGGTTTAGGAGGAGGCAGAAACCCAACACAAGGCACAGACAGGTGAGTGGCTAATCGCAATGCTGGTCTCTGCTACTGCACAGCTGCTGCAACACTGTTTGCTGCATTACAGGAGCGCAGGGCAGCTTGGCAGGCAAGGAAGGCAAGGCACCGAAAAAGCCAGAGGGCAGGCCAGGCACAGCAGTGTGTGCACCCCATCCATTTCAGGTGTCATCATTTGAGCTGTCATTTGAGCTGTCATTTGAGCTGTCATCATTTGAGCTGTCCATCAGCTTACAATTAGTGCATGCAGGTCATGCCAACTACATCATAGCCCTCTGGGTCAGGCAATAGTGTAGGTGGTAGGCGACCATGCCTATGTGTATGCCATGCGCATGCCATGTGCATGGGAAGTCTACACAGACAACACCATTTTGTAGTGGAGCACACCTAGTGGTCTATGTCAAGGTGGGCCCTAGTGAGGGTCAAGGTGCTGCAATATTGTTTAGCTTACCACAGCTATCACGCAGCTACCCTCCATTGCGCCTTTGCAGAGTGGGCTGGCCCATGCCTATGCCCCTACCCAGCCCCGTGTCCTTAGCCTAGCCGGAATGTGGACATCATGATCAGTAGCCGTTTGTTAGCACAGACCTGTTTTTCTATTCGGGAAGAAGTGGCCACCATGGTGCAAGCATGCATGAGGCATGCACCACAGCATGCATGCATGCATGCATGCAGCATGCACCAAGGCAATGGCGGTATGGTTGCAGGTGGCCTACAGTGGGTGGGGGTGAGGACATCAAGGCTGCACTTACTTGCGCCCAAGCACGTCCTCCACATTCCTCCTCAACCCTCTGTTGTAAGGCCAGGGGTGGATGCGGTCCTTTTCCTGCAATGGACCCCAGCAGCCGCAACACCAGGGTGCTGGCAATGTTAGCAGCAGTCGTCATCGGCATGGGCACCACCAGCACCCTCATCATCATTGCCCTCATCCTCATCATTGCCCTCATCCTCATCCTCATCAGCACCCTCATCCTCATCCTCATCACCATCCTCCTCCTCATCACCATCATCCCCCTCATGACACAGCAGTCACTAGCTGTGTATACAGCAGGCAGGTGCCACCAGGGCTGAGGGGTAAGGTGACTGGAGGTGGCAAGCTCTACGGTGAGGCATGTGGTGGCAAGCTGTCCATGCCAGGTGGAGCTTCCAGTCTGCATCCCAGATGACGAGGGCTTGTCACCTGTGGGCGACGAGAGCCACTTCTGTCCTCAACCTGCACCCTTCTTGCACGACATGGGGATTTGGAAGGTCCTGAACTGACGTCCTTTGTGTCTGGCTGGCGGGCCGGCTGGCTAGGAGTGCTGGAGGCGTGCCTGGCACAAAGGGTGTAGGGTGGCACTCACATACATCTCGATGGTGGTGCAGTTAGCCGCCAGCAGCTGGGTGTGCATGATGAGGAAGCCTGCGACTGATGCGGCCAGCGCTGCATCCATGACCACAGCCAGGAAGATGAAGGGGGCTCTGCAGGGGTGTAGCAGTGGCAGGGGTGCTGCAGCAGCAGAATGGCTGGATAGCTATCGTGACCATGATGTAAGCAGGGGTGTGGTGTTAAGGCTAGAGGTAGAGCAGCAGGGCAGCAAGAGCAGCAGGAGGGTGTCAGCAGCAGGTGGTGTGAGAGCTAGCGTGTGAGGGGTTAGTGAAGGTCAGGGTGGTGCAACGAGCGCGACGGTGGCTGCACGGCAGCGAGGATGCTTTTTGCTGAGCATGCTCAGGTCATGGAGTACGACTGCACAGCCAGACCAGGGTGGGGCTGGCTAGGACTACGACGCATGGTGTGCAGGGGCTTGCAGCAAGCACATCCTCCTGCTCACACGCCAGCATTCCTAGCGTTCTGACATGTGTGATCTCACAGCTGCACAAGCAAAGCAGCCTTCCTCAACATGGACTTGTGTGACCGGAGGCTGAAGGGCAGGCTCATGGCCACAGGCAAGAGTAGACAGAAAGGTGTCAGCCAGATGAAGCCAGCATAGGGTCTGATGTGGTGCCCCTAGGTGCTTCCACACCAGCCCCCCAGCCTCCATGCAACCAGCCAGCCAGCCAGACAGCAGTTGCAGAGCCTGGGCCCACAGCTCTCCTGCCAGCCTTTCTCAACAAACACACCAAGGCGGTGCAGGTGGCCATGCCCCTACAGCCCACCCAGGGCAAGGCCATGACTGCTATGACCCACACCCCCAGGACCACAGCCGTACAAGTGGCTGGGCCCTGATTGCAATGCAATTCCAACGTCCTTGTCCATATATTTCAAAGTTTCCAAAAACCTCATAACATTTTTTTCTAAAACAGTATGGAAAATACCATACATTGCAGTACGTTACACAGGGAGAGCCAGTGGCGTTTGCTGGAGCTGTGATAACGGCCAGGGCAGCTGAGACTGGCAGCCAAGGGAGGCAGAATGCCCTGGCCTGGGCTACCAGTGGCTGAGGAACCACTCTCACAGCCCAGCATCAGTCTGTGGCACAGTAATGTGTTTTGATTGTCATGGTATGTATGGGTCAGGTCACTTTGCAGAGGGAGGCAGGCAGGCGCAGTCTCAGGAGCACCACTCTGGCTACACTGGGTCATGATGCTGATTGATCCCTTGACTGTGTCCGTGGCCACAACATAAGGGCATGCAGCCAAGCCAAGCGAACCACACTTGGTTAAGCACACATGGGAACGTGGAAATGTGGGAATGCAGCCATGCAAAGCTCATTTTGTATGCGACGGCGGAGGCAGTGTGTCAGGACGGCAAGTCATGCGCAGAGACTAGGAGTGGCCCAAGCAGAGGGACAAGGGTTTAGCCAGTGGCGTCAGGGTCTGTCAACCAGAGCATTGGGTCCTGCTCAGCTCCTAGAGGGACAAGGGCAGGGTGCGTCAGGGCGGATCAGGAGAAAGAGCAGAGGGCAAGGCAGGCGAGGCAGAGAGACAGAAGGGTGGGAAGGGGGAGGGCAGTGGAGGCAAGGCAGGGCGGGCCCAGGGCCAGGGCCACGTGGGGCTCACCCAGGACCGTTCAAGCGGTTGGAGAAGAAGTCGATCAATGGCTTGAGCAGCAACAGTGCTGCCGCCAGCGCCGCCACCAAGGTGTACAGCAGGAATTGCAGGAAGAACTGCAGCAGGGGAGGGCAGGGCAGGGCAGTGGAGCAGCGCAGCAGGGTAGGGCAGGGCAGGAACGCGGGGCAGCTGGGCAGGGCAGCCGGGCAGGGCAGCCGGGCAGGGCAGGAGGGCAGAGCAGGGCAAATGACGGGATAGGTGCGTTCTCTAACCCTTTGCCAATGGCAGCAGCCCTTTACCGACGCACACCGCCCCTCTCCCATTTGCTGAGGGACTTGGGTGATAAAGCCTGCATTGGGGCTGTCATGGACTGCAGTGTGCTCGCTGCTGACTAAGGGACTGGAGGTGCGAGAGTGAAGTGGCGAAGTGACACACTAGTATGAGCAGGTATGAGCTGGTAGCTGGTACGAGCCTACTGGAGGAGGCTGGGGTGTTGATGCGGTGCTGCGTGCCTGCTGCAAGGTGGTGTGCAGGCCCAGGGGCACAGACCAGTGGCGAGGCAGGGTTGTTTTTGTGGATGAGCACCGCACCACCCGGGTCAGCTCAGTAGTGGGCCACCAGGCCTGTAGACTGGAAGCCCCCAGCAGGGCAGGTGGAATACCGCCTGCTGCGCCCAGCCTGGAGCCAGCAGCGTGACCAGCCAGTGCGGGGCATGATGTGGCGCCCAGTAGTGGCACCACGCAAGCCTCCACAGGTCCCATGCAGCAGCCAGGCAGGCTCACAGCCAGGTGCCTCAGAGCCAGGGACCAGCACTCCCCAGCCCACCAAGGGCAAAGGCAAGGGCAAGGCTGCTAATGCCAAGCCAGCACCACAGCCAGGCAGGTGGCTGGACAGGGACTGCAATGCGGCATTGAACATGCAGCGCATTGGACAGAGCAGGTGGTGGCCACTGGGCTGTGTTAGTGGCCAGAGCAGGCAGCTCTGCCAGCCAAGGGCAAGGAGTACCCTGGCCTGGGCTACAAACGGCTGCTAGACAAGCCAACCAAGGCCCAGCAGCAGCAGCCTGCTGGGGCACAGTAGTGTGTGCCCCCTCCCCCCCTTTTGAGCTGTCATCAGCTTACGATTAGTGCATGCAGGTCATGCCAACTCTACATAATAGCCCCCTGGGTCAGACAATAGTGTAGGTGTTAGGCGACCATGCCCATGTGTATGCCATGCGCATGCCATGTGCATGGGAACTCCACGCAGACAACACCATTTTGTAGTGGAGCACGCCTAGTGGTCTATGTCAAGGTGGGCCCTAGTGAGGGTCAAGGTGCTGGGTACTAAGCGACACCCCACAATTCCAGGTTCTTGGCAGGCTGCATCAGTAGCCACACTGCACACAGCTCCAAGCAGCCCAGTGCACCTTGTAGTTCAGCAGGCCCACACAGTTCACGATCCAGATGCAGTAGTGGTCTGCGCCAGCAGCAGCAGCGGCAACAGCAGCAGCAGCAGCAGGTGAAGAAGGGAGAGGGAGGAGATGACTATTTCAGTAGCTTTACTCAATCTGGCATGGAGCAGGGAGCAGGGATGGAGCTGCTGCAGGTGGAGGAGCAGCAATACAGTGCCGCACAGCAGCTACTACGTAGCTTCGCGCGCAAGGGCTTTGTGAGGCGCACCCTAGACTGCCCTGGTGTGATGCTGCTGCGACCCTACGCCAGCTTGCCAAAATGGCACTGGCTACCACTGCCTTAGCCCCTCAACAGCTCAACATGGTGTGGCATGCACTGTCATGTTGATTGCTGGCCACTGATGCAGTAGGTAGGGATAGGGGGTGGTAGCTGGAGGGACCCTCAGTCATTTGCAGCCATGGCCAATACGGGCCATCCACCACATGACCATGGCCAGAGAAGCAATAAATCGAATGCAAGGGTTTACCTGCTGTTGAGAATGGGTGGTAAAGTGGCCAGGGTATGCCACAAGAGGCACATGAGTGATTGAACCCAGGGGGTTTGGGGCTAGGGTTGGGGTTTCCAGTAACCCTAACCCCTAACCACAACCACAACCATAGGGGGGAGTAGCGCCCAGGCAAGTCAAGCAGCACAGCCTGGCTGTGGTGCCTGAAGCCCAAGGCTGTAGTGCTGATGATGGTGGCTGATGATGAGGCTGTATGGCTGGAGTGGGGTACTGTGGGGTGAGGGTAAGAGCTGACCCTAACCTAACCTAACACCCCCCCCTGACCCTAATCTCTAAACCCTACCAGTGTTTTATGTCGCGCTATATATAGCGTTCGCTATGAAATTCCATGTTTTAGAAGTCGCTTTGCATTATAAATAATGCAATAGAAAAAGACTGAACCCTACACCAGCCTGGTGGTGCTGCTGAATACGCCAACTGCCAGGCTTGGCTTGAGTAGAGGCTAGGATCGGTGGGGGTTGACTGCAGCAGAGCGACGTTGGCATGTGTGTGGTTGATTCAGGCGAGCTGTGAGTGTTTGCGACGCACCCATTTTCTAGCTAGGCCTGACCACAGCCACAGCGGAAGCCTTTGAGGCAGAGCATGCTGCCTACAGTCACTGGGACAGTGTGTTCAAGGTAGGCAAGCTCGCCAACCGGGGGTTTGTGTTTGATAGGCGAATCCTGACTGATGGGGTCAGTGTGTGTGTGCAATACACACGCCCGCTGGACTACACCCCCCCTGGCCCCTCTGGCAGCAGCCCAGCAGCCAGCCCAGCAGCAGACCCCTCTGGCAGCAGCCCAGCAGCAGACCCCCTTGGCCCCTCTGGCAGCAGCCCAGCAGCCGGCCCGGCAGCAGACCTCTCTGGCAGCAGCCCAGCAGCAAACCCCCCTGGCCCCTCTGGCAGCAGCCCAGCAGCCGGCCCAGTAGCAGACCCCTCTGGCAGCAGCCCAGCAGCCGGCCCAGTAGCAGCAGACCCATCTGGCAGCAGCCCAGCAGCTGAAGACCCCTCTGACGGCAGCAGCAGCAACACACGCACTCCAGCTGACATAGGTAGCGGCCTGGCTGACGAGCGGGCGTTCCTGTTTGACCCAGATACTCAGATGGGCATGGGGCTGGACCCTGGGGCCATCCAGGCAGTCAGCGCAGCTTCAGGGGTGTGGCATGCAGATGGCCGCTTGCAAGGCTTCTACAGGAGCAAGCTGACCAGGAGCCAGGTGCAGCATGACAGCGGCCTGATCCAGGCTCGCCACAACACTCAGCGGTGGAATGAGAACGTCAAGCTCGAGCTGCAGCACCTGGCAGCAGCCACCCCAGCAGGCACCTCCCTGGTGGCCATCCAGCGGCATGTGGCCGTCACGCTGGCCACTTGGGATGCAGTGTGGGGGGAGTACCTGCATCCCAAGTGGGCTGAGCAAAGGATGAGGCTGCATGGTGCGCAAGAGATGGTCCTGGAGCGCTACTTCAAGAAGGTGGGAGTGCCAAGGGTAGGGGGGAAGAGGCAGGACCACAGGCTGATGACTGCCCCACATGTGACCTGCTAGGTGCCCATGTCCCCAGTTCTGCCAAGGATGTCATCTGCATTGTGTGCCTTGTGTGCCATGCAGTTGGAGGAGGAAGCAGCCAGCGTGTCCCTGCAGGAGTGGGGGACTTGCAAGCAGCTGGTGGTGTTCTTTGGCAACGCAGGCATTGGCACCCGGGGTGGGTGGGGTGCCAAGGCCTTGCTGCAGGCCTGCCGCAAGGTGGTGGAAAGGCCCAACACCGGCAAGCCAATCGACAGGGTGCCAGGCAGGGTGGTGACAGTGGATGAGTTCCGCACCAGCAGGGTCAGCTCAATCTTGAACAGCCCCCAGCCCTGTGAGGAGGAGCTGGACAGCAGCAAGCCCACCAGGCCTGAGGACTGGAAGCCCAAGCCTGGTCAGGTGCAGGACTGCTTGTTGCGGTCAGCCTGGAGCAAGCGGTTTGCGGCGCCAGTGCGGGGGCTCATGTGGTGCCCTTGGCTGGCTCAGGCCACCCCTGGGGAGCTTGGCAAATGGGTGGACAGGGACTGCAACACAGCCCTCAACCTCCAGCGGGCAGGGGAGAGCGAGTGGCGCCCACTGGAGCTGTGCAGGTGGCCAGACCGAGGAAGACTTCCTGCCCAGGCAAGGAGTACCCAGCATTGAGGTTCAAGAAGCTGCGAGAGCGAGCTCCCAAGGCCCAAGCCCAGCAGCCTGTAGCACAGTAGCATGTGTGCACTAGGCAATGCTGAAGCTGTTGCTTACATCAGAGCATGTGTTTCATGCCAACATAGATTTCCCGGCCTTCGCAAGCGGGGTGGGGTAGTGAATCAGGTATTGGTGCCGGATGCTTGCTGCATGCAAACAGTTCGGATTATAGATAACACAGCCCCTGCCCTGTAATAATAGTAGGGGAACAACTGTGCTGAAAATGGGTGCGTGTTATTCAATATTACTATATGTATAATAATGTAATAAGTATATATAACAATATAAATAATACCTATCGGCGCACCCATTTTCAGCACGCAGCGCCCCAGCACGCTGCAATGGTGCGCTCGCTCAGGCTTCCAGCACTGGCAGCGCTTGCACCAGCGGGGCCGCCGCGGGTCACGCCGGTCGAAAGAGTAATCTGCAAACTGCATGCGCTCCAGCTCCAGCCGGGCTTGCTGCATGGCATACAAACACAGCCGGCGCTGGCTGTGCACATGCAGTGATGCGTCAAGAGCATTCCCACAATGGCAGGTGGAGGCCAGCTATGTAAGGTGGCCGTGAAGCTGGCGCGGAGGCGGCAAGGGGTGGTGATGGTTTAAAACCCCACTAAGCTGGTCTAAGCAAACTGTCTGTAGTACTGCTGCTGTGCTATGCAGTGCTTACTGCTGGTCCTGCTGCTCCCGCTAGTGGCGGTGTCGCTGCTGCTGCTGCTTTGGTGGTGGTGAAACTGGTGGGGACGGACAAATGACGTACATGGGTGGAAGCTGGGAGAACCGCAGGGGTGGCAAAATCAGGGTTGCCATAGGGAAAGAGACATGCAGGGTGCATGGGGTGCATGGGCAAATGCTTGCAAGCGGAGTTGTGGGGTGCAAGCGGAGTTGCTCAGCCCAGCCCTGCACAGCCCACCCCCTGCTCACATGCTCATCCAGGAAGGGATGCCACCCTGCAGGCACCTTGCCAGGGTCTGTGGCCACAGCCGCCAAGTAGCACCAGCACAGCAGCACCAGCTGCGGCCACACCGCACGCATGGACAGGATCCCACCCAGCCCTTATGCAACCCATCAAAGAAGCTGTCGCAAGCTAAGAAGAGGTGGGCTGTGCGGATCGCACATCAGATGAGAGTGTAGACGCAACGCAGTTACCATCATGGTGTTGGTGCAGCTGTACTGCCCTAGAAGTTGGTACAGCAGTGTCTGGATGCAGCCAGGGTGGCACCAAGCACCAGAGCCGGCAGCTGGAGGTACTGCATATACACCCCATCAGCCATGCGAGCCCGACCTTTAAGTGCATAAGAGAATACCATTTACTCACCCCACACCCCCTTCCCCCTTCCCCTTTCACCCACCTACCCACTCATCCATCCGCCCACCCATGCTTAATTTACATGCGGTGGTGTTAACCAGGTGGCGTGTCTCACCAGGGCAGTGAAGATGCAGCAGACCAGGCCCGCTCCCACTGCCTGCAGGCTGCTGCCAGACAAGAGGTAGGGGCCGTAAGTGGCAAACACCACTGCGTACCAGCTCAACAGCACCAGGCCAAGCACCATCATCACCATCAGGTGTCCAAGCACCCCAAAGGCCTTGGAGCAATACTGCAGAGGGGCAGGGCAGGGAGGGCATCATCGACTTGCACCATGGCAGGCAACATGGCAGGCACATGGCAGGCAGGCAGGCAACATGGCAGGCAGGCAGGCAACATGGCAGGCACATGGCAGGCACATGGCAGGCAGGCAACATGGCAGGCAGGCAACATGGCAGGCAGGCAGGCAACATGGCAGGCACATGGCAGGCACATGGCAGGCAGGCAACATGGCAGGCAGGCAACATGGCAGGCAGGCAGGCAACATGGCAGGCACATGGCAGGCAAGCAGGCCAGTTTGGCCGCGCCCCAGGGCGTCACCTGGAAGCAGTTCAACCATTTAGATGTTCCCAGCATAGACATAGGCAGCTGCCCTATGTGTGTGCTGTCAGCTGTCCAGGCGCCAAGGCGCCCAGATATGGCGCGTCGACCGACGGCGCTGAATTTGGTGTGTACACTCTCTCAGCTCCGATGACAGCCAGCGTGGCTAATGCGAGGGACCGAGGGTATCTCGCGCTTGAAAGGCTGGATAGGAAGCGTGAGGTGCTCCACGCGGTTTGCTACCCTGCTAGGTAATGCTGTTTTTGTAAAAATGCTCGCGCACGTGATAGTAACATTGAACATTTACGCCTACATGCTAGATGCATTCCGCTGTGTCTGGGATGAGATGTAGGGTCCACGTAGGGCCAACCAGAGGTTCAAGTTGCACGGTGGTGCACCTTTTCCCATGGCTGGTTATGGCACAGTTCTGGGCTGAGGTGAGTTGACAGCCTACCTAGTGCAGTTAGGGCGTGTCTCGGCGTACTAGCTCCGAGCCAAGTTGCTAATATTAGTTGGTAGTGGCGCGCTTACTTGATTAGCTCAAGCGGCCGCCGGGCGGCCGGGGATCGAGAGGTACATTGCTCTATACCTGTCTAATACAGAGTCTTCGCTAACTTTAGTGCTTGTCGAGAGATAGCCCTCCGTGTAACAGAAGAACCTTGTTACCGCAACCTTGCCAGCTGCAAAGGGGCACGTAAGGTCAGGGCCTCCCAACTCTGATGTTTTGGCATGTAAGACCGTCACATGCAACCGATTGCTCCGGGAGCAGGCCTATGGCTTTAGCCCCGCGCGGCATGGCTTAAACGCGGACTCTAGTTTTGGCAGCAACCGGCAGCTGCTTCGATTGTGGTCGGCAGGGTGGTTGGGATCCGCCGGCCACCCTCAAGACATCGCGCAGTGCAGGCGTGCTCTTGGTGCTCTACGCATAGGCGCTGCTGCCAGCCCGCGAGGTGAGGTGCACGCAGCAGTTGCCACCTATCCTGCGCCAGCACAGGTTACCCGACGAACATCTGATGATGCAGGAGTTTCCGAGTACACCACAGCATACGTAAATGGCTAATCCAAGCTTCAGCTGCGGCTCCGCTGAGCAGGTAGGATTTGCAGCCAAAGCAGCAAATCCAGCCAAAACTCAGAGAGATGTCATACTTTTGTGCTGACCGCACTTTCAAAGACTACTATACTCATATGCCCAGCTGTGTCAGAAGAAGCAATATTACTCAAAAAGCTCAGTGAGCCATGGATTGTCAATTGCAGGAGCCCAAGCACCATTGACCCTTCCTGCCAGTACCTGCCAGCAGCCCACCCTAGCAGGCCCAGCTGCCTACCACCACCTCCCAGCACCGCCTCACTGCCCTTCTGCCTGACATGCCACCCGTCAAAAAACAAACTAGAGCAAACAGAGCCAATGGGGCAAAAACCCAGGCTAGGCATAAAGCAGCCAAGAGCATGGAGCAGCTCACCGCTGCGCATGCAGCCCTCACCGCTGCGCATGCAGCCCTCAATGTTGAGCTTCTCTGCTCTCAGGAGCTGTACCGCCAGCTGAGGCAGCGGCACTGCAGCCTGTCGGCCTTGGCTCTTCAGCGTGACCAGCAGTGGGAGTTAGACCTGCTGGGGTTTATGCAGCAGGTCGACCAGCTAGAGGAGGCATTCCAGCAGCAGCTGCAGGGCACACAAGCCCAACTCACTGACACAGCGGCTGCCCTGGAGGCCGCCCAAAAAGACCTGGCAGCGGCCCGCACGGAGCTGGCTCACACCAAGAGGCAGCTAACCACCATCAGCATCAAGCTAGAGCAGCTGCGGGCCACCACCCACCGGCGCAACCATGGCTTGCTCCAGACCTACATACACGAGGCCCACACAGGTTGGTAAGGGGTAGGGGGCATGGCATGGCATGGCATGCCATTGCAAGGATGTTAGCTTCACACATGGCCACGCTTCACATGGGGGGCTGGCAGCACCACACACTAGAGGGGGTGGCCAAGCCACTTGGGTCACATGGCAGCAGGCAGGCAGGAACGTGTGCAAAGTCTAAACTACTTGTGTGTGCCCATGTGATTGCAGTCTGGCTGAGGCGATCATTCGCCGTTCACGTGCAGCTGGACGGCTGCACTATCCCTGCACACGGCAAGGTTGTGCTCTACCGTGTGACTGCAGCTGTCCGCTGCTTCAGCCCTAGCCCAGCTGCTGCGGCTGGCTCCCCCAGCCCTGCCCCAGCTGCTGCGGCTGGCTCCCCCAGCCCTGCCCCAGCTGCTGCGGCTGGCTCCCCCAGCCCTGCCCCAACTGCTGCGGCTGGCTCCCCCAGCCCTGCCCCAGCTGCTGCGGCTGGCTCCCCCAGCCCTGCCCAAGCCCCCCTGCCCACTGCGCGCACACCTGAGGTACAAGAGATGCCATCTCCGACCCCCCAACTTGAGGTGAAGGCGCGGGTGGTGGCCGTCAGGAAGTGTCCGGACAGCTCGTCACACCCAGCTGTTCAGCAATTTGTGGACGTCTGCAGGGGTATGGGGGTCTCTAGCCAGCATCACAGTGGACAGCGGGACAAGAGGCTGCAAGAGTGGGACGTGCACCGGCAGCAGAAGCAGGAGCAACAGCAGGGGGGGCGGCGGCAGGCACCAAGCGGGCAGCAGTTTCTGCCATTCGACCCAGCCGTCTTTGACCCGTATGGCACGCTACAGGATTTCCTTGACGACATCCTGGAGCTGGGGTTGGGAGGCCCTGACGTAAGGTGCTGAGAATTAACAGTAACTCTATGAAAACTTCATAGTGCACAGCAGTGTTTTTTTTCGCCTTATAGGTGGGGTCCGAACGGGATTTTGAACCACCGAAAAGGGGTGACGTGTGACGCTGGGTCGAACAAGGCAAAACGATGGGAGGTGGGGCTCGTCGCTATAATATAGTGATCGCTATAAAAAGCGACATTTCAGGGGTCCTATTGAGCTATAAAATCAGGGGTATGAACCTATGCCATGTCACTTTGATCATGCATCCGGGCGAAACGAAAAAAGAACACTGACCAGTGCACAGCGCAAAAGGGGTGGCCACATGGGGCAGCCCGCGAGCAAAGATTGCAATGACTTGCGCTGATGTTGACATAGCGCGCATTGATGTGCTGCTACCAATGTGATAAACGCTATCGAAAACGATGCATTATTGAGAGAGTATTGAGAGACTTGCACGACCCATGTTGGGGACCCATGAGTCCAGGAGGCGGCCTCCGACAGCGCATCATCATCGACGCGCTAGGAAGCGAACGAAGGCGCTACAAGAATCGGCTGCTAAAAATCGGCTTGCTATTATTTGCTATTGTTGGTATTAGCAAGGGGGAAATCGCTCTATGTGCAGTGTGCTGAGTGCTATAATGGCTCAAATCTTGACATATAAATCCATGCCAGTTTTGCTCATGCGGGCCTCGTCGCGAGAGACCGCCGCAACCGGACTGGCCCAGGAGCACCTGCACACAGTGATGGACAGTCGCCGCAGTCAAAACGATTCACATGGCATGTCAAACCGATGTAACAACGCCCCTCTATACACGCACGGAAATACATCACGCTGGAGCGTTGCTTGACCCCTTCGTGAGCAATACTGATGGTTTGGCTACTCTGCAAGGCCTCACAAGGTGTGTATGCCATTGCTATGTTACCTTGCTGGGCAGGTTGGGTCCGATCCCTCACGCCCCCTTTACGCTTGCGTGTAAAGCTCGTGTCCAGCTCCGCTGTGGCCCCCTGCTCCTCGGCAGGAGGGGTGGGCAGCCCAGGGAATGCACCAGCACCAGCTGCCAGCTGGCGCCAGGGGGGGCAGCAGGAGGGGTGGGCAGCCCAGGGTATGCCCCCGCCCCGCCCCGCCCCGCCCCGCCCCGCGCCCCGCCCCGCGCCCCGCCCCGCCCCGCCCCGCCCCGCCCCCGCCCCGCCCCGCCCCGCCCCGCCCCGCCCCGCCCCGCCCCGCCCCGCCCCCGCCCGCCGCCCCGCCCCGCCCCGCCCCGCCCCGCCCCGCCCCGCCCCGCCCCGCCCCGCCCCGCCCCGCCCCGCCCCCGCCCCGCCCCGCCCCGCCCCGCCCCGCCCCGCCCCGCCCCGCCCCGCCCGCCCCGCCCCGCCCCGCCCCCGCCCCGCCCCGCCCCGCCCCGCCCCGCCCCGCCCCGCCCCGCCCCGCCCCGCCCCGCCCCGCCCCGCCCCGCCCCGCCCCGCCCCGCCCCGCCCCGCCCCGCCCCGCCCCGCCCCGCCCCCGCCCCGCCCCGCCCCGCCGCCGCCCCGCCCCGCCCCGCCCCGCCCCGCCCCGCCCCGCCCGCGCCCCGCCCCGCCCCGCCCCGCCCCGCCCCGCCCCGCCCCGCCGCCCCGCCCCGCCCGCGCCCCGCCCCGCCCCGCCCCGCCCCCCGCCCCGCCCCGCCCCGCCCCGCCCCGCCCCGCCCCGCCCCGCCCCGCCCCGCCCGCCCCGCCCCGCCCCGCCCCGCCCCGCCCCGCCCCGCCCCGCCCCGCCCCGCCCCGCCCCGCCCCGCCCCGCCCCGCCCCGCCCCGCCCCGCCCCGCCCCGCCCCGCCCCGCCCCGCCCCGCCCCGCCCCGCCCCCGCCCGCCCCGCCCCGCCCCGCCCCGCCCCGCCCCGCCCCGCCCCCGCCCCGCCCCGCCCCGCCCCGCCCCGCCCCGCCCCGCCCCGCCCCGCCCCGCCCCGCCCCGCCCCGCCCCCGCCCCGCCCCGCCCCGCCCCGCCCCCCCGCCCCGCCCCGCCCCGCCCCGCCCCGCCCCGCCCCGCCCCGCCCCGCCCCGCCCCGCCCCGCCCCGCCCCGCCCCGCCCCGCCCCCGCCCCGCCCGCCCCGCCCCGCCCCGCCCCGCCCCGCCCCGCCCCGCCCCGCCCCGCCCCGCCCCGCCCCGCCCCGCCCCGCCCCGCCCCGCCCCGCCCCGCCCCGCCCCCGCCCCGCCCCGCCCCGCCCCGCCCCGCCCCGCCCCGCCCCGCCCCGCCCCGCCCCGCCCCGCCCCGCCCCGCCCCGCCCCGCCCCGCCCCGCCCCGCCCCGCCCCGCCCCGCCCCGCCCCGCCCCGCCCCGCCCCGCCCCGCCCCGCCCCGCCCCGCCCCGCCCGCCCCGCCCCGCCCCGCCCCGCCCCGCCCCGCCCCGCCCCGCCCCGCCCCGCCCCGCCCCGCCCCGCCCCGCCCCGCCCCGCCCCGCCCCGCCCCGCCCCGCCCCGCCCCGCCCCGCCCCGCCCCGCCCCGCCCCGCCCCGCCCCGCCCCGCCCCGCCCCGCCCCGCCCCGCCCCGCCCCGCCCCGCCCCGCCCCCGCCCCGCCCCGCCCGCCCCCGCCCCGCCCCGCCCCGCCCCGCCCCGCCCCGCCCCGCCCCGCCCCGCCCCGCCCCGCCCCGCCCCGCCCCGCCCCGCCCCGCCCCGCCCCGCCCCGCCCCGCCCCGCCCCCGCCCGCCCCGCCCCGCCCCGCCCCGCCCCGCCCCGCCCCGCCCCGCCCCGCCCACGCCCCGCCCCGCCCGCCCCGCCCCGCCCCGCCCGCCCGCCCCCGCCCCCCGCCCCGCCCCGCCCCCGCCCCGCCCCCGCCCCCCGCCCCGCCCCGCCCCGCCCCGCCCCGCCCCGCCCGCCCCGCCCCGCCCCGCCCCGCCCCGCCCCGCCCCGCCCGCCCCCGCCCCGCCCCGCCCCGCCCCGCCCCGCCCCGCCCCGCCCCGCCCCGCCCCGCCCCGCCCCGCCCCGCCCCGCCCCGCCCCGCCCCGCCCC